>JARK01001367.1:530114-547642 GCA_000688135.1 Ancylostoma ceylanicum | reverse complement strand
TGGCCCTACGTCACGTCCGGCCTGACGTCCACCCCCTCTCCCACCGTACCCACGCGCTTATCCCTACCTTACCCATACCCAACAGCTTCACAGCTTACGTTTTCGCACACTGACTTAGCCCCGCTACCTGTGCTGTGACAAGAACCACAATAGTAATACTTCTGGTAACGGTATTTCTGCCGGAGCCTATCCATTACCAATTTGAAAATATCAAACGAGATCCCATTGATGGAGAAACCCACCAAGTGCGGTGTCCCACTTGCTTGTAAGGTTAGAAGGTCGTTGAGATAGGAGCTCACTCCACTTTCTCATGTGGCACACACCCAGTTGGCTAGGAGGCTCAACCCCACCGTCATAGCCATCATCATTAATGCCAATCCATGTCTCCGCCTCGCTTTCTTTAGATAGAAATTGCCGATAACGATGAAGCTGTTGCATCATCGTTGTCGGCAATTTCTATCCTCTCAATGGTCTTCTGCTCTGATACACCTCCTATCGGGATGGGAAGGGTAGAGTGAAAGAAGACGGATTGCTACGCAATAAAACTCTAGTTTGGCTACAAAGAGTAAATATTACGGGTTTGTGCGTAAAACGACGACTCCCATCTTGGTACCCTTAGTGGAGGTTGTCCTGAACAAGGACTGTAATATCAGCAGTAGTCTTTGAACAGCAAACTTCTATTTTGAAAACGTGAAACAATGATGGCTGGTTCTACCCTATAATATTGACATGAACAACTCCACACAATCTTTCTCTTAAAGGTGTTCGAGTTGATCACAGATCTTACATTAGAGGCAACACCCACGGAAAATTTGCTCTCTCAAATTTCACTGTATTCCTAGGTTTGGCGGCGGCGTAGCGTTTGGGTCCCGTCGAAAAATGGGCGTGGCTAACGATGCCCCGTGGATACGCACGCTCCGCGCCAGCAGTAAGTGACAGCCAGGCAGGCCCATGCGAACGTATGAAACTGCATAAATTCCGAAGAAAACTTTGGATGGATTCAGTTTTAGGAAAGAAAGAAATTGTCTGTTCCTTTTGTTCTTAAGTTCTGAACATTCCTAACGAACACAATGAGACATATCATTCTAAAGTTGTTCTAAAAGTGTCCGTTTCAAGTCTTGATGCGAAGAGTATTACAAGCAAACATTGAACCGTGATTTCAACAATTTACTAGAATTTTTTTTTTTTGATCTTACAACGCTAATAACATGGACTTTCATACGTTCGCATGAACCGGCCTGGCTGTCACTTACCGCTGGCGCAGAGCGCGCGTATCCATAGGGCATCGTTGGCCACGCCCATTTTTTGACGGGACCCAAACGCCCTCCCTCCGGTTTGGCACTGTGGCGAAGACCGGAAGTGGTGATCGATTTTGACAAAACCTACGGAAAAGACGACCTTCATTGCCACGATTTGAGCCTGTTTGGAAAAGATGGCCGAGTTGCTCGGTTCTTGAGGGGAAGGGAGATTGAAATGAAAGCAAGTTTATAAAAAGAAAAGAGGGAAATTGTAAACAAAAACACTCGTTCTTCTCATGCTACGACTCATCCCGTTGAACTGTTCACTACGTTCAGCCCCTCATTTCTTGCGAACGCTGATACCTACGACGGGTGCAACTTTGGTAGAATTGTTGAAACCATTGTTAAGTATCCAAAACGATCAAAATTTCGAATACGGAGATTTCCGTGGGTGCTGTCTTTAACTAACACACAGAAGGTGTACCTTATCACGGCCCTTATCGCAGAGGTGGACCCGTCTCCCCCATTTTTGGGCGCCGGCGCACCATTATCGGATTGCCCTCGCCCCCAAATGAGAACTGGTAAGAACTCACCACCGCACCAGAGAAGTTGAGACGGAATTGAAGAATGAGCGTTAGGTTGTTGATTAGAATGTGTTGTAAAGATCCCGGGTGATGGCAGCACGTCGGGAGGGGGGTAGGGGGGAGCGTAAGCAGCACGTTCTGCTCTTGCAGAACGTCGAGACTTGCTCCCCCAACTCAAAAAGTGGGTGGGATGATGAGGGTTCAACCTGCTCTTCGACGGTACAGTTGTCTGAGTAGATAACCTCGTCTTCGTCATGTGGTTCGCTTCAGCTAACCAGAGAAATGCACAAGAAGAAACACAGTATGAAAACGAAGAACAACGGCAACCTGGCATTGTGGGTTGCTTACTTACTCTGAAAGCATTCGTTAATCATGCAGAAGTTTCGTTCACCTTCTCTAAATGGGCACAGTAAAATTATTTTAGATGTCTTCTGAGTACCAAATGGTTAAGCCGGAATCCAGCGATGACGAAGTGAGTTGGCCATTTCTATTCTTACTATGTTACAGTGTTTTTTTTTTTCAATTCCATACCTGTAGAGCACGAGGACGGCTCTAGAAAGGAGCGAAAGAAGGTCGGGTAAACAACGGTTAGTTCTTTTAGCGTTTCTGTATTTCAAAATTTAGTCACATGCTGAGCACGTGGTACCATGAGTTGCGAGGTATGATTGGTGTTGGGAGCACAGGTCGTTTGAAATTTTTCAAGGAAAACATGCTTTAAAAGCTTCGTTCCATGCATTATTAGTGGCAGTCTATACTTCGCTGGCCGTGATGACGGTGATGAGAGCAGTTTTAAAGGAGCGGTCAGTAAATTAGATACTCGTGTATTTTGTTCATTGCTCTATCATTCGCGCTAGTTCTGAAACCTTCCAGGCTAAGTGTAATCCATCCGTAACAAGCCTAAACCGTGAGCTATCAACGGTTATATTCACCTATGAGCAACTGTATGCTATTTTCGGTCCACAAACTATGCGTAGTTTGATTGACAATTCTAAAGTAAGCTGCTTCTCCTATTTCTGAGCTTCAATCAGATACAATGCCGTTCACTCCTCTATCCTGCAGCACATATATTTCTTCTAGACTGGTTCTGCTTCGGGTAAAAACAAACAATTAAAAACTGGCATTACCCAAGAAGAGCACAACAAACTCAGAAACGCTCTAGAGACGGTGTGTCTTACTCTTTTCTACCCCAATGACGGTATTTCCGAATCAATGTTTTTCAGTTATCCCACGTGGATGCGAAAACGCTACGGAAGCAGCATGAACGGGTTAGTGTCAACATGGTTTACTTGCGAGCAATCTTTATTTCCGTTCGTACTTACGGTTACTTACGGTTACTTACTTACGGTTAGATTTTTTTCATCTTTATCTGCATCGCAACGGCACGATTCAGATTAAGCTTTGTTTGCAAAGAGCTCCACACTTCGTTCAATGCCTTCGCTCGTCAGTCTTTTCCATTTTGATGCTATATGCTTACCTTTCCCTTAGAATACCTGCTTGTCATTTGGCCATCTCATCTCGAAGTCCTTATTGAAATCCATTAGGTTACACCACATGTGGCGAAATGGAGTTGGTGAAGGGGGGGGGGGGGCACTTGCTAGAAAATACAGAGATGCTTCTAACCTCTCATCTACGTCGTGGCATTTGGCGCAGTGGTAAGAGGCTCGCCGCGCACGCACACGGTCGATCATCCGATTACGCCTCGGGCCAACTGAGCTGAGTTGAGGTAGAGTCGAATGCGTGGCGCATCCCACAAACGGGATTGATTAACACCACTTCATCGCTTATCTTCCATTCCATACCACCTCAAAAATTGTAAGCACTATCTTGGGACTTCCTGTGTGTGCCGTTAATGCTAACGATTCTCTAACGAGTCTTTCGGAGTCAAATGTGAACGGTACTCGTTCTGTGTTTCAGATTGGTCCCCTCAAAAACCATTATAGTACGCAACACAAGGTGGACATAGAAAATCTAAGGAAAGTTCTCGGTTTGGTTAGTCGTCATATTCTACTTCCTAAAATGCATTATTTCACTCAAGCTCGTATTACAGTCTGCAGAGAAATCAGAAGAGAACAGGGTTTTTAATCCGAGAGCAAATGGGGAAACGTGAGTATGCTATTTTTTCTAGTTTTACTCTCTATTTTCCAAACAGAGCTTTGTGGAAATCGCGATATTTTTAGCATCAATCGAGCAGCAGCACTAAAGGATGAGATAGCAATGGCAGCGACAGACCAGACAGCTCAGGAGAACGAAATGCAACCGCTTGAATCGCTGAAGGAGATTCAGGGAGCTGCCGAATTGTGCATAAGGCCATCAAAAGTATCACTTGCGAAGTCGGATCACGAACTGAACGCTAAGTATGCGGCATTACTGTGAGTGATGTTTGATTTTACTTATTCGGCGCTAACATTTATTTTTGCGTTTTTTTTCAGTCGAGATATTTTTCCATGCCTCTGCCAACCTTCCATGAAGTGCCTTATATCTTTCAGGAGTGCTTTCCTTTCACTAAAATCGCCTTATGAGTTTTTAAAGAAATACTGCTTAACCTGCTTTCGGTTTTAAAAAGTAAAATACCGGGTCCAGGGAAAACATCACTTCTTATTCGTATTTGGTAGAAACCAGAGGCCTCCTGTTCAAACGCGCGAACTCGATTGAATGTAAACCCAAAAGAATATGTATCATCAATGGAGCTCATGGTGGGCCACAATGACAGAGGTGGACCTTAAAGGCAGTGTGTCACCTCGTTTCGCGTGATAGAGTCATCCACAGATCCTTGATTTCTTTGCCACGCTGATTCCAAAAATATATATAAAATGTCACAAAAGTGACGAAAACCCTGTTTTTGGGAGGGTCCAAAGTGCAGCTCACAGACCACATGGGCGGAGCTGTCCGTGCATGTGCTGGCTGTCCGCCACGACTGAAACGATGGCCAACGAGTTTTGACATGCCAGATCGATGAGATCAACGGCTTTACGCATCAGCTCGGTCGAGCAAACTGTTACAAGCCCTTTACAAACCCCGTGCCGGGCAACGGGTTCAAATACCGTTTCATGACATTTTATGTATATCGCCAGAATCAGTGAGTCGAGGAGATTCACAATCTGCTAACAGCTTAAACACGAAAACGAGTTGACACACTGCCTTTAAATTACTCTACAAAGGTCTGCTGCATCGAGGCAGCAGGCGTACTAGTCAGAGACACGGAAGAAAACTGATACGTTGTGATTTCCCGATGCCTCGAGAGGTGCAGCAGACAACCAGATGCCCCTGCCGCGGTCCCGCCCCTTGTCTACGACCGTTTGGAGTTCAATCTAGCTAAGCATTTTTTGCTTAAACGGCAAAAAAAAATCAGGCGTGAGTGACGAGAAAACGCTCAGTATTTCTCGATTCTGTTGTAAAATGACTACATCAATTTAGATCCAACTCTGCTGCTTCAACTTTGTCCAAACAATCGAGATCAACGAAAGGAAGCAGTGAGGACAACAGCGCTTGCGAACAACAGACTCACATGAATAATCTGCAAATAGTACTGATCAGCTCGAATCGTACTCAAAATTCCGACGGGTCGCCCAGGGCAGTCAATTCGAATTCGAAACAATCCCAAGAGAGCGAAATAACGGATAGCTATAACAGTGCTGGATCGAGTAGTGTTGTGACAGCTGAAGATCCTTCCGTTCTCTATTCAACAGCAGTCACAATCAGTTTCAGTTCGGACGAGTCGTCCTTGTATACTGCGAGTAGTAGTTTGTGGACAGGGAGTGCTGCCAACACGCACCAGAGCTCACTCAGCTCACTCTCAACAGGAATTTGGCTCTCAAACTGTTCAGATCCGCCCAGTAGTCTATGTTCAACTGGAAGCTTCAGTTCTATAGAGGTGTTGACTGCGGACCTGCGGACTGATGATGTCAACACTGCAGAAGCTAACGAGTCTGAAATCGAAGCTGCTAACCAAGTTTTCGACGCAGTGCTCATTGCCAAATCTGAAAATCTCGCTCCATATGGTGTTGAAGACATGATGACAGCTAGATCACGTTCAGCAGCATCGAAATCTGTTATCCACGGAATTCCTGACGGACTACGATCACCTCTACTGGAGATGGACGATTTGCATACCGCTGTGTGAGTGTTACTTCATGTCTTAGTGGATTTTTTTTTTGAGTTCATTGATATGAGTTTCGTATGGGTTTGATCCTCATTAGTAGTTTTATTTCAAGAGTAAACAACTTTACAATAACCTCACAGTAATCACAGACGCATTGGCCATTTCATTCAGCACGTCTGCGGGAAGTTCTATGATGTTGTCGCCGTAGATTAGAAAACTATTTCCAGGCAGCAGATTTCTCAGACCCCGGAACAGATCATGTTTTATGGTGAGATTCATGAACATCTCAGGAAGGCTGTGGTCTACCCAGCCATGTAGAGTGGACGAGTTTTCCAGGATAAAATGGATATAACTCGTCTAAACGACTCGTCGTAGTCAGCAGTTACAAGTAGTAGTAACGACAGCAGGAAATGTGACGTTCCTCTCGACGAACTTGTCCACTTCGAATGAGCGGGGAACTCAGAACCTTCCTGGGAACGTTCATGAATCTCACCACTGGTGGGATAATATCTAGAGAAGAATAGACTGGCGATTTTTTTCAAAAAAATAAAGGCCGTTGCTTCAGAGAAGGGCCAATTCTCCTCCACACTGCCTGGGAAAGAACCACATCCGCCTGCAGTTACACAGCAAATGCGTGAGTTTTGGTTTGGGAGATCATGCACCTGACAAATCAGCCACATTGCCACTGCAGGTCAGACGATGGTACCACAAGTGATGAACATGAAGAGAGTTTCTTTTCTACACCAAGGTACGCAAACACTGTCTATTAAAGTATATTCTGAGCGAAACCCTCTATTATGCTGCTAATATTTGTTTTATCGTCCTCGTAGCTGAAGACTTTTTTTCGAAAAATTGGAGGCCTGGGCTTAGGAATTCTAGTGGGCAGTGGAAACTGAAAGAACTTTGTTTTTGATATTCCAGTGGGTAAAGCCCCTTCGGTTGGTTAGAACTCCACATTGTCGAGCGCTGCTGACTCTCTCGAATACTCCTAGGTCTAGAGTTCATCTTGGAAATTTTTGTATTCCCCAGCTATTCAGTTGTTAAACTATCATTTCACATAGTTTTTTTTTCTGGCATTTCTGAAGGCCTTTGTCGTCAGTGATGGAGAAGCGTTCGAAATCTCATGTGGATCATTCTTGTTTTAAGCGTAGTTAACACTGCCTTTGAGAGATCCTGTTGGAAGAGTGGCTCATTCATTTGGGATGGGAAACTTATCTTGTACCCAAAATTTTGACCCAGTCTAACCATACGTATAGCAAAGACGAGCGGTGATCAGAATTCAAACTTAAGGATAGGGGAGGGGTTCTGAAAACAATTTAGTTTCGCAAGTCTGAAGTTCGAAATTCCACTTATGCCTGTTGTAGACCATATGATAGTTTACTTAGCGAAACTGTGGGAAATATCTCTGATAACTGTGTAGCAGGAATGTAGCCTGAACAGCGTCGACTTCCTAGCCTAGCAGCATCTCTTCCCAGCTGCTGCTATCCTCTCCCGGCTTGCTGCTCAAGGCAGAAAAGATGGCAGCAATTGCGAGAGGATAGTAACAACTGAGAGAAGAAGCCACTAGGCTTTCTACTCGAGTTATTACATTGTTCCTGCTGCACAGTAATCGGACGTAGTAGTAACGGTTGCATCCGCATATAAGAGGAAAATGTAGCATCTGCACCTAAGGAAAAATTTGAGCGACTAGGATTTCGAAACTTAACTCGATGAAAGTTCAATTTTGGAGTCAACTGCTTAGGAGAAAATATTTTCAAACATATTGGTAATGGTAAAAATAAGGAAAAAAATAAGCCTATATGGCTTTGTATCTTTAAATAGCAATGAAGGATTCTCAAGTAATCCATGAATGATTCTGTACAATTTGTGCATAGATCCACTCTCCAGAGGGGAGTTAGTGGTTCTAATCGACAATTATTCCAGCACATCAAGTTTCGAGGCTCGTTACAGCTCGCTTCTTGATAGTGAGCCTAGAGAACTACGTGAAATTGAGTTAGTTTCTAATTTTTCTTACTCTTCTGGAATGAGTTTCTTCGCGTTTGATATTACTTGCACAGTGAGCGTAGGTGGCGGAGACCCATTCAAGGCTTAGACGAGCACGCCACGCAACCGCCCGCGCGCGCCGCAAGCGATGTCGTCAGTTGCCGGGGTGCTAATTCTAGGCGCTTTTCCTTCCTAATTTGGTTATCTTTTCATGTTTTTCCATGTTTCGTAGCTAGAATCGATTATGGCGCGCGTCGCGGCTGCGTAGCGTCCTTGCCCAGGCCGTGGATGGGTCACCGCTTTCGGCGCTCACAATAATTCTCCTTTTGCAGATCCCAACCGAACCTTGGATCAACTCACGGTTAATTTAAGACTTAAATAAATTCGTTGGTTAAAAGTTTTTTTTTTGAGAAATGACAATGAAGGTTTTTTCTCGATGTGCAAATACACAGTTTAATCTATTCAAAGAAAAGTCAAATATCAGCTACAATATAGACATCAGCGCATTAACCACCCGGTGTTCTGTGTGAAATAAACTATAGCTAAACGTGTAGGCTTTTTGGAAGCGATGCATATTAGCAGACCTTTCTTATAAACAAACTTTTGCGCTTCGATGATTTTTCTCAAAAGTCAAATTTTAATTGGGTTTTGATGTTCACCTCGGCTGGGTTCCATGATACGCTAGCATGGCAAAGTTGTTTTCGGGATTGGACACCTATGGGCTACGTACAGTGAACTCCAAACGGTCGTCAACAAGGGCCGAGTCCGCGGCGCGGCGTTCTTGGGCAGAGACACAGAGCACATGCCCAAGAACGCCGCGCCGCGGTCCCGCCCCTTGTCTACGGCCGTTTGGAGTTCTTTGTACACAGGCATTGGTGCACGTATGCCGACCGACCTGTCAGTGTGACCTCTCGCTGGCATTTGACTGCCGAGGGAAGGCTACCGCCCCCCCCTCGAATAGACAAGCGGTTTTTCGTTAGAGGTGGCCCACACCAAACATACACTTGTCGTAAGAATCTATAACCTGACCCAGAAGTCTTTGACCGGTTTCCAAGTGGTGTGAACAATCAATGAGGAAGAGTAACCAAGTTATAACAGCGGCTCAAAGGCACAGTCCCACCTCAGAATCGTTTTTGAGATTTCAGCATTAGATGAACCTCCAGTGATTGCTGATCAGAATGGTATAAGTGATGACGTTCAAAACCACCGAAAAAACCATGTTTTCGATACCTAATTGTGGAGGAGCCGTTGGGCAAAGTCATGGGTGGGGCCTAGGCTCCACTCGCTCCCTCGAACGCACTTTCTGAGGATAGTTACTCATCAAAAGATTCACTTCCTAACAGAATAGAAATGGAAACATTGTTGGAGGAGTTGTTGGAGTTGTATGAGATGTTATTTGTTGTTTTCTTTATGTTATTAGTTCGTTGGAGGAGCCTAGGCGGGATTGCAAAGTTTCCGCATCATCTACTCCATTGTTGGCAGGCAACACATGAAAGACAGTTTCCATTCTGTTAGGAGGTGGATGAGGAACTCTTTCGATAAGTAAGATTACGCTTCCGGGAATGGATCAATCGAAAGAGGCCTAGGCTCCTTTTCCCCGAATCCGCCCATTTTCTCCAGAATAGGGTATCGAAAACAATGGTTCTCGGAGGTTTTGAACGGAACCCCGCAGATCATTCTTATCAGCAGCCACTGAAGATTCTTGTAATGGGGGAATCTCAAGAACATTTCTGAGATGGGACGGTGTCCGCCGCGAGATCGTAAACGCGTGCGTTCCAGCTGCGTCAGCGACGTGACTAGCCCTATAGTACAGACGCACGCGTGTCGAATGCAATCGTTTAGTGTAAACTGCAAGCCCGACACTGCCCTACTGCAGAGTTGCGCTTGAATATCACCATTTCGTCATCAATTTTCTCCTCAGTTTTCTCCATCGGTGTCGCCAGAGCTCAACTCTAGGTGCAAGTATCACTGGTGACCTTGGCTTTCAGGATCCTCATACTTCAACATGCGGATTTGAATTCCGACTTCTAGGAGGTTAAATCATGGGGTGACCATGCGCTTCACTCGTTCGGTACAACCTCGATGTATGCACTAAAAATCCCTCCTTCATAAACACTCATCGCCTTTCACAGTAGTTTTATTGGTTGTGTGAAACCAATTGATACCCTACAGTCTTCACAACGTAGGTTTTGGCGCTGATCCTCACGGCGGGCCTGGTGAAAACTAGGGGCAACTGTGTAGGTCACGACATTATCTGACACAACCTAACTCTCCGCAAGTTATCCTCTAGAATTGATTGACAACCGGTTAGTTTGCTAACCCCGTATCGTTCTGTAGCACACAATTTCTGCTAGCTCATCTTGCGTTTAGTGAGCAGTACCTCGTGTCACGACTAGAGTTTAACATTCGAAAATATTTTTCGAATTTTCGAATATTCGAATTTTCGAATTTCTGAAATAATCGAATTTTCGAATATTCGAACTTTCGAATTTTTGGAAAAATCAGATTTTTGAATATTCGAACTTTCGAATTCCTCGAACCCACCGAATTTTCGAATATTCGAATTTTCGAATTTCCTGGGACCCCGAATTTTCGAATATTCGAATTTTCGAATTTTTGCAAACCACCGAATTTTCGAATATTCGAGCTTTCGAATATTTATTCGAATAACAACCCATTTCGTGGGAAAATTTCGTAAACGTGCATGTAGGCGAATAATGAAATATGCTTCCGTCCACTAACGACAACGTCCATGAAGCTGTTCCGATGGCAGGTTTCATCTGCGGTTTCTGAATATCTCTCACAAGTTCCTGATGATTGGGAACTTGTGCTGCAATACGTATGTGCAGTCGATAATGCATGGGTTGTTGAACTGCAAGTAATTGAAATTCTTGCTAGTTTGAGAACGCGAATCTGTTATGAGGCTTGAAACAATGGCTCAGTGGATCCCAAGGTGGATGAACGCCCGCTCCGATTAAGAAACATTTTCTTCAAAACCGCTGTGTTGCAGTATAATAAAACGAGCCATTGTAGAGAGTGTAGAGATACTGACGCCGTAAAAATTATTACTTCTCATCTTGGTCACTGCGGTTCAGCTGAATGAGCTTCTAGCCATCATCAAAGCGTCAGCGACACAAAATAAACTGCTTGTTACATCATTTCTAATTGTTACTTCTGTTTACACGGTCTCAGCTAAATGCTAATATAGTACGTTCCATATGCTAAGGCCAGTATTAGGACAAAATTTCTACATCAAAATTTCGAGGTATGTTTGTACAGGAGGGAAAATGAGAGCGCCTTAAATTTCGAGCAAACGTACGTAAATTCCATCACTAACGGTTCATACTTAAGAGAAAGCTTCGACGAAGGTTTGTAAATTAATAAATATCAGAAGGAATGCAGTGCGAAAGCTGTTATCATAAGTAGTTTGCGGTTCTGTTTGTCTCGCAAGAAATTTTTGAATCAGAAATTTAGCTAAAGCACCTGGATTTTGAGGTGTCCAATCACCTCTGTTTCGCCGGTAAGGGTTTCCCAGACTTTGCCAGTTCAAAATGAATAAAAATGAACCGGCGATATAAGAGATAAGGATAAGAGATGAGGATGCGGAAATGATAAGTATCGATTGCCACGTTATCCGCTATGGATCGCTGTCAAACGGAGCTCATCGCCGGCACTTCTCAAAAGTGCCCAATATGAAATGGCGATGTTAGTATAGCGATAGAAACGATACCTATCGATTGCCACGCCCCTTTGATTATCATCCCGCTTCCGTCTGGAGTCTCCTTTTTCCCTCTATCCATGTGGCGACAGCCGGCTGTAGTGGCTATCGCCACGATTCCTGGCGAAGTCTGGGGATTCTCTAAGACCCTCGTCGCGTACGTCGTATGAGTAGCGGAAGTGTGGTTAAGGGCGGCTTTTGTTTGGGAACAAAAATACTCACGGATTCTTGGAGAAAAATTTGGTTAGAATGATAAATTAGACTGATATTTCAATTGAAACGCTTCTTCAGCGATAACGTGGAACTCAGACATAATAACAACATAGATGCGAAACACAAGTACTTCAAATATTCGAATTTTCGACCCTCAAATCTTCGAATATTCGAATTTTCGAATTTTCCGGAACCCCTGAATTTTCGAATTTTCGAATTTTCGAATATTCGAACATTCGAATAAATATTCGAATTTTATTCGATTCGGTCAAAACTCTAGTTACGACCACACAGCTAGAAGGCAGCGCAACACCGGCACAAGCCAACCGAGCAGTTCAAACATTATTTTTCTCTTCAAGACAGTCCTCATGGAAGGGTACTATGAAATTCAGTCAACAACTACAGGGTGGCGCATAATTACTGTCCCATAATTTCGCTAACGCGAAATTCGGTCTACCTGAAAGGTTCAAGTCTGGTTTTTTCTTGTTATGTTCGGCATACCATTCTGCATATATGCGCCTCATATCAGTTGGTTTGCATTGTCCACGAACAATCCGTCCCTACTTTTGAAGGCCTATAAGACTTATGTCAGACCGCTGGTGGAATACGGTACAGTCATATTCAATCCTTATAAGCGAAAGAACATTATGCTTTTGGAAAAAGTACAGAATAGCTTCACGCGAAAACTAACAATGAGAACAACAGGCTTTTTGTATGACCAAATTCCAAACTGGTCCACTCGGAATTATAACTATGGACTCAAATTTCTAGCGTATAGAAGACGTAAGCTAGATCTAATAATGATATACAAGATACTTTTTGGCTATTCTGGTTTGAATTCCGAACTGCTTTTCAAAACCAAGCTGTCAAATACCAGAGGTGGGCGAAAGAAACTAGCATTACAGAATGCAAAAAAAGTTGCTTAGGAAACACTTCTTTACAAATAGGGCTGCCACCGATTTCGAAAAACTCGGCAAGAAACAGGTTATTCCGTCAAAACTGTCTGCCTTTAAAGGCATGCTGGATACGTATCTACAATCCTGAAATAGTGAGGCTACTTATTAGCGTGTTGTGGTGGTTTTTTTTATCGTTCTGATAACTGCGTTCTATTATCCCAGTTGTCTATGTTTGTTTTCTTTTTATGTTTGTTTGTAATTTGCACATGGGTACACGCCTGTGTAATAAATAGTAATAGTAATGTTCGGCATACCATTCTGCATATATGCGCCTCATATCAGTTGGTTTGCCTCATTTTCGAAGAAATAGCAAAGCCATCATCACACCGTTCCGCAATTCTGGAGATGCGTCGGAGAGGAATGACACCTTCGGAAATTTGTTGTTGGCTCAAATTGAATAGGAAGCTGGTGTACTCGACTCTGAAACGAGGGACGACGAGTGACCTTCCACGAACCAGCCGTCCTGTAACTGTTACAACTGCCCGCATGAAGAAAATTGTGAAGAAACGTTTGAAGAGAAATCCGTGTCGTAGCATGAGAAAGATGGCAACTGAGCTGGGTGTCTCACGGAGAAGCCTCCATAGAATTGTTCAGGACAAGCTTGGGATACGAGCTTACAAGCTCCGAAGGTTGCATGGCCTCAGCGAGAACCAGAGAGCTACCAGAGTGAAAGAATGCCGGGCGCTCCCTGAGAGGGCCGTCTGTGGTGCCCACATAAGGATGCCTTTTTCGGATGAGAAACTGTTCACAATCGAGCAGGTGTACAATCCCCAAAATGATAGATTGTACGCAGGGAGTAGTAGAGTAGAACCGAAGCAGCAGGTCGAACCGTATCACGCAGCTTGCATTCAGCATCAGATATGGTTTTTGCTGGAGTGTCAGCAACAGGGCGACCCCCCTGTTTTTTGTGGGAAAAGCCGTCAGGATTGACAAGAATGTATTATATATTTGGAAATACTGAAGAATCGTTTGCTTCCGTGGGCCACCGAGCACTACAAAAACAGCTACTGGATCCTGCAACAGGATGGAGCACCTGCCCTTCGGACTAAGTCCACCCAAGATTGGTGCCTCGCCAACCTTCTTTTCTTTCCGACTTCATCAGTGCCTCCGAATGGCCGGCCAATTCACTCGACCTGAATGTCCTGGATTTCTCCATCTGGGCGATGCTGGAACAGAAGGCCTGCCAGAAAAAGACACACCAGTGTTCAGGCTCTGAGGAAGTCTCTAGAGAAAGCCTGGAACGAAATCCCGCAAGATCACGTGGCTGCGGTGGAGGCATCTCCTGAGCGACTGAAGGCTGTCATCCGCGTCAAAGGAGGTCACATTGAATGAACTCTCGGTTATCGTTTCCTCAAATGGTAATAAACAGTTTATGAAGAGATCGTCTGGATTGATTCGTTTGTTCCTTGATGCGTTTTTTTTATCATGGGACAGTAATTATGCGCCACCCTGTATTTAAGAAAAGTTCTGAATATGAAAGCTGAAAAGCAAACGCTGCTGTGGAAAGACACATGCTCAGAAATTGTCATGATTACCCACCAAAAACTTTTGGGCCACCCTGTACACCAGCGCAGCAGAGCTACGCCGCAGCAATATCATGCAACTGGTCAATGTGAAGTTATTGTACATGAAATTCCGTTCATAATTTTAACATGAGACGTTTACGACACTTGGATAAAAGCGCTGGTTTTAAAGTGTTGGACTTTGATTCCACGATACGTTAGAGCAAGGAAAGAAGGAGTTGCATTTGTCACTTTCCCAACTAATTGTGAGCTAAGTTTCTTTTGCTAATTTGAAATACCATCTCATATTGAAATACCATAGCAAACTCCATGTAGGAGAACTTGTTATTGAACCAAGAAAATTCAAATGTTGTTTGTTGTAGGACTTTGATTGTCATGTGTTTGAGGTGATCTAGAATGTTTGATCTACTATTGATTTTTGTGATCTATTCTGGAATGTTCTGGAAGCTCACCTCTAGGGGTATATAAACCCCGCCGTTGTCACTGTTCTCACTTCGTCTTATTCACGCGACTACTCGCCTGTGCTGTATTCTGGTTCTTCTAATAAACTGTTCAACTACTACGACTACCGGACAACCACAACATTGTTGATCACACATCCGTTCAATGTTTATTGAGACAAGAGCCACCTAACTATCAGAAGCCAAGTATGTGGCGTACTTCACAAAAATCAAGCAAGCTAACTCGCAAAAAAGTAGCATGCTTGTTCGCGATACACCATGAGGCCATTTCAGCTAGACTTTGATTTGACAAATGAATGGCCACGCTTGCGCGCATGAGTGGTCGTGCCAAAATCCATCCTCATAAATCTGAAAAGATACCTTTCTTACAAAGCATTTACTGGTCTATGATTCGTTTGGCAAATCTCAGTTTTTGATTTTTAAAAATTTGAAACGCTGTCAACTGGAGTTGCCAAGTTGTGGTGGAAACCGCAATCAGACAAATTCTTCTATGTAGCACCTTGAATAACAAGTTTCTTGGACAAATTTTGGTACCTATTAAGAGATCACGAAAGCATCTGCAAAAGAAATGCTGCTGAGCAATAAAAGAGAGCAACGCCATTCGGCCACGAACATGCCTACCCCTGTACTCAGAAATAGTCTTCAAGATAAAATATGAATTCTTTGGTATCATGGGAGGGTGTAAATCCCCCACAGACGGGTACGGTGGCATATGTAATACGGTACCTCTTCCATACGGTGGTATGGTAGAGGCGAGGAAAAATGTCCAACAAAAAACTGAAGAAATAAGATGGGAAGTCTTGTCTCGCCGCCATATATGTAGCTAATGCTCACCACTATCGGACCAAAAAGTGGGGGTTGGGGTAAGCTCCTGTTTTGACTTGCAGCGCAGTGAATTCTGCAAGAAGGAACCTCATTTTCTGCATCGACGATGAAGAAGGGTAAATGAGTTCATATAACTATGCTTAAAGTTTCAAAATAAACTTGTTTCTGCGCAAAAAAATACGCATTCATAGTTTTACACCCTAATAGATAAAACCGCATGACTGTCTGCTGACAGAGTGAGAAATCTCAAAGTCCCGAAAAGCAGCCGTAGGAATTTTGTTGGATGACACGTAGGATATGGGCAATGCGGCAGAAAACTTACCTCTGAAAAATCCCGATGCTGTTTTGAGTAAATTACCAGCCTGATCGTCCGGCTGACGCCGGACTCCCAGGCTTCTTATCTTGCTCGCTTCGCTCGCGTTGATCCTATGTGGTTTCATCCTCTCACACAACGCCGACCATTCTACATTTATCAAAACTCCCGTTTTTCGCATTTGTGGCTCCAAAGCTGTGCAACAGTAGGGTATTGTCTCACTACTTTGTACAGGAACGTTGGACCTGGCTGCAGGCGCTTCTCCACCTCCTAGCGCTAGCGCACCCTTATCACACGGTTCGACCCGTCCCCAGGTGTTTCCCCACTTTTGGACGCCTGCACACCCTTATCACGCGGTTGGACCCGTCCTCAGGCGTTTCCCACTTTTGGACGCCTGCGCACCCCTATCGCACCGCTGGACCTCCAGGTGTCCCCCCCACTTTTGGACGCTGGCGCAAAACCGAATCCTTTGCGCAGCATTGCTATCCCTTCTAGACCCTCGCGCAGCCCTATAGCGACGGTGGATCCGCTGCGGTTACCCCTCATCGGCTCACCCCTCATCCGTGGCCTTCTTCGCCTTCTCAGACAATTCCGGGGGCGAAACCCCTGCAAATACCGTTTGGAACGAGAGGGGGCGAGGGTCGGAACGAGCGCTCGGTACTTTCCGCCCGATAATCATCGGGGTTCAGGCCGCTACAGAGCCGCAAAAGTGGGAGCTTTCATTCCTAACAGCCCGAAAAGCATCCGCGTTTAGGCCGCAATGAGGCTGCAACTCATGGAGGTTTGAGCCCTATCCGCCCAAACCAGGTAATCACTGATCCTGCTCTGCCGTAACATAAACGTGTAAATTCTCATTAGAAATTGAAAAAAGTCACTTTTTGCAAGCTCCTTGCATCTTTTCGCAGTGTTAGCGTTCTTCTACCATCGAGGGGATTTGAACCAACCTGACCATTATCACGATTGTTTGAAAGTCCGCTGCTCTATCCACTCGGCCATCCGTGCTCCTGGCCTCTTTCACTCCAGTGACCCCTTTATTCACTATCATCTACAGTGAGCGTCGATGGCGATGACCCACTAACGGAGTTGACAAGAACGCCGCGCGGTTGCGCGGCGTTCTTGTCAACTCCGTTAGTGGGTCACGCGTTGAAAAACCGCGCGCGTTGGAATCGATGTCGTTTGCTACCATTATGCTACTTTTCGTTATAAAACATGAAAAAAGTGAATAGTTCACTAAATTGGGAAGAAAAGCGCCTAGAAATAGCACTCCGACGGCTAACGACATCGATTCCGCCACGTGCGGCGCGGTTGCGCGGCGTCCTTGTCGAGGCCGTGGATGCGTCACCGCCATCGGCGCGCACTTTACTTTCACCGATCAACACTTCCAACCTAACCGGGCGGAAGGCTACGTATGTTGATCGGCTGGCTCACTGGTGATGTCATCGCCTGCCCCAAAATACTGGAGGCGGTCAAGACGTAAGCCGCGACGCCACCACGCCGCAGGCGTAAGCTCCTTAAATCCAGGTTCTTCGAGGGACTGAGTGACTCCGGTGGACATCCCTTACATTTTTTTCGGATCCGATGTCATTCAAATGAGTTTTTTTTTTCGGGGGGGGGG
>JARK01001367.1:515207-529949 GCA_000688135.1 Ancylostoma ceylanicum | reverse complement strand
TTTTTTTTTGCGGGGGGGGGGGGGCAAGGCGTAGGCCGCGACGCGACCGCCCCGCACGCGTAATCTTCTCAAATTCCGCTTGGTCCTTCAAATTCGACGCATTGATTGACATCGGTGGCCACTCCTTACACTTTGTCGACTTTGATAGGTCCCACCGCAGCTCAGAAAACTTGTCTATTCCTCCCCAGCGCTGCTCGTACTTTCAAAAGCTGCAGCCGCGACGTGCACGTGAATCGACTAATCACAGCTCAGCAGCGTACGTCTTGTAACGCAGCCCCAAAATACTGCGCCTAAAGGCAGCACCCACGGAAACTTTCATGTCCGAGGTTTTGATTGTTTTAGATACCTAGCAATGGTGCCAACGATTCTACGAAAGTTGCATTGTCGTAGCCACCTGCATTCTGAAGATAAAGAGAGATTAAATTTGTGCTGGCGATCAATTAGGATGAGTTATAGTATGATATGAATGGGTATCCTTGTTTACAATCACTTTCTTCCATTATGATAAACTTGCTTTCATTCCCATCTCACTCCGATTTAAGCTCGGGCAACTCGGACATCTTCCGCAAACGGGCTGAAGTGGTGGCGACGAAAACCGTCTTTCTAGTAGGATTTGTCAAAGTTGACCACGTAGTTGCGTATGTGTTCACTGTAGTGCTGAACCTAGGAATTCAGTAAAATCTGTGAAGGCAAAATTTCCGTGGGTGCTGCCTTTGAGGATCAAGATCGTAGTCATGATATCGGCCTATTCCAATCTCCACGCTTTTATTCTTGTGAGATATAGGCAATTCAACCCGGGGTCGGTCTCGCGCTGCACGAACGCATGAGTTCCAGGTAATAATTTTTGAAGAAAAACCACTTAGGAAAGAGTTTTTACGGAAAAAAATCGCGAAAAAGGCCGCTCCGATCGCGCACTAACAATGTGAAGCTTTGTCATAGACAGAACAAAATGAATAAATTTGAGGCACGGATACTCTGTCACTGTATTGTTTTTGTTTTTTCCCCGTTGTTTTCACAGTAAGGGGTCGAAAAAAGCGTTTCGTTCTTTCCGCCCGAGAACTGCCTTGGTTCAGGCTGTTATAGAGCTGCAGAAAGCGGAGCTTTCATCGCTATGATCCGAAAAACATCCGCGTTTAGGCTGCAATGAGGCCGCAACTCATGGAGATTTGAGCGTCCGCCACATCAGAGAATCATTGATCCTACTCTGCCGTAACACAAATGAGTAATTTCTCATCAGGAAAGGAAAAATCGACATCTTGCAAGGTCCATACATGTTTTCGCAGTGTTAGCTTTCTTCTGTCATCGAAGGGATTCGAACCAACCTGACCATTATCACGATTAATTGGAGGCCTGCTGCTTTATCCACTCGGCCATCCGTGCTTCTTCTCTTTTCACTCCGCTGATGTTCTATTCTTCATTCTTTATCATCTACTGCGTTCAGCCAACAGTTCCAAGCAAGCTTACCGGAAGGCCACGTTGGTCGGCCGGCCCAGCGGTGATGGGTCACCAGTCATCAGCAGGAGATCAGTCCTATCTGAACCGGAGTGGTTATTGTTAAGTACTGTAATAAGAAACCTAGAATTGAACGCGAGATTGTGCTGGTCTTTTCGTTTCCTGCCCATCCCATCTTCATTAAGCCAAAATATGTTGTAATATATAATAACCAGTCTGGCCGTCCGGCTAACGCCGGACTTCCAGACTTTTCCTCATGCTCGCTTCGCTCGCATTACTTCATCTCGCATCCATCCTAGTAGAATTATGGTCATGCTAATTTTCACTCCGTTCCCCAAATGCCCTCGCTCATAAAAATGGACAGATCAGAGAGGACTGCTCGCGTCTGTCAGAGCAATTTTATCATTCTCTCGAGTGAAATTATTAATTGCAGCTGTATGTAACCGATTCAACTGGAATGAAAACGGAAAATGGTTTATCATTCTTTGTTTGTTGTGAGCGACACATTGATAACATTCAGCTTGAACATATAAAAGAGGACGATGCGGTGTGCTCAAACACAAATAAAGGTAGAACACGCAGGAGGGGAGGTGATGTGGGGAGAATGTCATGGGTGGCGTAATAGTCACTACTGAGGCCGGGCGTTTGGTACTCTCTCATTGTATTTAGGTGCCAGAGGACAATTAGAAGAAAGGTAGATCTGATTAAGAGCATTTTCTCGCTTCTCTGCACCGGCGCACCTCTTCTCCATCTGTCAACCCTTTCGAAGGCGTTTACCTATTTTTGGATGCTGGCGCACCCTTATCATATCGCTAAGCCCGTCTCGTCCCACTTTGGACGCCAGCGCTCCCTTATCATATCGCTGGACCCATCTCCCCCACTTTGGACGCCGACGCACCCTTATCATATCACTATGCCCGCCTCCCCCCACTTTGGAGGCTGACGCACCCTTATCATATCACTATGCCCGTCTTCCCCCACTTTGGAGGGCGGCGCACCCTCATAATATCACTATGCCCGTCTCCCCCCACTTTGGACGCCGCCGCACCCTTATCATATCGCTGGGCCTGTCTCCATGGGTTCCCTCACTTTCGGATGCCAGCTTATCCCTGTGGAATCGGTGATTCCACCGCTCACCGCTACTTGAGCCCCCTCAATGGTGTGCACGCACGCACAAAGTCACAAATTTTCTGCAATATATATATATATATAGAGTATGATATGTTGCCGTTTAAAGGCAGTGTGTCAGCTCGTTTTGGATATAGAGATGTCAACGGTATCCGATTCTCCTTGACGCGCTGATTCCAATGACGTACTTGAAACTCGAAAAAACGGCCAAAAAACCCCACATTTAAGGCAAAATGTGATCTTGACATGGACCCTGACCGCAAACAAGGAGGAAGCGGCGAGAAATTGAGTGTTGAGAACATGTCAGCAGCAGCTATCATTTGGAAAACCATGCCGTACCCTCAGTAAGCTTCCCTTGCGGAATGAAGCGGTTCGTACAACTGGCCGAGGATTTTGAAATTCTCAGCCAAAGTATCCCGTTTTTTTTTTCGGTGTTTCCGACTTTTTAGGAATTTAAGGTACATTTATGTGCTCAGCAGCCCAAATATGTCCAGATGATGTGCGATTGTGATGAGCTGACACACTGCTTTTAAGCTGCTTTTTGGAGATATCATTCGGTGGTCCATGGCCACGAAAAGCGAGCCAATGCCCGATACCCTCCATAATTCCGGCCAAACCAGCGCACAGTGGGTAATTTCGAGCATCTAGCCGCTCAAAATTATTTTTTTCCCGTCACAGCGGTGGACCCGTCTCCCCCCACTTTGAGCTTCGGCGCACCCCTTTCACAGCGATGGACCCGTCACCGCCACTTTGGGCGTCGGCGCAGCTTTATCACAGCGGTGGACCCGTCTCCCCCACTTTGGGCGCCGGCGCACCCCTTTCACAGTAACGGACCCGTCCCCCACTTTGGGTGGCGGCGCATCCTTATCACGATGACGGACCCGCCTCCCCCCAATTTGGGCGCCGGCGCTACTTTATCATATCGCCGTCTCCTTGCGCCTACCCACTCTTGGATACCGGCTCCCCTACTGCCCGTACCTACTCCTTGTTCTCCTCCCGACTACTCGAATCTACTGCACCACACCATACCCGTTCCCATTCTCAGAAATGATCGGTATCAGAAGAATACGGTATGCAATCACTACCACTGACCAATCAGGGAATTTCATAACGCTCTGACACACACATACACTCAAAAGCACACTTGCATACAGACTAAGCGCGTTATTATAAGTCATGATTTTGGACCAATCTCTGATGAATACGGGCAATAAAAACAATCTTTGATGAATAGCGCCGAAGAAAAGCGCTGAGCTCATAGTCAGTGTGCAAGCGGATGTAACGTAGAAGTCGATTATTTTTTGTGGCTCTTTCTCAAACAATTGCAGGGGCAAATCCCATTCCATCCGCCGGCAAATCCCCNGGGGGGGGGTGAAGCGAGCAGAATTTTCATGACAATTTGAGTCCCTTTTTACGAAAAAAATTGAATAGTGGGTCCAAGTTAGTCAAATTCACATGCAAAATTACGAAGTGGAATTTTAGACATCCCATTTCATACTAGTCACGCCCATTTTCCCACTGGCTTCCTCTGTGTGATGTCTGTAGTGCAGACTTTCTAATTAAATACAGTAGTACGTAAATATAGAAACCCGCAACAATAGTCCTGTTTGCTGTTTGCACAGGTGTACATTATTGGAGGTAAAAATAGAACAACCAAGACCATTGCAGAATTTGAGCACTCAACAGCAAGATAGTCCGATCAATAATATGGATGGCCGCGGCCGCCCACGGTCGCCTGCGGTCGCGCTTCCCTACGCACTTTCAGCAGTAGTGGAAAGCACCTGCAGAAACTAGAAAGTGAGAATTATGAAGTCATACAATTTATACCAAAAATTTTCTTACTTCTTTTACAGTGAGGAAGTCAAGATAAAAATTTTCGTGGAAAAAATCGATATTGTCGTGGATACGGTACTAACTGCCACGGCCACGGTAGCTACAATAGGAACAAATGAACGGTAACCAATCAGCTTGTACTGCTTGCAGATTACTCCATTACTATTTATTGCTGCATTGAATTAAATGATCACCGCAGCATCTGATGAGAAACCGCTCCGCGATCGATATTGTCGGCACACGTGGTCTCCCGCTGTGGCCTGCGGTTTTGAGCTCTGTAGCTACCCTCCAATTTAGCTGTAATACTCTGACAACTTGTTTTAGGCAAAATTCCACAAGCAGTGCAACCGTGACCATATAAATCAGCAGAGATCAACCAAGTGGGGCCAACCAATCGGTGGCGACCAACAAGTTATACCGACCAATCAGCGGCGATCAATCAATAACTAAGGAATAACCGGGGTACAGTTGGCAATGATTTCATGTAATAATGAACTGACTATAAAAACATATTCAATCATTTCAAAGAAGAAATAGTCAAGCATAGAACATTTCTGAGCGAAATGTCATGAAAGCCGATAAAGATGACAAATAAGCACCGCCCATAAGTGACAGCGCAGTCCGTGACGAATCTATGAGCACTCGTCGACATCGGATGATTAAAAATGCGGGGCGAAACACTGAAGCGTAAGGAATTGCTGTCGGATAGAGTTGCAAGCGAGATGAGAGGTCGTCTGAGCCCTAACTCTCTGGAAAACTAGGCGATATCGCGGCTCTGGAAAAGAAATCCAGAAAATGTCCAAAAGGACAATACGGAGAAATGTCTAAAGGTGATAAGTACCAATTAAAGTTGAATTATGAGCAAGAAAAAAGCGTTGCCAAGGAGAAGCGATAGAAGCTGGATGAAGTACCGAGAACTGGCCAATGAGCCAAAGAACAACGACACTGGCCGGATCGCGGGCCAACGCCCCGTTCCGCTGGCGTGGGCCTCAAATCTGCCTGATTAGAGGAAGGCCACTCTGGTGAGCATCAAGAAAATAGGCGACGCAAATCCTGCTGGTCGATGGTCTATGGGCACTACTCTGGATAACTATTACTAAAAATAGAATTGGTCATTAGATGTGAATATTCCCAGGTCATTTCTGCGAGAAAATAGGTACTTTTAACTCCGTGTTCAATTCTATCTTTTTGACTTTTGAATTCTTTATGAGGCTTTGTGCGTTTGTTCCAAGCAAAACCAGAACAAATGAAAGGAAAGGGAGCTTTTGTCCATGAGTCTCATTCCCATTTGGCTCCAAGGATTTTTCAAGAGAAGGAATGAGAAAAATTTGAAAAAAATCGACAAGTGGAAAGAGGAAGAACTTCTCACGCTTGGATGTTATCGATTTATTTGATTTATTGATTTATTGCGGCTTATTTGCAACGCCATGAATACACAATTCAGACACACTATAAATTAGGCTGAGGAGGCGCCACTAAGATGAAAAGTATACTAGTACTAGTCCCGGTTCCTGATCCCGGATTCGCCAATAACCACCGGTTGGGCAAAATCTGCAAAAGTTTCGGACTATCTGTTTATTTAAAGTCCAATTCGCTTCAGGGGGATAATTTTCTGAGAGATCCCGGAAGAAAAGGGCTAGGAACATTTCCTGAGACTTCCCGGAAGAAGAGGGCTAGGAAAAAATACGCACGAAAGTTGTAAAGGTTAGCAATTTGCAAACGAAATTCTCCCAAAAAAAGGGCAATGGAATCGCACAATCATTCGAGGGATAACTCGTAACTGTATACAAACTGGTACGAGCGCATCAGAGAAAACGCCCTCAAAATCCATAAAGAGCACTGTCGGATCTGGAAAAAGGAGCCACGTGAAATCGTTCCCTCGCAGGCAAAAAATAGCCAGTTCAAGAACCTCCAAGGTAAAATCGTAGCCATTTTGCCCTAAGTGAACATGTTTTGAGCTGTTTTTCCCTAGGTTTTCTCCATAGTTTTCCTTGTTTTCTTCCACGAATATGTAGTTAGTAAATGGTTGCAATAAGAGTTAGCAAGGAGACCATCACCCAGGAGGAGTGACAACTGCCATATTTGGGGTATATATGAATCGGATAAGGGTCAATAAGCATAATTTGTCCTTCACCGGATCAGGCTCCTATGAAGTATAAAAGCAGTCTAAAAGCATAGCACCCGGAAATGCGCTTCTAGGCAACGGTCGATACTTGTACGCAGGAGAAAAACGTGTCATGAAACTAATCGGATAAAAAAATCGATGTATCCTTATTCTCTAAGCCTAGCAATGCTGACTAGGCAGCTCAAATAGGTGAATCGATCGTGTTTTCACCTGGGATCGTGAAGTAAAAATAATTATTAAGGTCCCCAACAGTGACAAAGTGTGAATTTCTTCCACTAACCAAAAAAAAATTCAAATACTATTTATTATATTTATACGATTTATATGTTTACTACAGTACTACTACACTATTTATATGTTTCTAAATTTTTTTGTTCTATAATAGCTGAACAAAAAAACAACTGCGAAAGGGAATTGTTGATCAAGCAAGCGGAAACGAGCAGAGTGAACCAGTGAAAACTTTTAAAAAAATTATGATGAGGGCACATATCCAGTATCAAGTACATTTTAGCCACCTGGATAAACCCGCTCCAATGGATAAATTGCTGTGATTTGGATATTCTGGTATCCAATAAAAATCCACGAACATCCAAAATTTCGTTCATCTGACTAATGGAGGCCGTTCATCAGCTCTATCTTGCTTCGAGTGGTTGGTCACGTGGACGGATAAATTATATCGATAGCAATGTGGATAAAAGGAGCTGAGAATGGATACCTAACCGCTGCGTTCTCCCCATCCCCTCGAAAAAAATGAATAGATGGTCTTATATAGCTGCAGAATTAATGCAATCTGCGCTAAAACTTGGTTGTTCGATGTGTACGAGTTTTCCAAAGTGGACGAGTTTTCCGCGCAGACAGGGTAAATTTTCGTGATCTACTCGTTTGGGTAGGTGCTATTGTGCAGTGGTAAAGGTGGTGTGTTCTATAAAACTTCTCCCAAGGATCCCGTGGGTGAGAAGAACTAGAACCTTTCTTAGAAGATTCCTGGACCTCGTAATGAGAACTCGAGAAAATGGAAGCTTTGCGGACAACTGCCACAAAGACAACGAGTGAGCGCTAGTAGCGAATGCAGAAACTGGGCGGGAGGGGAGTGTGGGAAAAAATTGGGGTCTCCACCGTTTCGGGGGACCCGAATGGAAAATAAAATCCATAAAAATATCAATCATGATAATAAATGATCAATAAAAATTATTCGAAAAATAATAGTAAAAATGGCCAATTAAAAATAAACTAATAGTAGACTTCTATATGTGTTGTGAAGTAATTTCAAAAATTTGGCGACCCATTCTCGAGGGGGGGGGCGCCCCCCTGCTCTGCGTCCGCCATTCGTGAGCTCAGCTGGGGGAGTCGAGGGTAAGGACCGAGGAATGACAGCAACTTCAGAAAGTAATAAGTTACTGGAAAGATCAAATGAGGCGTAGAGCCCATTTTGCAACAACAGAAAAATTAAAATTTACCTAAATTAGCATAAGAGGGTTATGCTTGATGAGGATTTCAATTTTTTTTACAGCGTCAACACGTTAATCCACCGCGATCACGAAAAACGGTCTTCGTTACGTGTTATTGCGCCATATCGCGTACCATAATGTGCAACTTTACGCAATTTTGCACAAGAACTTCTCCTAGAATCTCGTCCAAATGAATGACTTTTCAACGTGGATAATGACTGATTCAGGAGAGGAGGGTTTGATTACCCTCGCAATATCCTTAGTTAGCCATTTCCTTATAGGCAAGAACCAGAAGAAAACCATCTTAATTGGTATGCATCGTGAAATTCTGGATAACCATCACGTGAACAGGAATATCGACAAAAACACGCCACGACGATGAATGTCTGCGTCTCTGACCGCACTTTCAGAAGCGATAGAGACGAAATGCAAGTGAACACTGGCTTATTGGCTTCCTGTTATGCTAGCAAACAGAAAATTAAGCGGAAGCCTTCAGGCCACGCCCCTTTTCGAGAAAAGTGTGACAGTTTTCCTCATCGAAAACTGTGGTGACGCATCCACTCGAAGATTAGGAGCACTTGTCATAAGATAACGACGCTAAGAGCAGCTCAGAGCGTAAAAAAAAACACTGCTGATAAATGTAATGCGGATGATAACGTCATACATATTGTCACAGCTGACTAGTGGGCGGGGCCTATTTCGGCACGGCACGATTTCGTCTGGATTTCGTGAAAAAATGGAAGGAATATGGAAGAAAAATAGGGAAGTAGTGAGATTTAAGCAGAAACAACTTGGTTTTACTACTACGTGGTGGAGCTCCTGGGCCTGGATGCATCTCTGAGATTACCCGGGGTAGACGTGATAACGCACCCAGATTTACCACTACCTGGCACCGACGAACAGATTTACCCATATGTGACGTAATTTTTACGCAGCAGCCATCCATGAGTGTGACATTACTCATGCTTCTGATCACGATTCCCGGCCTTAAGATCGCATGCATCCGTGAGATTACCCAGGGTAAACGCACTAACACCACGCAAGATTACGGCTCGTTAACACGGGCGTCAAGTCGTTTGCCCTGGGTGATCCCAACGATGTATCCGAGCCCCGGTCTCTTAAAAAATGTGCGCATCATGCGAAGTTCAATCGGAATTTTCCTGGGAACCATTAGGGGCGGCATGCAACATTGAGATTACCCAGGGTAAAGATGCTAACACCACGTAAGTTTACCAACCACCAGAACAGAAGCCTACACTTACCCTGGGTAATCTTAACGATGCTGCAGCCCCAGTTCGTTTAAATGAATGTGCGATTCATGCGAAATTCAATCGGAATTTTCCTGGAAACCATTAGAGGCGGCATGCATCATTGAGATTACTCAGGGTAACCGCGTTGATGCACTCGATCTTACCCTTCATCTGGCAAGGAGCAATAGGTTCACCCATACGTAACATTGCCTGTACTCAGCAGCCATCCATGGGTGTGACATTACCCATGCTTCTAATCCCCATTCCCAGCCTTAGGATCGCATGCATCCGTGGGATTACCCAGGATAAACGTGCTAACCCCATGAAATTTTACCAATCGTTAACACAGCCGTCAACACTTACCCTGGGTAATATTTACGATGCATCCAGGTCTCGGTCTTTTCAAAAATGTGCGATTCATGCGAAATTCAATCGGAATTTTCCTGGAAACCACTAGGAGCGGCATGCACCCCTGAGATTACCCAGGGTAAGCGTACTAACACCACGCAAGATTACCGATCGTTAACACAGACGCCAAAGCATACCCTGGGTATTATTTACGATGAATCCAGGCTCTGGTCCTTTCAAAAATGTGCGGTTCATGCGAAGTTCAATCGGAATTTCCCTGGAAACCATTAGAGGCGGCATGCATCACTGTGATTACCCAGGGTAAAGATGCTAACACCCCGCACGTTTACCAATCATTGAAACGGGCGTCAACACGTTCACCCTGGAAAATCTTTACGATGCATCCAGGCCCTGATCTTTTCAAAAATGTGCGATTCAGGCAAAGTTCAATCGGAATTTTCCTGGAAACCATTAGGAGCGGCATGCATTATTGAGATTACCCAGGGTAAACGTACCGACACCCCCCCAGATCTTTCCACAGTTAACACGTCTAGCCTAGGTAATCTTAATGGTACATCCAAGCCCAGTTTGGAATCGAAATAAGGACTTTTAGAACTCAATGGCGTAATTTCATTAGCTTTTGCACGTATGGACCAAAGAGATCAATTCGACAACGCAGATTGGACATCTGTCACATGCATGCGCTCAAAAGTGTATGCAGTAAAATTTGCAATGCATCGGATAAACTGTCCATTTCAGAGTGGCCGCGTGTAAACAGACACGGAAGCACTGCACTGACGCAGGACGTTTTGCAAGCAGTGGCTGGCTGCAAGCGACGAGAGTGTTTTTCTAGTGAACTCACTGCAAGAGAAGTTAATTAGAACGAGCACATAAAGGAAATTGCGGAAGGAAAATGATTGGAAACTAAGAGAAAAGAAACTTATCGGCAAATCAGAGCTGTGAAATTGTGCAGGAAAAGCATTGCAATGATCAACATTTTTATTTACCTTCATTTTATTTTGTTTTTTTTTTTCATGTCATCTATATTACAGAGAATTCAAAGCCACTAAGAAAAAGGCTTCGGCTTTGCCTTTAGGCCTACATATGAATAAGTCAGCCTAAAGGGGCCTAATGAAAAATTCTTTAAAAATCATGAAGATTATTCTATGAGCTAGCGAATGCCTCTGACTCGTATCGTTATAAAATTTCTGGAAAAGTTGGAATGTGATATTGTGAAATTTCACCTCCGAATTCCAGATGTAGTAAATCCGAATAAAAATAAACTAATGAACAAAATCGATTTTTGGGGTGAAAAACGAAAGATTAATATTGAAGAGTCATTTACAGACAGGAAACGTCATTCATTGTTCCATCCTTCCACGGCTTTCCGCACCGCAACACCTGCAGGCGGCGCGGCTGGTGACGCATAGGTGGCGCGGCGCGACAGACCGCGGAGGAGTGCAGTAGTAATTAGATTTATTGCACGTGCACAGCACACGATAAAAGAAATAAAACAACAAAAATGCTCGAAAAAAAAACGAATACAACTAGGAAATATAGAGACTGCCATTGTTTACAGCTGACGGTATAGAGCTACTTTAAATTTTTTAAGATTATTTGAAAAACTGACACTACTAGTAAGCAAATGCAGTTCTTTACATTTTGCGTGCATTTTCCATATTGTACAATGAACAAATGACCGTTACGAAATTGTGTGAAAATTACTCCTACTGCTACCAGGACAACCACGCTAAAAAAATGAGAATAATGCAGTAGTGCGTGTCGGCACGAAACATATCATTGGCTTCAAGAATTGCAAATATTTCAGGTTTTTGGGGCAGCTGCACCTAATAGGGAAAACATTTCCTCCAGGATTGGCTATCGATAAATTTGGATAAACTACGATAAATCCACTGGATGAGATAAACCGACTGAATAAACTGACTAATAATGTCACGTGCAGTTCACTATAAAACTACAAAATTTAAATTTTCTGTTTGAACGTGAGCCAAGTCCCCGGCAAAAAGAGGATCCTTACCCCTTTGGCCTTACATCACGCCCACAAATGATTTATGGACCTGCAGTTAAATCTATATTAACCCATTGACGACCGTGCGGCTCACCGGTGAGCCGCGCTATTTTGGCCGCGTGGGACCGTGTGGCTCACCGGTGAGCCGCACCCTTCTAATTAACCGATGGATCTCATTTTCGCTCCATTCTATGGTGTTTTTGCACGACATCGATGCAGAACTTGTGAACACTGTTTTAGAAACTGTGGTTTGAGGCACACTGCACTCTCATTTCAACAGTAAGCATGTAAAGGATAATTTTTTGGAAACGAAGAAGAATGAATCTCATTTCCTGTGTAGTAAAAAGGAGAAAGCCATACAGAAATGACATTTTTCTCACACAGAGCACTTCAGTACATCTTGCACTCCTTTTTGCGTTGGAATGGTGGCATATCAATTAGTGTTTGCTTGCCACATTACTTTATAATACTCAAAACATCGTGAACGAACTTCTCGCAGCCTCAGAGAAACGAAACTGGGATTGTATGCGCTCTTTTCAAGTCTAGCGATAGCTGAACTCTTCCAAAACTAGAAACCCATTCGGTTTTTTGAAATTATCTATTCTAGTTCCAGTATTTTTGTCGTAATTGCGTGAAACCATGCGCTGCCGCGCTATTGAAAGGGGCCTTGGTCCCACGCGCCAGACACGCGAAAATGGGCGCGGTCGTCAATGGGTTAAGGTCAGCTAGCGGACATCACAGCTTTGCAAATGGTAGGCTCGCATCCACAAAGCACTTAGTATACTTGTAGCTAGCTACTTGTTGTTATTATACTTGTAACATTAACTTGGATATCTTATTTCGCATTCGGTAGAGTACTTTCGCTTTAATTACGCCCATCTCGTTTAAGGACTACATGTTTTAATTGGCGATAAGCACGCGAGGATGACTGATATGCGAGAAGATCATTGCACCAACTTCCAGCCTTTTGGCCGGGGTAAACGTGTTAGCAGTCCACAAATTTACCCAACGCTAACACGTGTGTCAACGTGTTTACCCTGGGTAATCTCAATGATGCACCCAAGCCCTGAACCTTACCTAGGCAGAATCTAGAACAACGGAAAACCAATCGACTGCGTGCAAGCAACGACGCGAGACGTTCTACCAAGAGAAATTGGAGAAACCTGGTGTTCCTTTCGGGATTTTCCCACGCCTTCTTGGAAAACCAGGCCGAAAATCTGATAGGAAGTTCAAAAAAGCATAGTCTGTGCAGGCAATTGCTGTAAGCTCTAAGAGAAACACCTGGAAGCAATGCACAGGGTTCTTTAATAAGTTCCATGTTTCCTCTTTATAAAACCTGGGTATTGTTGATGATCAATATTTTTCCTTTGTTTATATTTTTATTTTGTTCGCTGATAAGCTCGAGACATTTCCTTTCACTTCCGGATGGCAATATATAATTAGTACCATTTCAAAAACTTATAGCATTAATTAAGAATATAGTGCGAGGGTAATTACATAGTTCACACCCCCAGCTATGCTCATATGTATGTAAGTTCGACAAATTGCACTGACTCATACATAATATATTGCCAATTCATGAATTACGAAATAATTTCTCAATAACCGGTGTGACTAGACGTCTACGTCTGTTTCGCGTCATTGTTGACGCATGCACCGATATTTTTTTTCGCGTCAGCAGTGCTTGGTGAATCTCACGAAGAAGACAGTAAGCGAGGGAGCAGAGGCATTTTGGATAAAGATAAGCTTAAATAGGTGATTTTGAGATGCTTTCTACATTGAATGGAGATTTAAAAGATTTATGAGCAACAGTCGTATATTTACAATAATTTGTGAAAGGAGTTCATTTTTAAGGCAGAGAGGGGTGCGGATGATGCATGGGGGTGATTGTTGGTCCAAAAAGGACTTCCGCTGAATTTACTGCATCCAGCAGACTCTTACATGGCTGAATTTTTGGAGCATCAACGCATCTACGCTTGAGCAACCATACCAACCATTCATATACAGTGAGCGTCGATAGCGGTGACCCATCCAAGGACTCGAAAAGCACGCGCCGCGACCGCACCGCTTGAGCAGGAATCCCCCTCAGGACAACAAATTGTGAATTATTCTTGACAGTTAGTTTATTTTCTTGTTAGGCAACATCAAATGTGATGAACAACTACCGAGAAAACAGAGATACGCCACTGCAGCGACGACTCCATTGTGAGCGCTGCGGTCGCGCCGCGTACTTTTCGTGGCCGTGGATGGGTCACCGTCATCGACGCTCACTGTATAAGAATTAAAAATTATGTAGTAGTATACAGTATGTAAGTATGAGGTCGCATTTTTCCCAGAAAATTCGCGACAGGCAGAGAACTCTTAGCTGGAGTTTGTGGCAAAAAAAAACATTGATGAACGCGGAAAAAGAATAGCACCACCATTTTTCTAACAATCACTTACGAAAAACAAAGCTTTGCTTATAGTAAAACTCCGACAAAAAAATTTTTGAATTTTTTTGGCTGGTATTGATAAAATAATCGCTGGTTATTTATTACCATCAAGGTTAGCGCTCTTGGTTACCGCATTGTAGACTACGTAATACTAGGAAACGCAGGTCGTAGAAGTTTGTCTGCTAGCCTGGCTTACACTAAGCCTAGATGCACCACTGAGATCACCCATGGTAAACATGCTGCCGTCCATGCTAACTATGGGTAAGTTCGCGCGATGTTGACGCTGTTACCCGGGATAATCGCAGTGATGCATAAGACCTGTGGTTGTGCTTCTATAAATCCTAGCTCTGAACCTACATGCCATTAATGAGATTACTCATGGTAAATGTTTCTGCACCGCTCAAGTTTACCCACCGTTAACAAGGACGTCAACACGTTTTCCCTGGGTAGTCTCAATGGTGTTTTGAGCCCCCGATGAGCATTTGGTATAGTTCACAGCTTCCTACTAGCGACGTCTGAGAAACCCGTTTAGGAATGGAACAGGAACGCTGGAATGGATTCTTGGAAGTGAGACACCTTTGGATATCTACCATTGGTCATTACCCTAGGCATACCACCAACCCACCAAGCCTTTAGCAGTCGTTGTGCTGCACGGACGTGTTGTACTTCCCCTCCCCCCTCCCTCTGTTTTTTTTTT
>JARK01001367.1:469225-498972 GCA_000688135.1 Ancylostoma ceylanicum | reverse complement strand
CCGACAAGAAGACCGACGCGGAACGGAGAAGACTCCAACCCAAACCGTATTGGGCACACGTGGGTTGTATGCCTATATTTTCGGCAGATCGCTACGAATAACAACAGGCTGGGTGGTTATTTCCAAGAAGAGTAGAGGAAGGCCGAAGACCTGATGGTCCAACGAAATTGGGTGATTTCGACAAAAGGAAGCGAAGGAATTCGAGGAAAACTGGACCACTCTGCTCCTTGTATAAACGAGCAGATCTGCTGGATTCTTCGCGAAAGAAGCCAGACACATTCTGTGCTGTCGCGATAAAGAGAAATGAATAAAGAATAAAGAATAAAGAATAAATAATGAATAATCAATACTCAAAAATAATAATAATAAACTAATAAAAATAAACTAATCCAAGATTTCTATATGTATTGTAAAGTAATTTCAAAATTTTGGCGATCCATTCTCGGGGGAGGCCCCCTTCCCTCCGCCCCCACCCTGCCCCCGCCACTGGTGCTCGGCTATCCTCCCTTCTCAAACGGATTACGATGTTGCAAATTTTACTTATAGGTCTTCTTGTTATTAAGCCTTCTGGTGAATTTTTGTGATATATGAAAATCAGATTATAGGAAAGAAATGAGGTATTCATATGGGTTAAGTTCTTCTTCCTTGATTTTTCTTGTATTTTTTTCTCTTTCATGGTTTTTACATACATATGTAAGCACACAAAAAAGAAAAACGGAAAACACAAACAAATATATTAATATCTACCCCGAAAGTGGAGGCGCAAGATGTGCATAGGACCAAGCTACCGCTATCGATAGCCTCGAATAAATGGGAGCAGCTGATAGACGCAGTTATCCTCACAATGGTAGTACAATTACTTGGCAATTTCACTAGTTCTTTTGCAATTTTTTATTGTTTGCAGGTGGAAACACTAGCGAACAATCAACCTAATCATTGATGTAAACGCGAAAAAGTGGTTTGGCAGAAGAAGGAAATTATATTTCACAGCAACTCATACTTTTCACAACGTAGCTGAGAGAGATGAATGAGATTAATTTACTTGTTTATTTACTTCATACACCAAGTGAGTGCACCATCAAAGGTCGCTTATAAGAGTATAAGAATTCAAGCAAGAAACATGTAAACTTGAAGAGAAAAAGCTGAACAATGCCTAATAACTCAACCAATAGCAACAGCGTCTAGTTCTAAAAGAACGGGATGAGAGGACGGTTACCGGTTACTCAGCCCTTGTACGTAACGTCCATACCGAATATATTGTCAAACATAGTTTAGAAAAGTGAGAAAGCGTGCGATATGGTGAATGAATGAATGGATGAATGAATGAATGAATGAATGAATGAATGAATGAATGAATGAACGAATGAATGGTTGAATGAATGAATGTGAATGAATGAATGAAAATGAATGAATGAATGAATGAATGAATGAATGAATGAATGAAAGGAATGGATGAATGAATGAATGAATGAATGAATGAATGAATGAATGAATGAATGAATGAATGAATGAATGATATGAATGAATGAATGTGAATGAATGAATGAAAATGAATGAATGAATGAATGAATGAATGAATGAATGAATGAAGAATGAATGAATGAATGAATGAATGAATGAATGAATGAATGAATGAATGAATGAATGAATGAATGAATGAATGGGGTGAATGAATGAATGAATGAATGAATGAATGAAAGAATGAATGGATGAATGAATGAATGAATGAATGAATGAATGAATGAATGAATGAATGAATGAATGAATATTGGATTTCCAGGGTCAGATTGCACTTTGGAAAGTCGAAAAAAAAATTGGTCGCTCGCTCCCACCGCTGACGCAAGTAAAGGTATAAAAAGTCACATCCGAGATTGATTTGAAGGGAAAACTCCTTGGCAGACTTGGACCATAAACTCTCTCTACTGGAAAAAAATGAACTTCTACCATTGAAAAACCAGAACCACATCCAGAAGCTTTCTCATGGGCGGAATCCCAAAAAAGGAGCCGAACAGAGCATCTCCATTGACTACGCCCTCACCAGCAAAAGCTTCATGCCTCTATGTGTATTTGATTTGGAAAGTGACATGAAAACAATGCGGCAGCTAAGCTGCGACTCAGAACAGGGATGGAGAAGTCACGGAAATTTAATCTCCGCCATTGCGGACATTACTACACAACAAAAGGCAATGCGAGGAAGCAGAGTGAACTCCGCCGCAGAGACGTTTTTGACGCGGCTATATGACGTATGTACGTACGTTCATGTCCTCAGCAAGAGATTTCTGCATTCACATACTACAGAACCAGAATATTCTAGTGCAGGATGCAAATTTCCTTCTCGCTGGTAATATTTATGACGAATCATTGCGTTGCACTTGAATGTGCATCTGACGCTCCACATCTGGTTTTCGAGATGCTTTAGACATGGTTTACACTCAGCGAGCAATATGGGCGAAGGAGCTGGTGGACTTTGATCCTTGTTATCCAGAAAGGCTGGAAGGCAAGGTGAAAAATAGACCGAATTCGCAATTTTTCCAGCGCAAATAGTAGTCACATACATCAGGTGCCAAAAGCTCAAATTCAGCATTTTGCTGCGCTAGTCCTGCAGATTCAGAGACTACGTGAAAATCTGGAAGCGCGTAGCTCAGGCGTTCAGATAATGAGAATTGCACAGCATGAAGTCAAAAGTTCGGGGCACGTCTTATCAGTTCCCTGGTGAACTGCTTTTTTGACGCAGTTAACATTGATTCACCTATTGTTTACCAAAATTTCAGTTCTGTTGCTATTGAACTTTACTAGAGTATCCCAATACATTATGGAAACTTTCTTAGCCAACCTGTAAAAGCTTCTCAAACCTTTATTTTAAGCTTGGAAATTTCAAAGTGAAAACATAATATCTCTAAGGTGGCCAAAACCGGAGGAAAAGCCAGAGAAAATAAAAGGAGCTGTTTAGGCATTGAATCTGTTGTGATTTGACCACTCGAGCAGGAGTCCCCTCCGGGACAAGAAATTATGGGCTATTCTTGACAGTTATTTAGTTTTATTATTAGCTAACATCAAATATAATGAACAACTACCGAGAAAACCCAGATTCGCCACTGCCGCGACGATTCCATCGTGAGCGACGCGGTCGCGCCGCGTGCTTTTCGAGGCCATGGATGGGTTACCGCCATCGACGAGTATCTGTCGAAAAGCGTTAACAATGATTTCAAAAGATTCACATCTATGATATGTTTTTGTTTTGTTTTGGTAACTACGGTCCCGTGCAGATTCCAGAGCAGGCACTGAAATCCTGAAGCGATTCTAATATTCTAGAAAAACCCTACTCTGTTGTGTGTGTTTACATGTGATAGAGAGTTCGGAACTAAGAATGTTCATACTGAAAAATTTTGTTGCACTTGCCGAGCGCATAACAAAAAACAAGAACAGGCAATAGAACACCAACTTATGAGTTCCATCCGCTGCACATATTCTCTGGATTGAATTCTTTGTTCAAGAATGGTCCAGCAGTTTTTCCTACCACGTTTCTCACACAGAAGGGCTGCAACTCGTAATCAAAGAGTTAATTTGATGACTACCTTTGCAGCGACGTGAGGGAGGAATTTGCTAACAATGAACACGAAAAAGCTGCTCAATTTTATCACCTAGAGAGGAAGAAAATTTTATTTTATTCATACATCATGAGAGTTCATAATGTGACCCTTCTTATAGAAGGAAAACAGAGAATAGATCCCCAGAGGGACTTTGGCAGGGTCGATCAGGCAAAAACTCTAGAGATCAGAAGAGCAGAAATTTAGAAATCAGAAGTAGAAAATCGAACGAACAAATTCTGTAGTTCATTCATGTACGCTTCCCGCAGGAGAAACTCGTTAGAGCTCGTAATTTTGCTGGAACTAGTGATCCTGGGCACGTCCAGTTTTCCTAACAAACTGACGAACAAACATATGATCGTATCACGTATATTATTTCAGCAACATATCAATAAACAAGTTAGCCAAAAGCCTCTCACAACGACCAAGAGTGGGGAAGCTGAGGCATTTGTGGGTTTAACTCGGAAGTAGAACAATAAAACGTCCATGAAAGACTGCTGATAGGTCGTCAGGTCATTAAAAAAAACAAAACGCTCTACTTAACTGCAAGTGGAAGTCAAGGTGGAGAGGAGTAGGAATGCATACATCCACTGTTTTCCCTAAATATTTCCCTCTGCCATTTCTGGAATGCCTAACAAGTTTATTTTCCAAGTTCTCGCGTCAGTGGTATTTGACCGATCAAAAAAGGAAGTGATAAATATTAGAATATGGTCCTTTAAACTGATAATCAGTATTGGTAGAAGAACCATTGACTGAAACGCGGTCGTTTTCAATCAATATCAAGTATGCTTGATAGTGCACAACCGCACAGCTTACCTTCACTCTTTGAATGCAATAGCACACAATCTTTCCCAGAAGGAAAAATTCCAGTAGATTACGTGTGCTTTCGAGCAGATTTCGCTTATTTTTCTCCGAAATATTCTCCGATTTGCCCGAAAATTACACGTAAACCTCCGGAAAATAAGCGAAATCCACTGGAATTTTTCCACCTGAGTTTCTGAATTGAATTCGCCTGCTCCAGAAAGGCTTCTGAACGACAGCTTCCCTGGGAGCAGTCATAAATTCTGCCATAGTCCCTTATGATCAGGATCAGCTAACAGGAAAATTTTTCTGACAAATTATTATATGGAGAAATCCATGCATTTTTCGGAGGTAAGGATCTACCAGGCTCAATAAAGCCCATAAACTGGAAAACATGGATTGGTTACACGCCTACTTAGTGATGTCCTCAGGTAAGGTGTAGACGCACTTTGGAAGGCAAAAAACACATGAATTATGAAACACCTCCTTAATGACTCGAAAAAAACCGGTAGCCACGAGAAGTTGCTCAGTAATCCATGAAAAAATCAATAGCGATTAACCTCAGGACAATGATCGTTGAGCATTTTTCGCGTATATTTATGAAAACAGCTGCGCGACGAGTCGGACGGCCGGCGGGCGATTTGCGGGGGAGCCGCCGCTGCCCCCGGCAGCGATCGCCTCGCCGCTCGGCTAATCATGTGTTCTGCTGCTCGTCGAGATGCTGCTGTAAAATTGCCGCTCATATACGCAGCCCACAAGTATGAGTAATGTGCTGCTCGGCGTCTTATCACTGCTGTTGGAATGAGGTACCGCAAGATGACGGGGATCAGTTGTTTGGAATTGTTTGTGGCGTGTTGTGACACTTTGCGCCATAACATGAGATGATGATGAGTGGGAGGAGCAACTCGTGGACAAGAGCTGGAGGGGTGTGGGACGAGTTTTGAGAGAAGAATCCAGTCTTCATAAGTTTTTGAATAGTTGGAATATAATAATGTATCCTTGTTTGAATGATCACTTGATTTATCCTCAATATGCTATGCGTGCGTCGAAACGCACGCGGCCATAGAATCACGAATAGAGCAATACGCACGCATGCCAGGCATATGTATGAGTTCTCTGCGTGCCAGCTACCTGATCATACGAAAGTTTTATGCCTTTACGGCTTGCTATTGAAACCTTGAAACAGAAAAATTTTCTTTTCAAATCCAAACCTCAAATGCACGCACGCACGCACGCAGCGATCACGAACTTCGTCTAGCGTTAGCTGCAGTAGTCCAACAGTCGGATAACAGCTCCAAAAAAACTTTTCCTCTAGCTCTTAGGTACTACAATTCTTGATAAGGTGCGTGATAATGAAAAGGGGCGGAGCATCTGCCTTGTGATTGGCGTGCTCACTTCGTCTTCCCACTCTTCAGTGTCGTGGCACACGTAGGGAGACTTAAAGTAGGTGCGTGCGTCTGCAGCGCGTTCGACGCATGCATCCATTCACGAAGGAATTCTGATGAAGACCAATTAACGCCAATTAACGATTAACGAGCATATATAACTTCCGTTAAAATAACGCATGTGTTCGCCGTGAGGTAGCGAACGCGTGCGTCTCACTTGCGTCTGTGCTGCGTCGGGGCTGCGCCTGGGCGAACTCTTCGCACTAAAACGTAAATTCCCCAGAAACAAATTGCTCAAGGCTGGCTCTTCTATTTCACCAAGGGGCATCAAACTCAAGAATCTAGGATAAATTGCGCTCATGAAGTTCTGCGAAAAACTAGAGCTAGATTCGTTCAATGAGCTGTGAGAACTGAGTAACTCACTTTGAGCACATTCCAACGCATCTGACATGCAAGGAACTTCGGAAGCGTTGGATTTCGAACAGAGAGAGGGATTCTGGCGGAGGTCAGATCTGCATTTTGGAGAGGTGCTGTCATTTTTATTTTTATTAGGTTGAGGAATTATGAATGTCTGAAGCACACACTTTACTTTTTTTCTGATATTTCGTCAACGTCACCGTTTTCAGCAGGGTTTTTGTGTTCACCTGAAGGAGCACTTCAGGGCGCTTCAGAATATATATGGATTGTTTGGTTTCATCTGATTTCTTGTGTCTGAAAAATTATATTTTAGTTGTTACTGCACCCACTTAATGCTGACCTACTAAGTGCGCGACCCGCCATCAGCCAAATCCTTCCCCGCACCTTGAAGAATCGCAACTTCTTCGAAGTCGTCTCAACATAGAATTATAGAAGGGTATCTCTTGAACATGCAGGCAAAAAAACCACACTGGCTCAGCGACGATGAGCAGCTCATTCGAACCCCGAAACTCGATCGTCCCGGAAGAAAGGTGATACTGTGTTTGAGGTAGAATATGAAAGGATTGTTCCGTTCAGTGATGACGAATCCTGTACAGGAGTTCACAGCAGATTCCCCTGCACAAGAATAGGACATCGTGAACTACGCACCTCATCAACGTAGTGTCGATACAGCGACTACAAAACTTATCGTTGACATGGTCCCTACAGCACATTGCGAAAATGTTCCAGTAGAAAACCGAGAACCAAGGGATGGAATCCCTCCCTCAACCGCCTCATAGCACAGTATTGGCACTATCAAAATACCACTTGTCCCCGTCGCTACAACGTTCTTTGGCAGAGAAAAACGTTAGGAACTGTGCTAAGGTTAAAATTTAGGTGACTTGTTACTGCGTCTTTCGGCGCAGCGATTTCTGGGAAGAGAACGCTGATACCTTATAGGGAAGAAGTAGAAGAGTCAAAGATTAGTCTGGAATATAGCCTTTGGCTGGAGCTGCTGGAGTGTTGTTTCTGTAGTAATTTCTGTTTATGGGTCAAACAGACATTTATAATTCCTCGACCTAATATTTTTTTCATTATTTCTCTCTTTGTAGAGACAGAATCCGAAGCCATACCGTTGTTTCAAATTGAGCACTTAGGGAAGGAATGGTTTAGAATTGAACTTAGAGGAAGTGTATTGTACTTGCCATTCAAAAGACGAGGAATAAGCGCGCTATGACGCAAAGAATGAACGCATTAACGAAATGAGCCATTTTGCCGCTGGCACGACAATTTAGCAGAGCAAGGGAACTTGCATGTTCTCTGGCACAAAGTCCTGGAGAGAATTCTTCTTTACATCCTTGCAGGAAGAGAAATTCTGTGATGGGATTCATGAAAGAACCAAAAACGTTTAATGGCAATAGCACATCCTGAACGATGAATTCCTTGAGCAAAATGTTAGCTTTCAGCTTTCATTTCACTACAGAGCCACTTATACTAGACGCGGCTGCCCTAAACGAGCGGCTGCAAACGCGTGCGTCTCAAATGCGTCAGTGCTGCGGTTGGGCTTATTTTTTTATTATATAGACGCAAGCATCTACAGTGTGCATCGATGGCTGTGACCCATCCACGGGCTCGACAAGGACGCCGCGCAACCGCCCCGCACGTGCCGGAATCGTTGTCGTCAGCCGACGGAGTGCTTCTTCTAGGCGCTTTTCTTCCAAATTTGGTGATCTTTTTTACTTTTTCCATGTTTCATAACGAGAAGTAGCATAATGGCGGCAAACGACATCGATTCCGGCGCGCGCGGCGCAGTTGCGTGGCGTGCTTGTCAAAGCCGTGAACGGGTCACCGCCATCGACGCCCACTGTAGCATAAATTGCCCTTATTTTTGCGATGAGCATGGCTATCACTGTTTAAAAAGAAATGCTGAGGAAAAGTACATAAACTCTTCTTCAGAAAGATATATTCTCTTCAAAAAAGGGGGTAGATACTCGGAACACTTACCGTGGTTGCAGAAATTTTCCTTTTCCGAAAAATATCTACGGGAGAGAAAATATACTACGAGATCCTGTTGTGCCAGTTACAACTCAGCACGTTCGAGTTCAAATCGAATGAGGACAAATTTTTGCTGTAACAGATAACAATGTATAACTAGCTCGACACTCAATAAAATTATTAACGTTATGAAAAGATTTTGGATAAGCAAAATTGTAAAGAATTCGCAAGGAATTTCACCTATTTGTCCGTTTCGTTCCCTTTGCCATATACGGGTAAATAGGTTCAAAAAATAGATCCTCCCGGGAACATGTCAGTACGGCGAGATAAAACCCCCTCCAAGCGAATTTTTCGGAGCATAAGGCCACTGACTTTTTGTGCTCGCATCTCTCGCTTCCGCCGAGGAATGGAGGAAGAACAAGTGGTTCGCAAACCACGTACGTACGTGCACGATGTGTTTCTCACAAGGATTTGTGCTCGTACTAAGCAGATAGGGAGAGAAATTTCAACAAGCAAATGAGAAAAAGCGGCAGATCTCCCGGCTAGAATGGAGAGAGGATTAGAGAATGTTGTATTTACATGCACAAAATATTGCTCATAAATAGGATGTGTTGAAGGGCAAGAAGTGTGTGACTAAGGGAGAATGAGCAGTCTAAATTGAACCCATGAAGACAAAAAAAAACACAAGAATATGGCAAATGAACTTGTAACACAGCAGGAAGCTATGTACAGGCGTATAACGCAAACTCAATGCGGTTTCTCATTGGTCGATTCGTGGTGGGCAGTGCAGTTCGTGATTTGTAGACAAACCCTCATACATGTTGATGTATGCGCAAAAATTGACGTAGATTGCCCCTGTCCTCTAGCAAGGGGGGGGGGGGTGGTTATTGTAAAGGGGAAAAGGGGCGTCACCACTGTTCCGTGATTGGCCCTTGCTATTCCCGCTCTTTAGTATACTCACCGCTGGTAACATAACCTAGTTATCAGGTATTTGCTACTGTTGTACTATCTTTAAAATTTATATACATATAAAATTTATATATGAATTTTTTGTATAATATTTATCCATTATATTATTCCCATATTCCTATTATTTTCAGAATTATCCGATGTACATAAGTTACAACACCACTGAGTGGAGAAAATGAGTGATAGGGGTCTTGTGCCGAAAGAGCTAATGTTAGAGGGCGAGAAAGCCGCCTGAATGGTCCAATCACAGTGCAGGGGTAATGCCTATTTTTTCCAAATACTTGTTGAAAGGCTGGATGGGTCCTGTGACGAAATTGTGCTAGATGTACCAGTTACAAGAACAAGGAAGCACAAACGGTTTCGCAGAAAGTGTGCAGTTGGTTTGTCAGCGGCTGTTGCACTGTTTGCTAGCTGTTCTCGTGAAGTGCTTGCGCACTTTAAGACTACAGCTAAGTAGTTATCGACCAGCAGATCCGAGAAGGTTAGGGCTAGTTAATTCCAACCTGGTAGTTAGATAGGAGCTAACTATAATATCGCAGGGATAAGATTGAGCGTCGATCAATCGCCACAGTGCAAATAATAGCGCGATACCTGAAGTGTAATGAAACTCGGCAAACAATGAATGACACAGATATTCACTTTTTCGGCTATGTAAGCAGGCAGCTCAACACGTTCCACAGCACTAAGCGCCGTCTAGAAAACTCTTAGCCGTGGTCCATGGCTTCACTTTGGAGCACGCCTGTGGAAAAACTCTATACTTAGAACCGAATAAACATCGAATAACTTAATTAATTCATTGATCAATTTGGATCCCGACCACAGGTGTGTTGGATAGAAAGATGATCCCCAAAACCTTTTCGTGTCATTCTCCAGGAGTTGTGCTTCTTCCTTGTTCTGGAAAACCCGAAGTTTCAACTTATTTGAAATCGAATCCTCACATTCAACTGTATCTCATACACTATTCGGTTCCAAATATATAGGTTGTAGGGAAAGTTCTCGCGGTTTTTGAGACATTATATTTTATTGACTTTTCAAGAATAGGAAAACACATTAAGAAGTGAATCAATCATCACCACGTACTACCACTCTTTGCTATTTTATGGGTAGCGTTTGGATGCCATCGGCATAGAACTGCGCTGGTATTGACTCGAAAAACTTGCTCAACCAGCGATCCAAGTCATCTTCATCATCGCGCGCTTTTCCTTGCAAGGCGTTAGAGAGAGCCAGGAGAAGTTGGTAATCTCTTGGCACAGGATCAGGCTTGTACGGTGGTGAAGCCAGCACTTCCCATCCGAAGTCGTGCAGCTTCTGGGGAATCACTCTTGTAGTAAGCGGACGAGCACTATCGTGCAGGAATCAGATCGCGGCGTAATTCGGACCCTTTTCTGCGATTTTTGCGGTTGTTCTATCCAGCCCCTGACAGTACAGGTCCACCGTGAGTGCAATGTAGCGTGGCAGTACCTCGCAGTGTATGATGCCTTTGCAGTCACACCAAGCACTGATCATAACCATCAGAGGGTGATGACCTGCCTTTGACTGCGGCTCATGCTGTTCATCCTTGTCAACCCAAGGTGGACTGTGCTTGATGTTGACATACAGACACGACTTCTTATCCACTGTGAGGATGGACTTCATCCAGTTATTTATGCGTCTGTACGAGGGCAATTCAGTAGCCACCTCGGTACGTCGCTGCAGACCGCGTTCCGTGAAATCATCATCACACACTGTGACAACTTTGGTACTTTTCCCAACTTAGGCAGATGATCGGCAATGATGGCAAAGTGAACGTCCAAGACTTGCGCTCTTCCACACATAGTTTGCCGTGGATCTGAATCTACCAGCTGCCGCAATCGACCATTGTCGACTCCGGATCCGCGTCCCGACCATGACGAAACATTGAGGTTGAAGTCGCCAGCATGAAAGCGTCTGGACCAATCTTGTGCAGTGCGTTCAGTCACTGCACTGTCCCCAAATACAGGGTTGATACGGCGACTGGATACGGTTGCTAATATACCAGATTTGAGGCCATATACTGAAAGATCGCAAATGTACTGTTTCGAAAAATCGATCTTTCTGGCAGGGGTTGTGCAGGAGTTTACGGTGAATGATACTAATAAACTTGCATATACCTGACCTCCTTATATATACAGAAGATAGGTCGCTGCAAGGCAACGTGGGGTTAAAAAAGGCACACTCCCAAAAACCGCGAGAACTTTCCCTACAACCTAATATAAAAACTCCGAGAATTCTACTCAGCTGTATTTGTAGCTTCATCTCGCATGGAAAAACACTACATACGTATCCTTCAGGATGCACTTTTCATCGTGGATGTGCGTAATTCTAAGAAAAATTATTACGTAATCTCTGACTCAATTCAATATTGCGATAAATCGTATACCATTTATTTATTTATTTATTTATTTATTTATTTATTTATTTATTTATTTATTTATTTATTTTTATTTATTTATTTATTTATTTATTTATTTACTTATTTGTACGTAACCGTATGCCATTTCAGAAGTTCTGACCCAAAGCCAACAAATATGTACACTTTTACGTATGCAACCCCACGCGTAGCGTCAGGCCATTTTGCCTTTTTGAACCTGGTGAAAAGGGTGAAACATGGTTCGGAACTTACTCTAGTGCCTTAATGATTGTCCTAGATCTAATCTAAACCGTCCGCCCTGGTCATATCTGGAAAGAGCTGCTTTCTATGCCATGTCCTACCAGGGCCTGACATGCGTGGGTGGTAAGTGTCTCATAATCATGGAGATACACTGGTTCAACCCGAGGAATTGGAAATTACTGTATTACTATGAAAACTCGACCAAGCTGCCTATTCCCAATAACTTCGGGACGAGAACTGGTCCCCAGGTTTGTAACGTTTCACATATGTGGTATGAGAAAGAGGAATGCTGCAAAATTCGTTCCATCACATTAATTTACCGCTGTCAGCCATATGTAGAAGCTCATGGATAAGAATTTTAGTCGTCGGACAAAGAGCAGATAAACATAGAGAACATAAGAGTAGGGTGACGAAAACAGCGGAAACTTCTCGGGCTTTCTTAGCTCTTTGTCTTGAGCAGTACAGGCGTACTTTAACCTTTTTTCAGGTTGGCCCGAAAGCCTTGCGCCAACAGTTGCTTTTCAGTGCGGAAGTTCTTGGCCTTGAATTGAAATTCTTTGGGAATAGAATGTCAAATGGTCGAATGTTCTATTGCTTCTCAACAATGAAACCATGGATACTAATGCAATGGCTGTCTTGAAAATGTGTAAAACGTGATGCAAAACTTATGGACAAACTTAATTGAATTGGACTAATTGAATATGCGCGCATTGATCTATTTCTTAGCAACGGACATTACGAAGAAAAGCCAGAAATGTTTTTCCAGTCGTTCCAATTGAGAGGACGGATGGGGGACTGAGGTGGGAAGGGGTAAGGAGGGATGCGAGAGGAACTAAGCATGGTAGATGCTTTCTACATGATATTGCATGGAATGCTGCATCTACGCATTATCCTATACATAAAACCAGACTGCACGCAATATTTGAAGCTTTACTAGTGCTACTAGTACTACTAGTGGTGCTCGAACTTGGCCGTTCGAGGTAATGAATTGTATCCTAAAAGCCATCCGCTACAGTATTTATGTGCTAAATTGAATAGTCAAAATCACATTGTTTTATTAACTTTGTTTTCATTACTAGAATGTTGAGCCAATGAAGTTATGCATTTCCAATCGATTTTTCCACAGATCTTGTCAATTGGTCGGTTCATTGAAGCTCAGGTAACTGAATTACTCATAAACTCAGAGTTTTTTCATTGTTTTTTTGATGTTCAACTTTTTTCTACCTATGAATTTAACACTTTTTCGTCATGTTGTTTATTCTGATTTTGACACATACGTATACCATCAGAATTTATGGCAGTATAACGATTAATGGATTAACGACATCTGAAATGTGGTTACAATATTACTGCTCGATGATGTCATTTCAAATTATGAATAAGTCTTTAATGTATGATGTCACACGCAAGAACACTAAGGAGTATGGTAGGAACGAATTAACTGTCAACAACTGATTTACCAGCTAACTACATATTACGTCACTCAGTGTCGTTTACGAGAAATTGCACAAATTTTGGGAGAAATAAGCATTGAAGTGATGTTTTACAGGGGTGCGAAACGTTATACCTGGAAAAGGCGGTGCGGTCGACCTTTGCGATTGGCCGTTTGCGTGAACTGACCAATCACGGAGCTTGACCGCCCCGTCTTCTCCAGTTACAACACCCCATACAGGTTTAACAGGGCTGGTGGCATTTTGATATGACTGGACATTTGTGGACAACACACACTAATCGTGTCAAATCGAACTGAGTTTGAAATAAATTCGATTCCGGGTTATCTGGATTACTGCCTGTTTGAAATGGGAGAAAGAGGGGTAAGTTATGTGGTGTATCAACGACTAAATTAAAGTTTGATAAAACTGCAATGTCTAGTGCACTGAACGAATCAATAATTGATTTTATTTATTCTAGTGGACAGAGGATGGCCAATTGTTCCACTGACAATTTCTCATTGCACTACTGTCATTCCTCTCGCTGTTAGTTTTCATTTTCCAAAGAAAATGTTGGGAAATTTTCTGGATTCTCAAGAGCTTTCCGGATTTCTGCAAATTCTAACAGTTACTATGTATTGATAGGGCTCTTCTGAACGTGATGACGTCATCAGCTGATCGTGGTTTCCGGTGAGTGACTCGCTCGCTGTACACACCAAGAAGCCGCCGACTCACCCAGGGTGCACTCGAGCTTGCAGCCGTCGCGATCGATCGATATCAGAGTTGGCAGCGCTGTTGCTCAAGGATTCCTCGTTTTCTGCTAGTTTTGGCTTGAATAGTGTTGTTTCCCTGCTCAAAGTAGTATTTTGCTTGAGAAACTCCAATAAGCCACGCCCACACTACTGCACCATTGTCAGAAAAGGAATTCCCCGTCTGTAAATGTGCAAATACTGGGGAGTCAAGGATTTGTGGTAGTTGTCCTTTGCAATTTCAGGATTTTTCTGCTGAACTTCATTGGGTTTTCCATAAACCATTTTCCCCATTGTATTAATCACTACTGCTATGACTTGCGTAAATTAGCGCCATTTTTAAAAATATTTTAGAAATCACTCTATCTATTCAACATACTGCTTTTTTCATCGATTTTCTTATATGCTTTTGTCGTCTTCTCCTTTCCAGAAATTTCCTCTTGCCTATCTTTTGGAAATAATGTGATTCGTAACGGAGGAAGAGTGAAACAAATGGGATCCATGTGATGCGAAAAAAATGTGATGTGAAACGGAAAAAAATTTAAAAAATGAAATTTTCCCATGAGCATGTTTTTCTGGGCTTTTCTTCTAGGTAAAAGAAGGATCCTTCGATTTTTTGTTATTGTTCTTCCACATGTATTGTAGGTATGTAAATAAATGGAGTCCTTATTAAGGCCAATGGTTTCATCGCTTCGCCTACCTCACTTTCACCAGAAAATTCTTTTCCTCAGAGTTCTGACCTGATTACGGAAAATAACCGTACTTTTCCTTCAGATCAGAGGGTTCATCGCTCCGCCCATCTCACTTTTACCAGAAGCTTCTTTTTCCCAGAGTTTACAGCTGAGATGGTGAAAAGTACATTACAACATGTGCATGTACATACCTGCATTTGCACTTGCTACAGTAATATGCTGACACCTTCCCAACAGCGTTGGATAAAATCGTTTAGGATTCTTCCATAAAACGCTAATCCTCTATTGAGCCATTCTTAAGGTTGTTCACTTCAAGTGGCGGCTGTGGTAGAAGTGCGTATCGATTTTTGTCACCATTTCACTGCATCAACAAACTTTATTCGCCTTTTCTGGAGTGTTTTTTTTCTTTCTCCATGAAATTTCAGCTTTTTTCTCGGTAGGGTGTATACATACTTGCATAGAAGTGGAGGACGCAGAAAGTGCGAGAGAGTGAGGGTGGGGGAGGGGGTGGGGGGAGAGTGGGTCTCAAGGGTTTTTGGGATATAAACGGGAGGAATTTTGGAAATGAAGTTATTAAAGATAATTTTGAACCTAAATAATTAGAAATTGTGCTCCCCCTCTCCGTCCGCTACTGATGCATACTCTTATTAGGACAATCGAATGATCCAGACCCACGCGTCGCGTTATCCTCACTATCAGCCATCTGTGTCTTGACACTCTGATCGTCTGCGCATCTGCACAATTTCTGATGTCAGCGTTTTTATCCTCAATCGTAAAGCAGTGCGACGCGGCGAGCGGGTCTGGACCACTGAAATCTCCTTTGCGTGCACAAAAATCCTCTTCACGAGTACTATATTTTGGTGATGTACATGTAGTAAAATTATTTTCCAGGTACAGAGATCACTAGAAGTTATTTCATGAACCTCTTCATCTGAAAGACGGAATGGACAGTAGTCCACTTGACTGCAACGTTTGTAGGAAGGTTAGTCAGATGGTTAGACTTCTACAAGCATTTTCCATTTAATTTAGTTTGTAAACCAGGAGAAATTAGGTAAAAATTAATGAAAATTAGAAAAAAAAAGCCTTGGTATTGAGCGTTTTGTGCGTTGTGCAATTGCGGCTGTTATATCACCTCCTACATTACATCCACGGTTTTTTTTTGTTTCATTTGGACCGTATACTGGTCAAAAAGTTGATTTGTTTGGATATTAATGTACTAGAATAGCATGGTTTGAGGTATTGTGAAGAATTCGGGAATTTGAATTTTTAAAATCAGGAAATATAGGGCGTTAGGAAGTATAGAACTCAAAATCAGTAATGTCATACTTTTCGTTTTTATTTTTATTGAAAGAGAGAGTCAGGTGCGTATAGGTACGTAGTATTCTGCCAGTAATTGCACTCCCCATAACCACGCTGGGGACCAGTTCTCGCTCGAAGTAGAACACTTGCAGGAGCTCACCTCTCCCCATATCCTGCCATGTCTGCACTCGATCTGTGCCAATTGTTCGCCATGCTGCTCCACAAGTACCAGCTGTGGATCCCCGGATCCACTGGCAGAGTTCCTCATCGAAACTGCACATGAAACGACGGAAATGTGTGCCAATTGCGATCAGGTCACTAACTTACTCTGTTTTGACAAGCTGTCAAAAATCAATAATTGATTTTCAGACAAATCAACCAATGTACTTCTGTGAAACATGTCAGCAGGCACTGTGTCACGAGTGCAAGGCGACTACGCATCAGGTATGGCCAGACGAGGGCATCCTATGTTGTATGTGAGGCTGTTTTACACAGTGACAGTTGTCGCGACCAGTTCGCCTTGGGTCAGCTTATTCGCAACAGAGCACGTTATGGCTACCACTGCTCTCATAGACTGAAAATTTGTGGACTGAGCATTCCTTGGTTTATTCGGTTTTTTCCTTCGTTTTTCAAAATTTTACCTGCATTTACTCAGGCTCGAATGTTCGCCTCGCACCGAATTGTGGTCGCTGAGGAATCGGCACGCGTACGCGGTCGCATCGCATGTGCGCAGCACTCTGAACCGTACATACTTTATTGCACGGACCAAAAATGTCTGGCATGCATTCAGTGCTTCAATGATCGCCCTTCTGATGACAGGTTTATTACCTTTCTCATTTATTTATTTATTTATTTATTTATTTATTTATTTATTTATTTATTTATTTATTTATTTATTTATTTATTTATTTTTATTTATTTATTTATTTATTTGTTTTAATTTTTTTATTGAATGCAGTGACATCAGTGCTAACGCATAGAACGCTACGGGTACGCTTGGTTTGGAACGAATTTAATGTTTGTATGAAATGTTACAAAAAAAACCGCCCCTTGAACGTTTGTGGGACCTGTGTTTATACTTCATCGCGGCGCGATCGTCGCACACATGCAAACTATTCAAAAGCGCTTGGTCCCGTGTGGAAACATGGCCAAGCAGATATCGCGCTGTTGTGAGTATTTGTTTTTCTGCGATGCGACTTCGCGGATCCCCGTTGTGTACTTTTTGTAATCATTGCACCAAAAATTACACAGTTGACCAAGCACGCGTCGCGTCTCCTATCACGCGCGACGCGATGACAATTTAGGCATTACATGCGAAGAAAACTTGTAAGGTGCTAAATGGGGTGATGTCGCGGCGCGACATTGTTATCCGTCGCATCGCGTACCCTGTGGCCGTCGCCGCGACGCTTTCGCCTCACGATGAAGTAGAAACACAGCCTCATACAAGGATCATTGAATATTGGTCAGAGCTTCAGACTGAAGCTCAAATGAACCAAGTGGCGCAATTTCTGTATTATTATCGATTATTTAAAGATCAAGCTGTCAAAAATATAGTACTCTTGAAGTTCAAAGCAGTCCATTTCCAGGCACTACTTCGTTTCTGTTGACGCTGGACATAAAACATGTATGGAGAAGATCGAAAAATGGGCTATGAAGCTGCGGCTATATCAGGCATGTCTTAAATGTCTCACCGTCTTTGCGATAGCTATGAATCGGTATTCATGAACGTATTCGGGATACTTTTGACCTATCTGCTTCCTCAATATGGATAAATTTCCGAGCTAAAAATGTGTATAAACCATGTGAGGGTGACCCATCTCAGTTGGGGATGGTAATGATGGCAAGGCATACCAAATTCTGGACGAAAAACGCGTCCACTCTAGGTAAGCGGAACGCTCAGAGCCTTCCCGGGAACGTTCATGATTGCGGTACCCGAACTTTCATGTATTTGGAGCGGGTCCTCCGAGCTGATTTATCCCGATTCAGGAAGAGAAACGGGAAGAACTTGAAGTACGGCAGCGTTTGCTAGCTGAACAAAGCAACAGCTATCAGAATGCTAAGGAGAGGTTGGTCTTGGGCTCTTGTCCCAAAAGTTGCGCATGGCTCAAGGTAGCTGGCTAATTTTATTGATTGCACTGAGATGTCAGTAGCGATTTTTCTAGCCTGTTCCAATTGTGTCAGCAAATTCATGACACTGTATTGTCAACGCGCGATCGGTTGGCATTGGAACTGGAGAAGAGTCAAGAAGAGGCGGAGCGCACGTGCAAGGAACAGATCCAGGAGATTACGGCGATAATGGTGGGTCCTGCGTGGAAAAGTAGGACTTTCGCCGCAGTTTGTTCCTCCTTTGACCTTTTATATAATTTGTTTTTCCACTTTAAGTTATCATATAGAACCAAAAGTGCTACAAAAATGAGCTGCTCCACCGTATTCACAGCCGCAGGCAAACTGGCCAATGGGAGGCGAGCGGTCCCGCCCCTTTTCTCAGCAGCCAATAGTAACTTCTGTTCGATTTTAGGGCCCGATTAGGCTTTGCTTGATGTCCGCACAAATTCTATGTTCATCTGCATCACCCATAGACGTGCTGCAGTTATCGAGCGAGCTCAACAAAAGAGTGCAGGTGAGGTACTTCCAGCCACTCAATCGATAATTGATTTTTTTACAAACATCCTTAGTACCACCCAATTTCAGTCCATTTTATCACGTGCAATTGACAAGCTCCCTGCCGCACGGACTATAGACCCAATCGAGGCCCGAACAGAAATTGCCAAAGCGCTGGAGCCTTTTCTTGGTGAGCGTTCTTGGTGGATTTGTGACAGTTGTCCGTTTCTATTCGCATCGAATTCAGGTCTTTCCGCTGCTTGGTGTCCGATTGCAGTTGCTCGTGAAGGATCGCAGGAAGGAAGTGGAAGTATGAAATCCTATAAAACGCGGTCAGGGTATGTTCTATCCATATTTTTTACCCGATGGTTAGAGCGCAGACAACCAGGGTTTGGCTAACAGTTGTCGCGTTTTAGGTCACATTCAATGCCCACTATGTTGTCCAAATTCCAAACGATGATTGATCTGTCAGGAGCGTTCGGATCGATTTTTGCTAGGGTTGAAGGTAATCAATGAACATTTTGTGAAATGCTAATGTCCAAGGCACAATGAGTTTCAGAGCCACTGAAACAGTTATCGATTGATTTGGGTCAGCTGGGCGAGAGAGTACAGGAAGCGCAGAGGGATTTGACAATGAGACGGTGTTTGATTCGAGCAGATTCTATCAACTCAATGATAAAGGAGTAAGAAGCTTGTTTCAATTGGTGGCCAGAGACGCAGAGTAGCCTTTACGCACAACAGTTTATACTTCCGCGCGTCACTTTACGGCATGGATATTGATTTTTAGCTGCGCTGGCGTGGAAACTCGTCTCGGCTTGCACTCTGCCGTTCTCAACGATCTACAGCCAGAATTGCAACAAATGTGGCAGGAACAGCTCGACAGGGTCAGGAGACAGCAGATTATCTACAGAGAAAAGGTAAGCGGTAGGGCAGAGACGCAGAGCATCTGTGTCTGGTAGTCTGCACTCTGGTCAGGCGCCAAATTTCGTCGATTTCAGGTTGAGGAATGCTTTTCAATGAGGGAAACGGCTCGACATGTGCTAACCGCTGCCAAGCAACTTGTGCCATACGCAGCCTGCATTGAGAGTATGAGCGCTCTCATTGATCCGAAGTGGGTCGAACGTTTTTTGGAGGGATTGTGGGCGGGGCCCGATTGGTCAAATGCACATTTCCTTGTCATCAAGCAAAAACACATTTCATGAAAAATATGCATACAAAACTAAATTAAAATGAATAAATTACAATAAATCAATAAATTTCTATAATATGAAACCTGAAGAAATTTAGTGGTTTTCCTGCAATGGTGGAGACTTCGTCTTGTAGTCAATAAAATCAATAGACCCCTCATTCCACCCCTTCAGACGATGTCACCCACCTGATCCAGCCCCAATGGAAAGCATCTGTATGCAAATCACCGGCATTGAGCCTAACAGTGAGAGTCGCATACTGGCCATAGAGAAGGTGAGACTTTTTTGATTTATTGATTGCTAATGTCCAGCTGTGGTCCATCTTGTTTATTCCAGGAAGAACAAAATCGACGAGCGGTGCAGGAAGCGAAGAAGAGGGAGGAGTTGGCTGAGCGTGGCACTCCTGTGAAGGGATTGAAGCATGCGAAGGCAAATCGAAAGGACACTAACAGGTTAGCGGTGTCTCAGAAATGTGGCACCAATCAATAATCGATTTGACGCTGCATGGCTTCATTTTCAATGCTGGATATTTTCAACATGTTTATTCGCGTGTTTTTCAAATGTGAATCTATCTAAGGTAAACATCTAGGGAAATAGGTTAATTTGTTGAAAAAAAAACTATTTTTGGAGAATTCCTGCAATTGCTGGAGAGTTTCCTCCATTTCTCGAATTGGTGCTATTTATTATTCTTCACCCTATAACCTAACCATTTCTGACCTACCTTACGTCGATAACCTCCATTCATTCTAGACTACTGGTTAACACAAACCGAGAAAGAAGCCCTGGAGGAACCGATACTACCCTTATCAGCCCATGTCTCCTAAAAAGGATGTGAGACTATAAAACTGTAACAGCAGTACTGTAAAAACCTGGGATACTGACAGTTCTGTTCCAGATCTCCTTCTGTTCGAGAAGAGACCAGTTCTGACCTGGAAATGGAGTCGGCCGTCTGGCGGGAGAACTTCGAGCTGACTGGTGGGGAGAAACTGGAGACAGCTGATCTGGCCATCCAGGAAGAGGTTCGGTTTTGGTTCCAAAGCTCCTTGTTTCCCTTCTATCGCTTTCAGTGGAAAAAATAGTGTGGATTTCGGCCATGCCTGGGGTATTTTCCTTCTCTAGAAAATTGAAGAATAGATATGAGCCCTTTGGCCTCTTGGAAAATCCACAAATGGTTTTCGAGGATCACCCTGCAATATTCTTATCTGTTGTTTTCCTATGGCGATGAGGAACTTATACAAGGCAGAATACTGCAGCTCTCATACCTGATCCTTTCGTTTTTTCCTTTTTTTTCCTTTTTTCCTCTTCATTTTTTTCATTTCTGTGCACTGTTACCTTCACAGGAAAGATGCACTTCCTCACTGTCACTCACCGCTCAGTCCCCTAGTCAGCCAGCTGCACTGCCGTCACTGGAGCAACTACTCGGCAGAACACCTCTGGCTAGCAGAATTACTGTTGATATAGGTAATCTCTTTCAGAATCCTGCTAGAAATCAATAAAGTCGATCAATTCTTAACCTGCAATCCTCATTTTTTCAGGAGTATCACACCAGTCCATGCTGCAGTCACTGCATGACGTGTTCGCTAGCCAGCGACCTGAAGGCGAGACCCCGGTGTGTGAAGAGCCAAGCATGCTGGCCAGTGCTGTGAAAATCGCCCAGAAGATGCATCAACTTCCTGTGCCTGTGGCCCGAAATGAGCCCAAAGTGGTTGAAGAGCCCGCGGATAGCGCTAAGAAGACCCGGAAGGAACGGCGACGTCGAAAGAAACGGAGCGGTGATGCAGCGGAGGGCAGAGAAGACGCCGTCGCGGAGAGCAGTGTGGCTGTCGCTGAACCGATGCCTGTTCCGGATGTCCCTTATGTGCCCAGCCGGGTCTTCAGCGCCAGTGACATGCCGCTGGCGAAGCTGGGATCGTTTGAGGCGAAGGAGAAGATGCTGCGGTCGCTGAGGGAGAAGATGGCCAGATCTGATGATAGTTCATGATTATTGTTGTTTAGCCATAATTAATGGTAGTGCCAAATTGTACGGATAAACCAAGTATGCACATGTACGGATGAACCAAATATGCACAAAGGATAAAAATGATAATTAGTGATTTGGAAATTGAATGTTATTGGTCTCATATTCGTGCAAGTTGAGAAAGTGAAGTCTCAGAAGGAAGCATCTAAAACAAAATAACTCGACACTTCGCCAGCTGAACTGGGCGGGGATGCCTCATTGAGATTACACAGAGTGACTTAATCCCCGTGCTAAGGATCGGTAATTTTAGGGGGGTTAAAACATTTACTCTGGTTATCTCAGGGATGCACTAGGCAGTGAACAGAGCCTTTTGCGTATCCTGTTCTTCAAACCTTTGAATCAAAAAAGTTTCGGGCACTGAACCCAATCCAGTCAAATCCCTTAGACTTTAGAATCTTCCACAGCCACCGATAATTCCTTAGTCCTTGGAAAGCAATGCATAATTGTATTCGGTGACTTCATGGAAAAGAATGAAGGCCTACCAGGGTTGAAATTCATGAAACCATAACTAGGCAAACCAAGGACGATGATCGTGGCTGACATTCCTATAGAGCACATGAATTTGGAATAAAGGTTGGTTAGCCAACATCGGGTAAATATTCGTAGATTTAGCTAAGGATTTGAAAATGTACAATTTGATGAAATTTTCACTGTGAACTTCGTAATAATTTAACTTCTACTAAATTTTTCATCAGTGGATTTCCTGCATCATATGAGTTTTTCTCGAGTACTAACTGTTTTGCACCTAAAGTACCCCTATTGGCCTCCCCTCATGATTTCTTTAGCAGCTCTGGTTTTCAAAAAAAATCAAACTTTTCTTTTCACCATTTTGCTTAGTTGGTTCTCTTTATATGAATGTCATTATGTTTCCAATACATATTTTTGTAATTCTTCTTATCATACTATGCTGGTGCAAAAGTTTTGTCGGTTTTTCTTCGTCTGCGTTATTTTTCCTAAACCTTACCGAACTACAACCTTGACAACCGTAATAATTTCTTTGATTATTGGAGACAACTATTTATCTTACGAGCACATCCCTGGTGACCCACGTTCAAAACACGGGCAGCTGCGAAGCGGGAGAATGGGAGACTGCCATTTTTTTAGTTGGAATGTTTGGTGATTTTTTCCTAGGTATCAAGAAGCTGAGGAACGTGACAATTATCCCGCAAAATTCTCCAAGAATGTAATGGGTGCTAAACCGTTTGCCACCAAAGCTACTGAAGTTCAAAGTAGGTCGTGGGAGTAAATTTTGACCGATTTTGGCAACGCAGATAATGGGTCTTGAGCGTTTTTCTATTGGAGCATCTTCGACATTTCAGACCAAATATCAGCTATGGGTAATGCTTGGGATAGTACTTCGAGATAGCAGCATGGACTGGTCATTGTCAATGGTCGCTCACCAAGGATTCTTTAGAAAAAACAAGGATATGCTTTGGAAAATGCTCGTTCGCGTTCCTCTGAGAAGGAAGTATCAAGCCAGAGCTCGATAGCGGAATTGGTAGGGGTCTCTGGGTTGAATGAAAGGAAGGTATTTCGAACTAATTCGCTTGTGGACTTCTTGGAAAATCGTGCTAGAAAGGGAAAATTGAAAATGCGCAGTATGCGAATTTCCAGACATTTCTTGCCTTCTGAGTGGAATATGTAGATAGCCGTTAAACATATAGCGAAGAAAAGCAGGATTTGCTCTACAAGTCCGTTACCACATAGTATTGCTTTCGTTGTTGCTATGATTCACTGTAATATGGTTTCTTTTTTCTCCTGACTGCAAGTAGATTTGATAGAAGAGACGCGTTGTTGTGTAGATCATTTTCAATTAAAATGAGGAGGATATTCTTGTCTGGGAGAACCATGTTACACAAGCATTGAGTGTTCACCTGTTTAATAATAATATGTGAATTGCGTTATAATCACAAAAATTTTATTCGCAGTTTTTGCAAGAAAATATGTTCATGCAGCGGCTTTTAAAACGTGAAAAATTATCTTAAAAAAACAGCTGATTCTAGATCTTCTTGTGAGCTTTGGCGAATGGCGAGATCTTGCTGGTGCCGGAGAGGTGTCCTTCCTCTGAAACTTGTTATAATGATGGCAAAATTTTTGCAAGTAACTTTTTTGTTATCGTAAGAATTATATTACCTCTTTGGAAAGATTTAGCAACATTGCGTAGTGCAGCACGAGGGTGATAATAGTGAGAGTGCTGAAGAAAAATGTGTCACCCGCGAAACACGGCAATCTTCTGCATTCAACAATCTTCACCTCATCTATTCTATTCACTAGTCTAAAGATCTACTACTTACCAAGGAAAGCGGATATCCAAATGGATAAGCACCGTAGGCATATGGAGTATACGTGTAAGGATCAGCCAAACTTCCGTAGTAACCAAGTATGGGATAGTCTGAATGGTGCTAAGTTCATATCGTGTTGCCTCTTATAATCCGCTTCTTTTTGCTCTCGAAACAGATCCATTGAATTCAGAGAGAGTTCTTGGACAGCGATCAGTGAAGCGGTATGTTCTTCATTTTAAATACTGTTCATCAAAGTGTGTGGTACTTCTCGTGCTGGGTCCACCTGCGAATTCACCACTACTTATTCAAGTCCCTCAGAACCTATTCCAAAGCATTCCTATATTGAAAACAAAGTTGGAATTCCCCTATTTTCCGGAACTTCGAAGGAACTTTAAGAAATACCAACAAATTCGAAATCGAATTTTCGAATTCGAATGTAAACATCTAATGAATTATTCGGTCCTAAGTATACCGCTTTTTTAAGAAAGAGGAAATTTGTATTAAGCAGAGGAGAAGGAGGAAGAGAGTCGAACCGAAGGCGAATTTGGCCTTATATCCTTTTCAATGTCGTAAATGATACGTAAATAGGAATTGGAACCTGAACTATTCCGTACACAGCGAGGATCAGTCAGAGAAGGAATTGTGGCGAACCAAACGTAGCACTATTGAAACATTTATTTAGTTATTTATTTATTCATCTATTTTATTTATTTATTTATTTACCTATTCATTCACTTTTTTATTTATTTACTCATTTACTTGTTTACTTTTTCATTTATTTATTCACATACTGGACGTTACTTTGCACCTGCAGGGCAGGCTCTGAATATATGAGAATAACCTAGCAAGAACAGCTTCTCTGCCAGTTTTAGAGCATTTAAGGATGTTATAGACTCATATCTGGTTCCGATAGTAGTCGCTATGATTTTTCTCAACGAGTTGAACTGGATGAGTGTCTTTCAGTAACTCCTTTTGGTCTTTGTGTAAAAAATTGTGTTATGGACGTACTAATTCTAATTAAACATGAGTTGCCTGCTTATGTAGTCAATAAATATTAAATAAAAACAAAAACGCACTAGAATAAGACCTACCACCATAGTAGCCAGCATATGGGTAGCTTGCCTGAGACCTGAAGTAAAAAGTATTTGGAGGGGTATACTAGTAGCGTAAAAATTGCATGAAAATACTTTAAACTCCAAATTTATCGTCTTTCCGCCCCCGTATAATTTTGTCCTCATAGAAGTTTCATAGATTATAGCAAAATCATCTATGTGAAGTTTGTCCGGAAATAAATGGCGAATTCTGTGCGCTGCTCCCTAGTGTCATGGTCTCAGAAGCGCCGAGGGGCTCAGTGAAGCAGTGAGTGTCGTGTACGTAGGTCCCACAACAGGCCTCAATCGCCAGTTATTTTGAGACCGACTGTAGCAATGATACCCCAGCGATTTTTGTGCAATTCATTTCTAAACATGTCACTCTAGTCTTGCTGATGCTGTTTACTGCATAAGTTTCAACTGAGGAATTCTCAAATCTTATGGAAATCCTTCTCACTGAGGTTATCACCCTATCAACAAGAGTTACGATTTTTGATGGGAATAGAAGAACTCACAATTGGCTGACAGCAAGAAGGAAGATGGAGAGAATATAGAAGGAACTCATCGTGACTGCTCTTGCTTACATCTCCAGAAATGTTCTCTTTATATAGCTGTCATGTTGTTCTTCTTACGTCGAAAGGACGTAGAAGAAGGTTTCTGTACACTTCAACGGAAGTTGTATCTTACCGCAAGCAGACACTAGAGTAAACTCTTCAATGTCTTTTTGCTTTCTTTATTACAACAAAAACCGTCCTCAAGCACTTTAGCACTTATCAGAGACGATTCCTCCTTAGCGAACGAGCTAAAGCCGCACATAAACTGTGTCTGCCTGAAGTTCCTTGGGCTGTGCGACGGAAGCATCAAAAACTGTGACACTTAAAGAAATTGTCCCAATTTATTCCAATCCCATGAAAAGATTCTGGACCAGCACGACGAGCTGATTACACGAGAAAAGATCTGGGATACCAGTCACCATTCGATTATTCAGCACTACGATCAACTACTATTTGTTCACATGAGATAATTTTAACAAAGTTCCATAATCGTCTTTCTTCATATTCCCAACTTTCGCAATTGTAGTAGCTTCCATGTTCGACGTTCAATGAATCTTGGCATGATAGATAGTTTCTCGTTTTTGCTTCTGAGCCGTCACCAAGATTGATATAGTACTTTATTCGGCTAACTTTTCGGCTTACTCGCCTTCGTCAGAGCCTTGTACGCTGCCAAGCAGGACTTTTGGACCACCGTCAGCTGGACACGCGTTAACGTTTCGCAATTGTATTATAGTATTCTGATACAGCGATTCCGCAGTAATTGCTGATGCTCGCTGGACCAATGAGTGTCACCAGGTGCTTGAAATGGTACATGTATCCGCCACAGATACACAGTATAGCAATCTACAGCTCACAGTAAAGCACAAAAGGCAGAAGGTCATTCGCTGCTGACAAGCACTCATTTCGGTTGTTCATTATTTTTGGATAAAATAGGTGAAATGCTTCAATATGGCCGATGAACCGTTCAACGGGAACTCAACCGAATGCAATTTGTTCCAGTAGACCGTGCTTAATGTATTTACAGGGCTTCTGAAAAGTATTGGCCTCACTCCCACAATCATTGCTAACAAGGAAAAACATAATTTCTCTTGTTTTAGCCATTTATTTATTTCTGCCTAATAATTGTGAGCACCTACTATTCAATAAGCAATCAAGACAATACGTGGATACCGGCCCTGTAAGAAATCCGCTGCTGATTAACCATGGAAGGCCCATACCATAGCACAACCAACCTATCATGAACAAAAGCCAGCTGACCAAGACCCCTGAGGAAGACCTGGGGTGGTATGCACGAAAGTTCCGGCTCAGGAAGGCTTCCGCGCGAAGAACCGGAACGGAAATTCCGCTCCCGGAGGTTCCCGCGGCAAAGCCTTCCTGCAGGAACCTTCCTGCTTGACTGATCGGTACCTGACTGTTGTTTACTACGTGTGTTTTCGATGGACGAACGCGATATCATTTCATTTTGACTCGTGATTCAAAACATGTAGTAAGCTAGGTGCGGTCGTCGAACAAGGAGATGAGGAACTGAACAAAGCTGGAAAAATCTGGATTTAGGGCAATTTATGCCAGATGCGTGCGCCAGTCGCGCGTCAGACGCAAGCATTTAATTGCTGAGGCTTTCCATTGAGAGTGATCAAGGCGGTTTTCAGTTTCAAACGTCATTTCCAATAATGCATAGATTCCGTGATCTTGCTTGATTTACGGGGGAATTTTCAAAAAAAAACCCCAAGTTATTGCGTTCCATATTTAATTACCAGTATACTGATACAAACGGATTATTTGATATCCGTTTCTTTCACAGTATTGGCCAAAACGTTGTAAAAAACGTGGTAAAAAGTCAGTTCTAATCAAATCAGTTAGTTCGGAAAGGCGTTTCTGTTAAGAGAGAAATTGTCACGTGGTAATTCCTCTTGTATAGTTTAGATCCGATTTGATGATGTGCATTGACATCAATATATAATTCTGTACTGGAAAAGAGGAAAATGTTTTATGGAGTAACCTATATACAATTCTCCCCATCAATTTTTCTAGATTCATTGCAGGTTGCAAAGTAGTTCTTGTAGTGTCTTAACGATCCACACTGTTGGAATATATGCTGACAGAAAGTATAATATACTATAGGGTGACAACAAAGTCTTTGGCCAAAAATTCCACAGAAATTTTTCCTGGGAACTTTGGCAAACGATTAATGGTAATGCTGTTGGTTGTGTTGCATACGGTGCTGCCAACATATATTCACTTTTTGACACAGTGACAAAGTCTTTGAGTACTGTGATAGATTTTTTCAAAATTAAGCATCTCCTACGTCTTCTGAGCAATGGTATTGGCTGAAATATTTTTTGAAAAGAATTATCCAAAATGGCTACATTCCTTCGCATTAATTGATGTAACTCTCTCCTGCAGAGGAGAACCGACATGAAAAATGTTGCGAGTAATGCTCAACGTAGTCCTCTATATTCCACCAAAAGCACAGATTCCTGCGGCTTTGCCGGCAGCTGGGGTGTATTTAGTCCTGAAAGTGATGGGCTCGCCATCACCGGCGCCGTAAGATGAGGTCTGCCATGATTTCTTGCCAGAAAATTTTGGTAGAGAACACATTAAAAGGCAATAATTTTTTGAAAATGACCACAAATAGAGACAGTTTCATTGCTAGCAATATATCCTATTGTTGTCCTTCTTTGGAGCAAAAACCAAGTGTTCCTCTGTTGCAGTTTCCGCGAAAACAGAGAGGTAAAGTCAGTGCTCAAAGTATCAATGGAGGAATCCGTGATAGTGTTCTTTTGCCAAGTCCCAACTGCACATAATACAAATGGCAAATGCTTTTCAAAGCAACTTTGTAATTGCTTTTTCAGAAAAGTCGCAGAGACACTGGTTGTGAGGTCACTTCGGCGACTATGACACATTCACGGGATATCCCTTGTACTCTCTGATACCAACATATCTGGACATACTTGTACAGTTCCTTTACAGAGCAGTCCTTTTCCTTCCTTCTATAAAACTATGGGACCTATCGCTGATATCTTATGAGAATTGTAGGGTTGAATTGACCCTGAGGAGGTGCGGGCTCAAGGTTATGCGGCTCGCGAGGGTTTTGAGGCCTACATATAGTCTGGTAGCATACACAGGGCCCATGATGTGACATTGACTGCAATTACTCACGCTTGATTTCTAAGCCTAATTCACTAGGTTTTGATGCGAAATTGGTGTCATTCCTTCTATTTTGGCGTACTGCATCTATCTCCTTCAAAAGGGATTCTGTGGCTTTCTCCCATCGCTGGAAATAAGTGTGGTCGTAGTTGCGGACTATGTCAGATCATGGGCCCTCTGTGGGCTACCAGACCATATATCGGAAAGGCTGGAGGTCTAGTTGTCGCTGTTCGCTCGTGTGCTTGCTGAGCTCCAGTTCAAGACGGAGCAAATCAATCATGAAACAGTGATTTTGAAGAGGGACATAGCCGAACTCACGAAGGAACTACTTCTAAGGAAACTGCAACGTTCGTAGGACTCATAATCTTCTCTGATCTAGGTGTTGTTATGTGACAGTAGTATTATTTGTTTTATTTCTGATGCTGCTTGCATATATTTTATATAAATGAACTGTCGATAAAGGCAGCGCCCGCGGAAATCCTCGCGTTGGGATTTCCCCGAACTTGGGGGTTTTTCGGGACGGTAAACTCATAGGCAGGGGTGAAACTGCGTAAAAGAAGAGAGAAAGGCAAGAAATGAAAGCGCTCTTTGCCATTTGTCGAAGGTGCGGACGAGTGCTCCGTCGTGGGGTGTGCGTGTGTCCCCGTCACGAAACCCTGTGAATGGTACGCATTGCACGCGTTCGCTGCGCCAGACCATCCTCGGCGATAGCGTTAACTGGCGCGTCGGGCCTTTGAATGGCCGGCGTGGCCGCGACAGCGATCCTTGTTTCTCTGCAGGTAGGTCGTCATTCGTTGTGTTCTTCACACATGTGTGATGTGCTCACTCTCTATTTCACCACGCACACCTCAGCTCCAAGTCGAGGATTCCGGCTGGTGCTGCCTTTAATGCAGAAAGGCACTGTGTGTGTGTGTGTGTGTGTGTGTGTGTGTGTGT
>JARK01001367.1:454902-468377 GCA_000688135.1 Ancylostoma ceylanicum | reverse complement strand
GCTACCGAAAATTCGTGAGCGGTGTCTCGGGAAGCTCTCAGGAAGCTGGCCGGTACCTGTGGAGCTTCCGGATGGAATGGCTGGAAGCCCACAGGAACCCGGTCGGAATGAATCCCGGAACATCGCAGATGTAAACAGACCGGTCACGATATCGCATTCGAATTCCAGGAAGCTGCCGGGTACCTATCGGCCATTCCGGAACTTTCGTGCATACCACCCCTGGATGGTACGCTCTATGATGGAAATAACAGATGGAAGAGTATAACTACCGACAGAGGAGAATCATTAATATAATGAATGCAACGGGTTAAAAATGAGGAAGATAAAAACAGATCGAAAAAAATAGTTAGTGATAGGGTAGGGAAGAGAAAAGCAAATGGTGGAGAAAGAAAAGGGAAAAAGCAAAAATCATAGTACACGAAAGAGCGAAGGCGTCTACCTTCTAAGTGTGTTCACTGGCTCTCTGGCTCGACTCAGATTCCTCAATGAACTTAATCAAGCGATTCCGAAAAGTCACAGAGCTCCACCTGAGAAATTTCGATTCCAGGCTATTTCAAAGCCATAATTACTTAGTTTTTGTCACTGATTCTGATACATAACTTCATGACTAATCAGTTTTATAGAAATTTGCTCGACTAGCCTTTCTTGACCTTGACGCAAGCCCTCACTTTTGCCTTCATAGAATACGCAGTGTCGCAGGTAGTCCTCATTAAATTCAAACCCGCTTGTCTGAGTTTGAGTGGTAGATGTTCTGAGTGATCAAATTTTTGTTCTTTATGTTCTGATTCACAAATACGCAGGCAGAGAAATTCATTAGATTCAAATATATCGGGAAAGAGTGTCATTTATTCTTGTTGAGAAACGCGATCTTACAATCTCATTTCGACAGATCTTGGTGTCGATCTTACCATTTCAGTCTGTGAAAAACAAAGGTGTCCTGCAACTGCGGGAACTCCTCTCCGAACCATCAAAACTTCTTGTAACTTGTGGTTGTTTTGAACATTGCAGATAACGTTACTGGCGAAAACTTTCCCATCAGTCCACAAACACCCTCGTGCGGCGCACTAGGAACACCTGAAATTTCTCTTTACATTTCTCAGTTTTGACGCATAGATCAGCTTTTCCACCCTAACCAGTTGACAGCTACGCCGTTTCAGCCCTTGGCGACGATCTTTCCCACTAGCTGTACGTGAAATCTGACATGTTTCATCATGTTCTCTAGTAGAACATGACGTGACTGGTCAAACACTCGTACGTACGTGCAAAGCAAACTCCTCTCTGCAACCCTTGCAAATCTGGTGCAAACCCCATTGAAAAGTGCGCAGTACATCTCGTAACGTAGGAACCGCGTTCTGCACTAGTGTGCATGGAGTCTACATGAGATTGGAGAAATAATAAGCTTTTCATGGGTTCTGCACCAGATTTGCATCGGATATCGCGATGTATGCGCTCTCCGTGGATCTAACCATTGTCAAGAGAGATCAATTAGAAAAACCGTGTCTGACATGGCTCATTGTGATTTACATATCAATGCCGAAAATTTCTAGGTTTTCCTTATCACCCTTCCTATTAGGTCGTCAAGTATGAAATGTCTGATTTTTTGAGTGGTCATTTCGACAGCTGATATCTTCGGGGTTTCCGCAGATCCACTCTCATCTTTCGTTCCGTTATGGAAGGACATCCTCCCTCTCTCAAAATCACCTATTTGATTTTTGATCAGCTTTAAAATTCTTGTCTGAGAAGAACTTCTGTGAAACTGCTCAAAGACAAAAAATCGTATCATTTTGGAATATGGGTTCCATCGCGGAGCCTGTACAACAAGGACGACTCGAAAAACCCTAGAAATGTTTGGAGAGGGAGTGGCTAATAAAGGAACGGGACACCGATGTTCCGAGAAATTTCTTCCCGGTGATATAAACCTGCAAAGTGAGCGTTGTGATGAACCTGGATTACAATGAGTTGGAAGCTGTGGCTTGAGCGGATAGGCGTCAATCCATGCCAGTATATGCAGCAAGGTTTGGTGTTCGCAACCCTATATTATTCAGGTGTTGAAGACAATACGACATGGTAAAGTGGCTCGATGAACGAATTTTCCACAGTTTGATCCCCAAAAATTGGTGCCATTTTTTGGCAATTTTTTGCAAAACCGCGCTGCGTAAACCAGGGGAACAAGGAGGGTAATCCACTTGCCATTCATTGCACTGGCCAAACCTTGCTCTACTTGACCACAACTTCTCCCAGGTATTAGTCCACTTCTTGGTAGAGAAAATGTTCCACTTTCAACATGATGTTGGAAATGCCCCTCACCAACTTATCGCCACCTGCTTCCCAGGCTTCCAAACTGTTGGCGCAACCATGCTACCGCCTAGATGGCAAGGTTATGCCGATAGCATAGGGGCATATTTGGATTGGTCTTACTTCATCTTGTTGGAAAAACTTTACTCGAAACCGTCTCATTCAAAATCAGACATTTCATACTTGACGACCTAATATATTGTTGAGCACTGAGTAAGTTCTTCATATTGAGATTATCTTTCCATAAAAAAACCACTCCAAACAAAAGCTGAATCCTCCTTCTTTCCTCTCCTTTCTTTCATCGATATTCAACTATTTGTCCGATGGTTACTGCACTGACATTGGAAAAAAAGCCTTGGATAACCTCTTTGTGTAGATTCGTGATGAGTAAGGTGACACGAACTGTGCTCACGAATAAGAAAATTTTAAAAAAAGATGAATAGGGAACAAACAAAGGTCAATCGAGGCTTTTTGTTAATCCGATAACCAGTTTCTTAGCGTGTTTGAACACCACAGTCCGAAGTTCCAGTTCACGTAGGTACCGAACTTCTGACGACTATTAACATTTCCGCGTTTTTCGAGTGACACGGAAGTGCACACCCCGCAAAATCCGGAAAGTGCCGATACGCGGGTGCATTCCGCGACAAACATGCGCCGTTCCCAACGCCCTTGGCTAACATTGGAAAGTTGCGCAGCCTTTTCTGTTTCGTGGAATAACATGGCGAGCGACATATGCATGTATGTACTATCCCCCACTTTTAAAGGTTCGGAAACCTCTCCTCGACTGAATTGGGGGAAGAACTCAAAGAAATGGGTGGCAAACGTGAAAATCCTAGCGGAAATGAACAAAAAAGCCGAAAACGCGGCCTGAAAGATGAAACCGATCGATAAGCCGGCGCCAGGCAGCAGCCTCGCGGCGGTGTTGCACGGCGGCCGCGTGGCGCCGTGTTCAGCTGTCCGCTTTAGCTGACGTTTGTATTGCGGTGACCACGACAATACATCCCATATCCCAATGTTCATCCCACACTTGTGAAGTGTGTTGCTTTCGTGGAATGACTGTCCCATGGTTTTGACCCTTCTAGCCCCTTAAATTGGTCCTTCCTGCCTCCTCGAACGTAATCGAAGTCTGTGACATTTGTTTTACTGCGGGTTGGAGAGAAATTAGAGAGAAAAAGAAAGCTGGACAGTCCACAGTTTACGCGTGGTCACCACGATCCAAACGTCTGCAATCGCCGCGCAGCCGCCACGCAACCCTGTCGCAACGCCGCTGCGTGGCGCCTTCACTGGCGAAATGCGATGTGGCCGCCACGCAGAAGCCTTGCGACTGAGTTGCCTGTGGCAGTGTGGCGACTTCTGCAACTGCAGACGTTTGGATCCTGGTGACCACGAACATAACTTGAAAGGCTGGCGAGCAGAGAGGTGCTAATGTTTTACCCAGAATTCCGATAATTGGAAGCGGGAGTTTACCCTACTCCGGTATCGAGAAACAAGGACAAACTGCGCACATAATTTCATTCCTTAGCTGAAGTCTGCAGGAGCAATACAGCTTCCCGACCTGTACACTGCTGTTGGTACCACTGGAGTACGAATTGCCCGGAGACACGCTTCCATTCTTGATGATTTGCATTGATAATTCTAGCTTCAGCGATACTGCACCGTGGCCTCTTCAGATCTGTCTTAGCTCGCTAGGTCCATTTTTTGTGCCGCCCGCTCCAGTTTCCACTTTACATGTCGTTTCCTCGAAAGAAAACTGTGTGGTAGTCGAGTGGGGTCCATTCTGCAGCCATACCCAACCAAAGACATTTCAAACTATCAACAGCCCAGCATTTAATAGCAGTTAGTCACCCTCTAACTCTAACTTCTAACACGAAAGAAGTGGAACGTCGGTTTGGAACCATGGATATGAAAATGCTGCGCTGCATGGCTGACATCACACGTCTTAATCGGCGTGGTTGATACAACCGATAAGCTCCGCGAAGCTCGCCTTCGATGGTTCGGCCACGTTCTCCGCGCCGGCAAAGACAAAGTCTGCAAAATCAGCTTCAATCTCGACGTGTCAGGCAAGCAGCCAAAAGGACGCCCAAAGCAGCGTTGGCTAGACACGATACACGCCGACCTGAAGTTAGCAGGAATTCATCTCGACCAGATGCACGACAGAACAAAGTGGCGTCAAAGGATCAGCAACGTGGACCCCGCTACCAGGCGGGAAAAAAAGCTAAAGAAGAAATCAGCTTCCAACCATGAGATGAAATCTTTTCAGATTTGAAACAACTGTCTATTATCATACAGAAAGTTGTTAGAATTCGGTGAATCGCTGAATGAAGAATAAATAAAGTGGTGCGAAGATAAAAGAGACAAATAGTCACTAGTATTGGCATAACTCGCTTACATCATCACATCATCATGACGACATCTAGTTCGATTAACTGTTTCCCAAATGACTCATTTGACTTCTTTAATGTCACATCTGTCGCATTATCGAACTAACTGTCATTTTCATTTTTTGCTATTATCGACGTCTGTGGAATTATTTCGGCCTCAATTTATCTGTTAGGATTACGGTATGTAACACAAATATTCGTGACTTTATCTTAAAGGGTCTTGATGAAGGCTTCAGGATCGAAAAACGGTTGTTATCGTTTATGCACACAATGCACCGAAATAAATAATTGGACCAATTTTTTCAATTTTCAGCTTTCTCCGTAATCGCCGGAGAAGCGGTGGGTAAGAATCAACAGACGAAGTTTTGGTTGGCTTCGGTTGCTTTGTAACATATCGTATCTGAACGATTTATGGTTGGTCAGAGGCCAAAAATTAATGGTTGTGCACCCAGCTACATATTTTCAAGTTGGTACAATGTTGTTGAAGTGCTTTGAAAGAGACATTCGCCTCACAGCACTTCAATTTTTGTTTGGGAAGAGCTGTTGTTGGAGAGGCTTTTAGTCTATGGCTTAGGCCCTGTTCATTTTGTAACAGTAGGACTGAAAAGCTCACTAATCACTACACGAAATGGATAAATCTTTGCGTGCGCCGAATTTCACGCTTTCGGTTTTATGGAATCATTTTGGTCTTTCATTTTATTGATTACCTATTCCGATTATTTGACTAGAAAGATCTAAAATAGACGACTAGGGGGGGGGGGGTTAAAGGCAGCACCCGCGGAAATCGTTGTATTGGAGATTTCTCCGAATTTCGGGGTTTCTGGGGGACGGCAAACTCATAGGCAGGGATGAAACTGCGTGAAAGACGCAGGAAATGCAAGAAATGAAGGAGCTCTCCCCCATTTCTCGAAGGCGCCGACGAGTGCTCCGCTGTAGGGTGTGCGCGCGTCCCGCTACGAAACCCTGTGAATGGAACAAATTGCACGCATTCACTGCGCCAGACCACCCACGGCGATAGCGTTAACTGGCGCGTCGAGCCGTTGAAAACCCGCCGTGACCGCGACACCGACTCTTGTTTCTCTTCAGGTAGTTCATCATTCCTTGTGTTCTTCTCACATTTGTGATGTGCTCACTTTCTATTTTACCACCCACAACTCAGCTGCTAGTCGAGGATTTCGGCTGGTGCTGCCTTTAAGAGGGCTTTTCTCCTTTTGTGGTCAACAGTACAACAAAAACAATACTTGTAATATAAATTACCGGTCCGACGATGTTCATGAAATACGAGGAGTGTGTGCTGCGAAAGTCCACACCTGAATGAGTCTGTGCTCCCTTCGCAGTGCAAAGTGGCGCCGGTCCAGGATTTTCACTGTCGCCGTGAGCAGCCTCATCAACGGTGCCGGTGCAGGCGCATGCGTCCGCACGCACCCACTTTAAGCGTTCTGTTTAGCAGCCGGCAAAACCTAAACGAGCTTGTCCTGGCAGATGCATTGTTGAACAAATACGTTTTTACTCACGATACTCCTAGCGTAATCATGGCTTGCAGTGCAGAGTTGCTATCACACTCACGATAAACGAAAGAAAAAAAACGAAAGATCTCCACAGAAACCTGAAGGATTTCTGGGAAGAACGTATAGATTTTTCGCAGTATCCCTACCCACCAATACTGACTAGATACAGTGGAACACCTTCTCTGAACTAATCCAATGATAACCTTGCAAAAAGCGGAGTCAACTGAAAAAGAGCGAATTAGGATGAAGTGCGGCGACGTCAATTTTGTTCACTGTGGATGAAAAGATCAGTGGTCCGATGCGAGTGGATTACTCAACGTCTTACATTTTCAAATTCATGGATCTCGTCACCTTCGCGTAACTTTGTCGTGAGATACCAATTCTACTTGATTAACTCATCAAGAAATGTCAATACGTCGGGGACAAATCATTTTGTGTTTGCAGCATTTGAAATAAATAAGAGAAAATCTATGATAAAATAAACACAGAGGTGGAAAAAATTTCAAAAAATCAAAGGAAAGGCTCCGTTTCGTTCCTTCCCTCAGACGGAGAAAAGGAAATTATTAAACAACCTTCCCCGAATCTCCTCAGTAAGGAGATGGATTGTAGTGGTGTTGTTGGTTGGAGGAAATCTCTTCCCGCAAAAAAGTCAAGCTGTGCTGATTCAATCCGGGGCTGGGAGCTGCCGCCTCGATGATTCCCATGTTAGAGGGGCATCGAGAATTTCCGAACGAGACCACTCATAGGATAGCCACTGCAGTGAAATTTCAGAGCAAATGAATATAGATCTCTGGAAGTTCAACGCATTTTTTTATATCGGCATTTTATTTAACATTCCCATTTCTAAAAGGAACTTCATCACATGAGGACAAATACCAGACCTAAGCTATTTTTAGTATATTCTCTGGTTCCGCCGACGCGTCGTTTCAAATTTCCTAGTGGATTCTGGTATCTGTGCCCTGGATTTAGCCTATGAACTAGCTGAGTGACTAAGATACATCCGCATTTTCAAAAAGGAATACACTATGGTGAGCGGGTTGTGTTGTTTTGTCAAATAGCTTGGCCCCCATGATCAAGTTTCTGTAGTCAATTTTATTGGCTGGTTTGAGGACGCGGGTTTTGTGAGGGTCTACTAGAGACATGAAGGTTTCTCTTTTCCACAAAACCTCGTATAAGACCATTTTACCTCTAGGTTCCGTTTTCGATCGCACTGGCCTCGGACAACTGCCTATCTCTACCTATTAATCTACATTTGGGACTTCAACTCTTGGCGCTGTTTGCTACTCAACAGCGGATTCAACAACAAGGATTCAACAGCTGTTCTTCGTCTGATGCACATTTGGGAGTGGGGGGAGCACGCATAGTTTAGCTTGAACAAAACGTTCTGGTTTCTACCTGACGAAAGCTTATGAAACTTTGCGTGCTATCGCGGCATGGGAAGGCTTCACTTTACACATTCCTCTCAAAATTGTGCGGAAATATTTTACGAGCAAGCGAAAGCAAGAAACTTTTTGATACTCCCGTACAATAGACCTCTGTAAATAAAAGGCAATCATGTCAGTCTAGAAAGCAACTCCTCCTTACCTCCACCTTACTTCTGCTTGGAGAGATTTCTTTGACTGCCTCAAAGTAATTATTGGGTGTAACATTTCATCGTTGCCATTGCTGCCATTAAGTGTTGGGCGTAGTACGAGCTCGAAGGCTTGCCCACTTGATAAACTAGATCCCACCATTGACATGACTCTTCACGCTGACATATTTTTTGAAAGGAATAAACGGTGACAATTCCTAGAATCAACATTAAAGTTCAGTAACGGGGACGTAAAATAGCACGCTGAAAAGAGTGACGCCGTATTTACAGTGCAACACGGTAAACGCTCTCAGAAGAACTCGCTTACTTGAGCACTGGTTGTTCATCACCAGAGATCCTACGCCTCCAAAGTGAAAAAGTTTTGGCTCAAGTGCACACAGAACTAAACCCATTAATACCGTGAGCTGTATCAGGTCCAGCCATTCAAACGGTTTTCGTTCATTGGCAGCAGCACCGTACAGTTGCTCAGCCGGATTATCAGTTCTGTCTGTACATTTCATCCGATAAAATACCATTCTGAAGGTGTGCACTAGCATCATGCTGCCCGTCATGATCGTAGCACTGCTAGCACCGTCAGTTGTCCACGCAACCACCGATGAACAACCGCACTTGCGAGAGCGGAGATTTGCTTCAATTGCTATCTACCTGTGTGGAGGAAGCTATTCTTACTATCGTAAGTTCACTAGTACCACCTATTCACAGAATATTCACAGAGTTTATACGTATTTGATGAGGAAACATTAAGTTCGTGCGGTTTTTTCAAGTTATTTTTCCCGATGATTTGGACTTCGACTGTCACCTGCCATAGGCTATTTTGTAGCACTTCTTTTGTTCTTTACCGCTGTCACAACTGCCCTTTTAAATTCCCTTAGCGACTTCTTTACTGTCGCATGGAAAGAGACCCTTCAATTCGACGAGAATGAACCTCTCCGCCACTAAATACTTTAGTTCGACTTTAATGGTGGATTAAATGTAGCTCAATTAGCTAGGGATATGAATGGCATCCGTGGGCCGAGAGTACAGCACAGAAGTGCTCTGCCTACTCTATATAATGCAGTTCTAGCCTTAAGGCTGATTATTATTTCGGGCGCCCCGTTTGTGAGGCATTGAGCAGATTATCCACTGGATCCGCACATAAGAAGGAACCAGTACTGATGCAACTCAGAAACTTTTGGGCACCGGTGCCAACGACGAAAGAGACCTCGGCGACAGTGGAGAACCCGGGCCGGCACTGTTCCATATGGCGACGAGAATGGCGACGCATGAGCGACGACACCGTGCACGATAAATCCCCACAAATATTATTCTGCGCTCCTCTACCACTGCGAAGTTACGCCAATCAAGGATCTCTACTGTAGCCAAGAGCTGTTCCATTATTGGCGGCAGTGCAGGCACATGTGCCCGTTTGGGTCGGAACCAGTGTTTAGAAGTTTCTGTGAATATGCAAGTTCATATAACGCGTTCTGTGCAAAATTTTAGAATGTTCAAGGTGGAGTGATTGTTCACACCGAGCATACTTGCTTTTCTGCACTTATTTGACCAAAGCGACTGTCAAAAACTCGTGTGTGGGAAATTTTCACCATTGCCGAAAAACACATGTCATACGATAGATTTCTTTCCTGTTTCTTGAAATACAGTAAAGATTTTGTTTCGCAAGTTGGAAGACGGCGGCTTAGACTTGAGACAAACCACTATCCGGCTGCTAGGGTGGAGCGGATGAGAAGCACCTGAAGCCAATTGGAGAGAGTCCATGGCGTGACATCCGTGAGCTAGTACAGGAACCCCACGGCTAAAACGTTTTTTTTCTAATCTTACATCGTAGTTTACTAGAAGCCGCGATTTTGCTTGGTTGTGTATCAAAAACCAATCAGTGGTTCTCGGCTTACTCTTCGCAAATATCCTGGCCAGTTTTCTCACTTCCCACCACTGCTCATTTTCTATCGCATGTCGTGTTAAGCTCCACTTAATTAGGGCGAAAACTTCCGACAACTCCTACTGCTCGACCACAACCGCTGATCAAGCGCGTTTCAAAAGGATATCGAAAACATCTAGAAAGAAGCCATCACCGTTGAAAGGACGGCATAGAAGCGCATGCTTCGATGAGGTCAATTTAAGCCTGGAGGATGTCCCTGCTTCTGAATATGCAATTTAAAGAAAACTGGACGTTTATCCATCACGTTTTGCTCTAGGTGTGAAGAAGAACCACTGCTAGTATAAAATCTCAGTAACACCTAATTGTAAGTTCAACTGATTCACTATGCGGAAATACATCGAAGTCCTCAGTACGATGTAACGCTTCAAATAGAGACCACACCTATCCTCTGGGCAAATTCCACCAAGCGATAATCGAGAAGCTAGAAGAAAAGGTAATCTCACTCATGCAACCCCTGCGAGCCTGAAGCACGGTTTCTTTTTCCAGAGGTCGAATTCCGGCGCTGCCGCGGCTAGCCACCTTTGGCCGGCCAGATTCGGCCACCAAGAGGGTCTTCCGTTTTTTGCTTGACCACGGTAGACACGGTATCTCACAGAATTCTCTCAAATTCTGCATATAGGGGTTATTCGATATGCTGAACACAAATAGCACATTTATTTTGCACCGTACGCTCGTTTTTGTAAAATTACGATGAGTGGTGGAAAACGTAATTCCCGGCGCCATTTGGCCAGCCTTCAACGGCCACATTTGGCCACGGGAAGCGGCCACATTTGGTCGTCTTTTGGAAGGTGGCCAAATGTGGCCGTTTTCCGTGGCCAAATTTGGACGTTGAAGGCTGGCCAAATGGCGCCGGGAATTACGTTTTCCACCACTCATCGTAATTTTACAAAAACGAGGGTACGGTGCAAAATGAATGCGCTATTTGTGGTCAGCATATCGAACAACCCCTATATGCAAAATTTGAGGGAATTCTGTGATATACCGTGTCTACCGTGGCCAAGCAAAAAACGGAAAAACCTATTAGTGGCCGAATCTGGCCGGCCAAAGGTGGCTAGCCGCGGCCGCGCCGGAATTCGGCCTCTGGTCCGTAATTAGCTCCAGCCACTACCCGCCACCAGGGGAGCGCCAAGTAACCTTGCAACTGAGGCTAGGAATCCTACCTGATGTTGTGGACCACCCACTTAGTGACCTTGACAAACACCTGAAGTTATGCTCCTAGGAGGCCATCGAACGTGACCGCTACGGGCGATTCGTAATATCCGATCGCAAAGGTGTGAAAGCGGATGTCTTCGGCAACAACTACGTTGATCCACGACTGATCGTTGGTCTTAACGATGAGGACGCAACGTGAGTTGAAAAAAAAACCGTCAACCAGTAACCCCACACGGTGAACTGGTTTCTGAGTAGGAGTTGATGACTAGTGCCTGTAACATTCTGCGTTCTCAGGGTGCCCAATATTTATTCTTACGATCTGATGACTAATGAGCTGACACTGGTGATGAGAAACAAACGATTTCCTGCACTCTACGTGGACAACGCCCTCAATATTCGTTTAGCAGCCAAGGAGCAGCCGAATGGAACTGTCATCTATTACAGGTTTCCGTTTTTCGAGCACTCACAGCTAGGAATGGAAAGCCAGTTCAACCTACTTTGGGTAGATTGCCCCATGGTCAGAAGATTCATATTCTTTTATATGAAACTTCACTTCTTACAGAACCCTTCCGTTCCACTGCTTGCAACTCAGGCAAAAATGGTTACTTGCACATTACCAGAAACCCCGTCTCTAATTCTCACTACATGCCATTCCATGCTGACATGCAGGTACCCTATGGAAAATAAAAAGTGCTATTCCAGACGCTCAGCAACGGCTCCTTCAAGAGGATTATTAACATCAGATGAGGACCAATGGGAAGAAATCCTTAGTTTTTCTGCGGAGGACGCAGCGAGCAATGCGTAAGTGTGGGCTATTGATGTTACCGTAAATTAAAGGATAAAGGATAAAGTGCTCGGCGTTGATCAATCACTTCTGAATATCGTAGAGGCTTGATATTTCTGTAAATTACGAATGAAAATAATTTACCCTTTCCTTTTCCCCACATGTGAGAGATGGACGAAGAACAAGGACCTCCTCGAAATTTTTCACCAGTTAGCTAAGGACAAGTAATTTTTAAAAAACGCCCAAAAATAACTGTCAACCTTCCTGCTATACATAGCCCTCATATAAACGCAGGTTCAGGTTTCAGGTTAAGAGCGTTCTCTCCTCTCCGTTTTAAAACACTGAGCAATAATCATAGAACGTTCTTTTTATGGGTATAGCATGCAGTTCTCAGTAATAATCACCACTGATCCAAGCTGTTCCAGATTCATGGGTTTCGACAAATCTAACGAGAATATTTACTGGCTCTGGGCAGATAACAGTAACGACCTAGGTACGTAAGCTTGAATTCGACGAGCTAACAGTACCACAAATTCCATTTTCAGGGAAATTCATCATGTTTCCGATTAGTTCTCCCAAACGACAAACCACACTATTCCAACCTAACAGGGGTGAAATAGGAGCGATCTTCTGGAATTTCACCGAAAGAAGCCCAGTAGCTGTCAGTGAGGTTCGTTGTTGTACAGGAGGGGTCAGAGCATCAGAGCCGGGATGTCAGAGGGAGCTATCATTCGCTGCTCAGTGTTTCGGCTTTTCTGAATTCTTCATTGAAGAGACTCTCTTTAGTTTCTTTCCTGCACTCAGAGATATAATGAACGAAAAACCAGATTGACCGACTTACTACTATGTATTTTCCTATGCCTCACGTTGTATTTATTCTGGCGGTTTTTAGTAATGTTCCCTAGTGATCCTGAAGAATTCTACCATTTACCTAATTACCACTCTTTCCAGGTGTATCACAAGCATGAGTGGTATGTACTTAACGAAACAGTCCTGGACGACATGCAAGTGATCGTGGATTATAACCCCACCGCTTCACCATACATCGTCTCATACAGCGTTGGTAAGAAAGCACCTCAATTTCTTATTTTCCGGCTGCTATCAAGTATTTCACGTATTTCCAGACCAAGAACTGATTTTGCTCACCTACGATTCGGCAGAAAAACCGTTCGACGTTTTCTTATATCGAAGGGCAAATAGATCGGTAGGTGAACTCACTATGGAAAAACACTTCGCGGTAATTGCTCAACAGTAGATACATGGTATGTTTAGATAGAGCTGCTGTTTAATACTAAACCAGACCTACAGGAGTATCAATTCAACACCATGGTCGGATTTGAGTTTATTGCTCGGGATGGCCTAACGATTCAAGCGTACTTGAGCCTTCCTCCTAATGTGAGCAAGTCTAGATCTACAGTTTTCTTCAGAGAAAATGATTGAAAAAGCATTAGGGTAGAATTTCAGGACACTGGATTGCACATATGTATGTAGTTACATTTGAGATATAAAAAAGGGTTCAAAGCTAATAATTCTTCATAAGTAGAGAGATATTAGACTGTTCCTAAAGTACTGCACCAACACTTATTTTTCCGTCCAGAATTTTTGGTCTTGAGTTGAAATTCTTTGGCAGTAGAATGTGGTAAAATGTTCTTCTACCTCCCAACTGTAGAAATCGGTGTAGGTTCCATCCATGGAAGTGTGGAATTTGGTTCAAGACTTCCGGACCAACCTGATATTAACTTTGGCTGTATGTATGGAAACGATAGAAATAGAATTAAATGCAACTAAATCAATGAAACTGTCTTCTCAGAAACTCAGTCACTATAAGGGG
>JARK01001367.1:440287-454752 GCA_000688135.1 Ancylostoma ceylanicum | reverse complement strand
GGGGGGGGGGGGGGGGGGGAAGAGCAAATCATGTTCCCGAGTCGTCAACGACAGTAAAATAACTGAATTCCGATCACTTGCAAATATTGCCTACTATAGTCCATTCAACCGGTAGTCGGTACTGGTAGCAGGACCACGTACTGGGACGCGGTCGTTTTCGATCAATACCAAGTATGCTTGGTAGTGCACAACCGCTCAGCCTATGTGCCTTCAGTCTGTGAATGGAGCAATACCAACTCTTTTTTGAAGCACCTATACCGGATTCTATTCAACAGTATACAAATTTTTTTCTGACACCTTACCCATTGCCATGCTTCTTGGAGAGATTCCAGGAAATTTCAATTTTTAATTTTTTGTTTAAATTTTATAATTTATTTGAGAAAGTAAAGAAGTGCAAGCTAGATGAAAATGTTTACATTAAGAAGAATAAAAAGAAGACTTTTCATGAAATTGATCACTTGCCTACACAGACCCCTCTGCTCTCACCATCCCAAGCATCACCTGCCAGTCGCAAATACGCTGAGCTTGGACTTCTCCCTACTATACCTCAGAAGACGGTAATCATGGTGCATGGAGGACCGCAGAGTAGAGATGTGTATGGCTTCAACACTGTGAATGCATGGTTGACCAACAGAGGTTACGCTGTATTGCAGGTGAGCCCCCCTTGCTTTCATCTCTAAAAATATTTTGCAAAAAAATCAACACATAGGTGAATTTCCGTGGAAGTAGTGGATTTGGAAGGAACTTCACGAATGCAGGCTATGGAGAGTGGGGTAGAAAGATGCACTATGACATCCTGGATGCTGTCGATTTTGTCGTACAACATGGCATTGCAAACAAGAATGAAATTGCCATATTAGTTGAGTTTTAAGATATTTCTTTCCAAATTTGATTTATCTTCAAATGATTCAAGTGTTCCAGGCGGTAGCTATGGCGGGTATGAAGTGTTAGTTGCGCTTACCACCTCTCCAGATGTGTTTGCTTGTGGTGTAGATATAGTTGGACCTTCTAATCTTATCACACTGCTTGAAACATTGCCTCCTTATTGGGAAGGATACCGCAAAAACATGGAACTCAAAGTAGGAGCCGATCCACGCACGTACGTACTTGCATTTTTCCTTCAGAATTTTATGGGAGGGGCTATGGAAGAACTCGAACTCCAATAACGACTTATTAAGGGCAGAAGGGCGGCGCTTCCTTGAAAGCCGTTCACCATTGTTCATGGCCGAGCGAGTTGTGAAACCTATCTTGATCATGCAAGGAGCGAATGACCCTCGAGTGAAGCAACAAGAGTCAGGTAAAATCATTTCAAGCACTGCTCTTCCATAGGGGCATGCTTGTTTTGGCACTACACCTTAAGGACACCGTCTTTTATTTTACCGTTTTTGAGAATTTTGTGTCAAAAGAATCTCCAGTGGCTACCGATCAGAATGGTATACGTGATTCAGTGCGAATTTCACAAAAACCCCGCCTTTGAGTCCTACTTCTTTGGAGACAGGGGGCGGAGCTGGGAGCGGAGCCAAGGGGTTTTCTGATTAATTCACTTTGTGAAAGTTCATCATCCAACCCATAATGGGATAAAAACTGCGCTTCACGTGTAACGAGCAGGGGAGTACATAATGTTGAGATCCTGTAATTCTTTCTTGGCTCCGCCCACATGCTCCCAAGAGTCGGGCAAAAGCGGGTTTAGCCAGCACTTTCGCACGGAATCACGTATACTATTCTGCTCAGAAATCACTGGAGATTCTTCTAATGTAAAAATCACAAAAGTGATTCTGAGGTGGGATGATACCTTTAAAGGCAGCACCCACGGAAATTTTTGTGTTGGAGATTTCGCTGAAATCCAAGGTTTTAAGGGACGATGAATTCATAGGCAGTGACGAAACAGCGTGAAACACGCCGGAAGACGAGAAATGAAGGCGCTGTTTCCCATGCGTCCACAGTGCGGACGAGTTTTCCGCTGAGGGTATAGGCGCGTATCGTCACGAATTCTTGTGGATGGTGTGCATTCCATACTCTGCGCTGTACAACATTCCTTATATAACATAATACATTAAGCTAGACCACTCGTAGCATGCCAAATCAATAGCGTTAACTGGCGTGGCGGACACCAAAATGGTCACGCTCGGCTCTGTGTCCACGGCAGTATCTCCGCAGGAAGGTCGATTTTTTCTGTGTTCAAGTTACCATTGTCATTGTCTGGCAGCCAACCACACAGAGAACGACTCATCTCGAAAGTGAGAATTTCCGTGGGTGCTGCCTTTAAGCTTGCATAGTTTTCCAGAAGACACACTTTGAGAGCAACTGGTTTAATTACTTCGTCACATTTGGATAGTTATAAGTATGTACCACTGCGAGACAAAAAATTAAGCGAAATCGATGCAAATGTCAACATATTGTGGACAACGTGATGCACATGGTGCATCACGCGAATTGTGCTCTCCACGTCCGTAAAACGTTCCCCTGTTGTCAGGCGGTGCGAATGGTGAATTATCAGGAAAATACCCTGTGGCCACACGCGCTTACCCTCGGTCTGCGAATTGTCAGTAGAGCCCTGCGCCTCTTACCCCTGAAATATTAACCACACATTCCTTTGCTAAGAGAAAAAGAAGGATTAGATTGCTTCATTCACTCGATTTCTGAATAGCGTCCTCAGTCCATTGCAATCCTAGTATCGTTTTCAGACCAATTCGTTGAAGCTTTGAAACGGAATGGCATACCTGTGACGTACATACTTTTCCCAGACGAAGGACATGGTTTCCGTAAGGAAAGCTTGCAAATCTCGTAGATGCACTGTTTTATGGATGGAAGGATGAGATTTTCAGGAGCCCAATGTGCTGGCTGAAAATGGATTCATTGAAGAGTTTTTGCACAGCTGTCTTGGTGGACAATACGAGCCATTCACTTTAGGACAGTATGGATCATCGGCCATCGTGAGTGGGACAAGCAATAGTTATGACCATCTCCGCGGTTTATCTAGAACCCTTGAATTTAGTGAAAAATAGGGGGTCTGTTTGGAACGATAGCTTTCAAAGAAATTAGCACCTGTCGTGCCCGATCCGCGCGCACCTCAGTGGTAGCACCCGAGGATGCATCACGGTCTTTCGTCCCCGTATTGGCACCCTTTCAAAGTGACGTCATTTTCTTTTCCAGGTTGTCTCCAAGGGATCATCACCCTCATCACCCCGCTTCAACGGAATTCGCCCTGATTACTCTATATTCAACTCCTCACCGCCGATGTTCACTCCGCTATTAGTAAAGCCCAATGTGCGAGCGAACTTCATCCCACAACGCGTGACCCCATCGTCAAATCGAGTCAAGTTTCTGTGTTCATACGGATGCTGAATACCTGTGATGAGTATGTTTTGTTTTAGGTGTGTAACAGTAAACGTTCTCTAGTCATGCCTTGTCTTTAAAACAAATTTGCAGTGCCTTAAACCGATAATTCTTAGTATGAGGTACCGTTATTCGTCGACGATTCTTCTAGCAATATGGTAATATGTATAATAGTATTACAGATGAGTAAGCGATGCATGTGAGCAGTTTTCTCCAAGGTTTTCGATTTCACCATTTCCAGTCGTGGCTTGTGACAACATACAAGATGATCTATATGAAATACGACGCAAAAAAAAACTATCCATAACGTTGCACCGGTCAATTCAAATGAGAAATGTTTACTTTTATTCGATGGGCAAAAAAATTCCACATTCGATCCTACCCACCACATCCAGAATGCCTTTAGCTTCAATACAAACATTCAATCTGTTCCAGAAATTCTTGAGAATGTGCGCAACCATTTCTGGCGACCATTTTCGTCTTTTAAGCGGATTCACCGATTTTCGTTCAAAAGGGCTGGCTCTCTGCTCCAAGACGGGCCAGTCAGCAAGTTCCTGAATGTTGAGATTGGGTGAATTTGACGGCCAAACATCCGTGGTTCAGAAACCAGCAAGATTGGTCTCACGTTATTCCAGTGACTTCATTGCGCAGTGGGCGGGTGCTCAATTTTGTTTGAAAGGCCAGTTAATGGTCAATGTCCTCTGCGTTTTCTTTGACCGAACGAGTCACCGCATCCACAAAAGAATGGATTTCCCCAATCCTGTCACAATTCATGTGCACAACCCTGTAGATATAGAATAAACATGACAAATAATTGATTGAAAATATAAAAAGAAAAAGATAGGACGAAAAAGTGAACCAAGGGAAGGCTTCGTTTCGTTCCTTCCCTTAGACGGAGAAAAGGTTAAAAAGTGAACAATCTCCCCCGGAACTCCTCAGTAAGGAAGGGAGGTTGTTTAGTAGGGATAGAGTGAAGATTACTTAAAGGCAGCACCCGCGGAAGTCCTTGCTTTGAAGATTTCCCCGAATTTCGGGTTTTTTCGGGACAGCAAACTCATGTCCAGTAGACATTTGACTCGATTGACTCGATACGACCTTTGAATAGTCACTGTTCGAATGGATCGAATTTCAAGTCAGTGCTAATGCTGAATTTTGAGACAACTCCACAAGATCTATGTATCGTGATATCGATCATTCGAAAAAGAACGGGAGTTCGAATTATTCGACTTGACTCGATGTCGACATTTCGATATCGAGTCAAACGTCTAATGTCCAGGGAAGAAACTGCATGAAAAACGCAAAAAATGCAAGAAATGGAGGCGCTNCAAGCAAAAAACGGAAAAACCTATTAGTGGCCGAATCTGGCCGGCCAAAGGTGGCTAGCCGCGGCCGCGCCGGAATTCGGCCTCAGAGTTCCATTCAAGAGTTGCAGCTCGGGTCAAGAATTGAGTGGTCTCAAATGCCTGTGGAAAACCGCACAAACTTATTTGTATTCTTGATTTATTGATACCCTCAAAAACTACGAAATTTGGGAAGGAAGCTGAGTTTGAGACTATTTGCAGCTTGTGGACCGTGTGTGATGAACTGCTATCCATCGCAGCCGCAGTACCCTCAGTATCAGTATTATCCGCAGTACTATCAACCTGTCATTTATCAACCTCCAGCTGTTGTTCAGCCTCCGGCTGTTGTTCAACCTCAGTCAACCCAGCAGTGCATAGGTACGTTTAAGATGAAACTGCTCGCTTTCAGTACCAAAAATAGAACATTTCAGGCCCATGTGTGAACAGTCAGTGTCCCGCCGGTTATACTTGCAATGCGTATAATGTATGCTGTGCGACAGTGGCTGGAAAGTGATATGTATTGCAAATTGACATAAAGGCTGCCATAGAACGTTTAGCGAATAGAGATGTACAATTAAATGAAATAAATTAAATAAATTTATATTTCATAAAGTATATTTATCAGAACAAGACATCTCGTTTCCATAGACGATCCTCCAAAAGGTATGAAGCCCCTTCGAAGGAAGAAACAAAGCTTCTAATGGTATGTGTCACCCCTTCAGCAGATACAAAACCAAAACTTCCTTTCTTAGAAAGCAGGCACATTTTGGGAAAAACACTTCGAGCAGATATCCGGGATTCTCATGCGAACCCAGCTTTTTCGCTTGTGTTTCCCCACATTTGGGGCCGCCGGCTCTTTATCAAAGATAAGTGCCCGTTTGCTTGCCCTTTCCCAAATTTGGGTGCCGGTTTACATTTCCTCCATCGATGAACCCGTTGTGTATCACGTTACCTTCTCCTCGATCTCACCCCATCTCTATTTCATCACACCACGCCCGTTAGTACCTTCATATGTGCCCTTATAATCACTGTCACTGACCAGTACTAGAATTTCATGACGGAGAGACATCCAAAAAGGCAATCACACTCACAGACAAAATAAGCGCTTTATTGTAAGTCATGCTTTTTGAAAGGGAGACATTGATACAATATATTTTCTCTATCGAAGTAGTTCATTATGATCCTTCCATCCAGAACGTCGTCAGATCTTCCTGTTATAACTGCGCCACACAGGGGAGAAAGTTGAATCTAATTCGGTAAAATGAGTTTACAAGTTGTCGCTATTTACTACGCAATATTGCCAATGGTGCATGGATAAAGCAGCGTAGCGGCTCCGTGTTTATAGTCAAAGGCACATGTCTCCCTACAGCTGAGCTCATTGGTTTAAAAGATTCCCGGAATACAGAAACCGCGCCGCGGAGTGTGCTCGATAAGTTGTAGCACATTGACTGCAGACATGCCAGAAAATTCATAACGTCTGCAGCATAACTCGAAGGCAGCACCCGCAACGGTCCTTGCGTTGGAGATTTCCTCAAATTCCAGGCGTTTTGGGGACGGTGAACTCACGGGCAGGGACGGAATTGCGTAAAGGATGCGAGAAATGTAGAGAACGAAGGCCCTTTCTTCTATGTGTTGATGGCGTGGACGAATGCTCCGCTGTAGGGTGTGCGCATCCCGCCAGGAAACTCTATGAATTGTACGCTTTCCGTACACATATTGTGCTAAGCTATGCGCTGCAATAATGTTAGCTGTCGCATCGAGGCGTTGAAAACACGTATCGGCTAGGCGTGTTTACGGCGACAGTTTCAGTTTCTCTGCGGGTAAGCCATCAATTTTTGTGTTCGGTTCACATTCATGATATGCTGCGCCTGTATTCCACCACCCGCACATCTGCTCCAGGTCGAGGATTTCAACTGGCACTGCCTTTAAAGGCAGCGCCCACGGAAGTTTATTTATCCTTGAGATTTCTGTATAAATGGGGCAATCGCGTGCGCTGATCACTGTTACAACACTGAAAACAGTTGAAACTTTTGAAAAATGGAACCTCTCCTCTTATCGCCTTCACCCAATTTGGGGCGAGCTTTCGCGACCTGTTCGATGTTGGCCGATCCGAAGAGGTCGATCCTTTGTCAGCTGTTTTATTGAGACGCTGGCAGAAATCAGCCATATAAATAACTGAACATTGTAAAATAGCAAATGAAAAACGACGAAGTGTTAAGCAATGCCTATGCCTATGCCAGAGCTTGCTTTCGTTGACCCACTCACAGTATATGGATACCTGACTAAATGGCCAACTTCATTCTCGTTTACACCTGATCATATACCTTTCACGTTTATCAAAAATACGGCACATATCATCTCCGGCCCGTTGTCGTTTATATACAATCAGTCATTATTGAAATCAGAAGTGCCGAGGAGATGGAAACATTCATATGTAACTCCTATCCTGAAAAAACAACCATCATCAAGCCCGAAGAACTATCGGCCTGTTAGCATCACCTCCCTGTTTTGTAGACTTTTGGAAAAAATCATTAAAAAGCATGTAACGAATCATCTTAGTTCTAATAAAATTATACCAGATAATCAGCACGGTTTTGTGGAGGGAAAATCGATTGAAACAAATCTTCTGGAATGTGTCAATGACTGGACAAATATTTTGGATGCTAATGAAGCATGTGACGTCGTTTATTTTGATTTTGCAAAAGCGTTTGATCGAGTGAGCATTGGAAAACTCCTACTCAAAATAGATGCCTTAGGATTTCATCCCAAAATAACAATGTGGCTGAAAGAATTTCTGAATGATAGGACATTCCAAGTAAACGTGAACGGAGTCTTCTCGGATGTCAGAAAAGCCACAAGCGGTGTGCCTCAAGGTGGAGTTTTATCTCCCGTCTTGTTTAATATCTACACCGCAGAGGTTCCCAAAATATTAGAAAAGGAAGGTGTGTCATGTAAACAGTATGCAGATGATATTAAAATTTACAGCAACATTTCACAGCATGAAGGAACTATGGCCATTCAGTCAGCTATCGATACCCTAATTAGTTGGTCCAGGGAGTGGCAGCTACCCCTATCAGCTGAAAAAACACTACATTTAAGGATTGGAAATAGTCAAGCAAAATCAGTCTATCATATGGACACCAACACAATTCAAACCGTTAGCTCTATTAAGGACCTCGGATTCTTATACACAAATGAGTTAGACTTCACACCTCATTGTGATGAAATTCTTCGAAGAGCCATGCTACGTACTTCTCAGATCTTTAAAGCACTTTCAACAAAAGATACACACACCCTACTCAGGGCATACAAAACATACGTCCGCCCAATGGTAGAATGCGGTTGCACAGTCTTCAATCCTTCACGGAAAAAGGTTATCTTGAAGCTCGAAAAAGTGCAGAACAATTTTACAAGAAAACTCTTCATAAGGAAGGAGGGCTATGATTACTCCAAGATTCCGTCTCCCAAGGATAGAAACAAGTCACTACTTCTACCGACGCTTGAATCAAGGCGCAAATTGTTTGATGTTTGTATGGTTCACAAAATTATTAAGGGCGTCAATGGAATGCACACTCGTGATTTTTACACTATAGTTCCGTCAAGAACGAGGGGAAGTTCGTACAAAATTTCGTATCGTAAACCTCAAACAAGGTGTAGGTTCACGAGTTTCACAGCCCGTGCAGGATCACTGTATGTCCGCCTGAGCAAAACGGTAAAAACCAACTGCAAGACTGCTTCATTTAAAACCAGAGCTGCTTCGAAACTTTTGACTTTTTAAATGACCACAATTTACGTGTGGATTATTCAACCTCGTTAACACTGAGTACTTGGCTGCACTTGTGTATTTTGTACTTGTCAATTTTAGCGCTCTGTTCAGAGTCGCTTACACTAACATTTTCTAACGTCTGTCTTAAACAGCGTATCGAAATAAATAAAAATGCAAGGGAGGAAAACTGAGTACTATGAGAGAGCTTCAAAATAACGAGGAAAAATATAACCGCTAACCAAATCAGCTGGCATCGATGGTCCGTTGCCTCCACAACTCGATCTAACGAATACATGCTGATAGTGTTTATCCAGGGGATCCAGGGTCACTCAGTTATATCGTAGAAAGTGTTAAAATTTCCACGCTACTGTCTTCGTAGAACTGTTGAGAAAATCAGTAAGGTTAAAGAAGGACCAAAATGTCAGACATTGATAGCACAAGGCTGTTTCTACGATCGGATCGGAAGTAAATTTTCTATTACTTGGATAGACGTCACCATGATGAGCGTATCGCATGGCTCTGTAGAAGACCTGAAATGATAAAGATGCAAAATTTATTCTGAACTGAGGTCACCTCTATGCGGACCTTAAGTGAAAAACATGTTTCGAAATTCACGAGATTCTAAAATGGACTAAAAGTTCATGTTTATGAGAGTCGACAAGTGGACAGAAATGTCTATTTAAATGAACTATAGGTGCCCTATAAACATGAATAAAACCGGCGAGGTCTATTCAGCTCAAACGTTCGCGTGATACAGGATATACTGACGGTCTCATTATTCTTTGTAACCTAAATGTGTGGATGTGGTCAAAGCACAATCGTACCTGGAAAAAGAAGGGGGCTGCGGAAATGAAAACCATCCAGTGTGAATACGAAACCTTCTGATGATTGGAACCACAAAAAACAACGAACTAAGCGGAATAGAAAATAGTAGCAACCGAATCTACAATATCAGGCGTCGAGTATGGAGCATTGGACTTGCTACTATGCTGAATAAACACTTGTTGAAGTAGATAAACATGAAGTACACCATGAATGACTTGATATGTATAGTATTGAAATATACTGAATTGATGAGTACACTCAGCATTGTATTTTAACAACAACACTTGAACACCTACAGAAAACAACTGATTCACTGCTTCATCTGGATCTACTTTAATTTGATAATCAACGCTACCAATTTTTCAAAACATCACCAGGTGATTAGCTTCCACATTTGCAATCACAACCACGACCACAGTACACAAAAGACAAATAAGAGTTCTCCACTGCAGTCGACCTATGGGCAACACCATTACCTTTGACCAGTCTGTCGTTATAGTTTGCTGTGCAAACACCATTCCTGCAGCCTTGTTCTGGTCAGTATTCTTCGACACCTTCTTCATTTTCTCTCTAGCAGTCGTACTGTTTCTAAAATACATTCAAGATTATCTTTTTCAGACAGAGAGAGCTGCAAATAGGAGCGGATGACATTTATTGATGAGGGATTGTTAGAGGCAACTCTTGGAATCGCTTCGCTCATCGAGAGCAGACACCCTGCGTGGACGTCCGCAGCTCGGATCACGTTTGGAGGAATCGGTGCGTTGCAGGCATCCGTGCCCCGAGCAGGGCTGGGATTCATGAAACGTTAACCACGCAAACCAACGATGGTTAGCGTGGATGGTCCTGCACAGACTATGCAGCGAGGGGAGACCCAGGACGCGAAAGTTGGTTTGCTAGAATGGGTTTGCTTGGTTATGCGTTCATGAATCCTAGCCCAGAGAGATCGTTCTAACTGCCTAGCAGTTGCGCGAATGCTATGGGGTGCAGAATGGAGCGCTTGGATCCGACACTTTCACTTGGAGTAAAGTAGGCGACCACGTGACATGTTCAACGAAGTATATTTGTTGCATTCTCATTCATAAGAACCTATCAATACACAAATTCTTCTTCTATTCAAATGGAGTCTTTGATTTTTCGAAGTGTTCTTATAATATTGCCATGCGCTTCTCAAAAATTGGCTGAAATAGTTTTTTGAGGAGCTGGATCTAACAGATGTGACAAGAAAATGCGCTGACCCCGAAGAATTCAAAGGTGTTTCTATAATTATGAAACGCACTGTATATTTGTCGCGAATGCAGAACATAATGAGACGTGAGTTTCAAATAAACCATCAATAGGTTAAATGTTTTGACAGAAAATGGTCGAGAATAATAAAAAGATGATTAGTTACATAAATTGTCCTTGATGAAAACTATCTTGCTGAAATCAAGGTTCATGTGTATATCGCCCCCTCCCTCACTGCTTCTAGGCACGAACAACGAATCTTCAAAACTTTCCAGAAACAATTGATACAACGAGGGTAAGACGCTATAATTTTTTGACGTGAAACTGTCCTGGAAGGTAGTTGTCTAGTAGTTTAAATGATTCTAACTGTACTGACAATGAGTATGGGCAACAGAACTTCAACATTCAGGCAACTCTAATTCGTTAAAGGCAGCACTCACGGAAATTTTCATGTTTGAGATTTTGCCGATTCTTGAGATTATCGGGGACGATGTACCTATAGGCAATGAGAAAACAGCGTGAAACACGCCGCAAAACGGGAAATGAAGGCATTGTTTTCCATGCGTCCAAAGCGCGGACGAGTTTTCCGCTGAAGGTATGCGCGCCTAACTCTACGAGATCCTGTATATGGTGTGCATTTCATACACTACACTACATATACTGCTTTAGGCCATGCGCCGCAATGGCTCTAGCTGGCGCGTCGAGCCGGGGAAAACTCGGACCCGCGTGAACACGGCCAGGTGTATTCACGACGACAGTTCGATTTTCTTCGCAGGTAAGCAATTATTGTTTGTGTTCGTTTCGCATTTATGATGTGCTGAGTCTGCACTTCACCACCCGCACATCAGCTCCGAGTCAAGAGTTTCCGCGGGTGCTGCCTTTAAGGCTTGTTAAACTCGTTAAGGCAGTGCAGGCTCGTGTAGGTCCTGGCCTCGCGCTCACCTTGTGGTACCACAACGAGTTCCTCGGTGTGGAATGCACCATACCCACCCATTCTCTTTCATAGTAACTGCCACAACTGTCGCCCATTCCGGGAAGGGTCACTGAATTTTTCAAAAATAGTTTTTAAAATAACTAAGTATTCTGTATCAGTCCATTTTCAATCGTTTATCTTTATTATTAAATCACATCCAAAAATTTATCACCATTCATAAGAAAACTGGAAGAGCATGAGCTTTCTTTGCACGCCTGCGTCGTAGCTAGCCACTCCTGCATCCGGGCTATCTATACAGTATCACAGTAAATATTCATTATATCGTACACACCATAACCCTGTTCTGTCAGAACATGCCAAGTGCATCAGACATTTCTACACTAATACTGGGAGGTCCCGTGCCAACCCAGTGATGTTGTTCAAGCAAACATTTCCTCGAACGCTTAACATTCCATCTTAAAATAGAAGTTGGAAAATTTGAGGCGATAAGTTCTTCATACTCACAGTTTACATGTACTCAGCTGGTGAGGTTCTTGGCAAACATTACTCATCTCGTAGAGTTTGCTCATGTCAAACTTCTGAGCGCTTACTAGTTCTAACTACCCCACCCATTAATACCCACCGCAGTATCACAGTCCAGGTCATTCGAGCGATTTGCTTTCGTTGGCAACATCGTTTGCTCGTTGTCTCTCTCTTCCATATTTCTTCTTTCTTCTCGATGGTACTAGACAAAGTAACAACTTCTTGGTTCACAGATTTGCACTGCCGTCATGCTCCTTGCCATGATCATTGCACTGCTTGCACTCCCAGCTGTTCACGCATCCACCGATGAGCAACCGAATTCACGTCAACGCAGATGGACCATCTCCATATATCTGTGTGGATCTTCTTACTCTTATTACCGTAAGTTCACTGAAAATGTTGTTCATGTAACATCGGCTGAGCTCGTTATACCAACGCAACTCCTTAGCAAGTGCTCTGATAAATGTGCGCCAGAAACGCAGCTCGAACAACGTAAGAGGTCTAATACAAAATCTACCGGCGGCTTCTTCCAGTCGCTGTGATCATCTTATTGTTTGATGTCCTTCCGCTTGGGTTCCTAGCGCAAGTTTATTAGGTTGTTCAAGTCGCGCCTGGACGAATAGCACAACGCAAACGGATCGTTAACTCCTTTCTCAATTCTGGAGGATATGGCATAAATAACCATTGTGCTCTTCTGTGATTGAGACAGATGATCGAAGAACAACATCATTTTGGTACCCGTAGGCGGAAAGACTGAAAACTCGAGTACATAGACGGACTACATAGGTTGTCCTTTATTTAACACGGCCCTCCGTGTTTATCGGAGGTACAGAGACTATTCAATCAAAACAGTAAATATCTTTCGTACTGCCTCCTAATTGATGAGCGAGTCGTCACATCATAGTGGAACTTTGGCTATAACAAAGAAAGAGCAGTTTTCTTTAACTAACAATCAAACATGAAATTAGTGCTCTCATCATTCATATAAATCACCTTTCTTCATCTCGCGTAGTTGATTAGCAAGGATTTCCAACAAGAATAGGTACTGCAGCATCCACAGTACGTAGAGGAATACATATTAATGACGTTATGTACTCAGATGTACAGTCCTTGTTGAAGAGATAGACGGATTGCGTGTGCGGATTCTTAGAGCTGCGGCTGCAGGACCGCGTCAGGACCTACTTGACCCTCTCACTTAAGGTATGTTCCCTCCGCACCTATAGTTCAGGCCCCACCGCGATGGTGCAGTCGCGCAATCCGTCTATTTCATCGAGAAGGACTGTAGTGCATGTCACCATTTCAACAGCCACGGAATGTTTCGGAAACCAGGTGACATCGAGGAGCGAAATTGCTTGGAGTGTATAAAACAAAAAAAAACACCCACCAGTGACTCTTAAATCAAACACCATCAGCATCGCTTCTCTTCTGAAATACCACTTGACCATGTATTTACAGCTTGTGGACCATGCGTGTACAACTGCTACCCATCACAGCCGCAGTACCAGTACTACCAGCCTATCATCTATCAGCCTCCAGCCGTAGTTCAGCCTCAGACGCAGTCAACGCAACAATGCATAGGTCAGTTTAGGTTGAGCATCTTATCAAAACTGTCTATACAAGTTCGAGTTCGAAACTTCAGGTCCGTGTGTGAACAGTCAGTGCCCAGCCGGTTATACTTGCAACGCCTACAATGTTTGTTGCGCAATTGTGGCTGGAAAATGAACAAAGGCTGCCATAAAACTTATTGCAGTGAATGTATATTTGAACAAAAAATTTAATAAATTGATACTTTTTGCGTTGTGATCAGAAGAAGACATATGGCTTATCTCGTAGCAGGAAAATCTCGCAGAAGGTATTTCCTGAACAGAACTTTCATCGATATTTTTCTGCACTTCAAAATTGGTAGTCTATATTTGGCGGTCTTGTTAGAATGAGTGGAGATATAGCTTATTTGTCCACGTTTGTTTCTTCCTCAAAGGGGAATAAAAAGAAACTACGCTAGAATCCGAAGTGACAGAAACGACATTTGAACAATTAAGTTTTTGTATTAATTCGGATGTTCTGAATGGCAGGTGACATTGGCATATAACAAAGAAGAAGAGAATGCTGACAAATCAACGGACTCTAAAAGAAGAGGATGAATGCAAATATAATGCAGGAATGCAACTTTGCTGGGGAAGAAAGAGAATCGTTGCGAGTGGAGTTAGACCATTCTGGTAATGTAGCTACGTGGGTGCCCTGAAAGTCAAGGTCGTATATCACCTGTTCTTTGCTATTCTTTATTATTTGTTGTGGTGTGATATTTGTAATCAGCGTGTAGAATAACCTCTCTCCGTGAGTTCCCAAGGAATTCTGGACAAAGAACCGCATATGCAGTGTGGCTACAGTAACCCTGTAGAAACGCGATGCGGTATAAAATGGAAGTCAGAATCCAACTGATCATGCCATTAACTTAACCGAACAAAGTTCCACTAGATTCTGGAAGGAAATACATGTACACCAGTGTGGGAGGGAGGGA
>JARK01001367.1:428792-439698 GCA_000688135.1 Ancylostoma ceylanicum | reverse complement strand
GGGGGTAGGGGTGGAAGGGAAATGAGGGTCTCCGCAGTTTTGGGGACCCAGACGGAAAACAAAATTGATGGAAATATTAATTTTAACAATGACTAATACAAGATTTTTACATGTATTGTGGAGTAATTTCAAAAATTCCGTCCCCTTCCTGCATCCGCCACTAATCTATCTAGTTCGATTACAGCAACCTTGGTACAAGTACTCCGCTACTTTTTAGAGTGGGTGTCACATGTGTGAAAAAAGCCCTATGGGGGAATACAGAAATTCAATTTTCTTCGTCATGACTTTGAGATTCCATGTTATTCTAGTGCCGTATTCGAGAAGACGATAGTATAGATTTATTTATCTCTTTGTTTGTACACCAGCAAGGTGCATCAACAAAACACCAGAGCACTACATGAATAGTCCAGAATTTAGCAAGTAATAGACAAGCAATCGAATCAACAGAGCAAACACTACATTTACTCAAAAATGTGGCCAATAGAACGGTAAAGATGCCGCGGGGCACAGAGGATTCCTCCGTCAGCTCAGCCTGTTGACTATGTTAAAGATTTCACTGCTCTGGTTGTCTCGAAATTGTCTGTCACCTGGTCCGTGTTCCAAGGCACCCTTACAATCACAAAAAGGGATATTTTTGTGGATTTCGTCTTCAGTACGAACAACTGAAATAAGCCGTACATAAAGAGGTCTGTACTACCTGAAAGAGTGCTGAAACAGGCGGCATTCCTCCCAGATCTACCTGTAATAATGAAACATCCACGATAATGTAGTAGCTTCTTGATCAGTGATAGCCAGTCGTTAGCTTCCGCCCATGTACAGCTCCTAGTCCGCGAAGTCCTCCCTTAATCACCGCTTCAGCTCCATCTCATGACATAATGCTGCCGGTATACTTCCAGAAAGGTACAGCAGCTAGCAACATCGTTGCTTGGACTACCTAATTTTCTATAAGTATTGTTTGGGACCCGATATTGACGACTGACTGTTCACTGTAGATGGGTATCAAGAATGAAGTTGCAAAAACTGTATTAACAGCAATGCTAGATGCTATTTACATATATACTCCTCGGTTAGTATACCCTCATCATAACCGATTCTCTCTCATTTGTGGCGAGGTGTATATACATAGTTAAAAGAAGTATTCGGGACATGGGAATTTTGAAGAGAACCGTGCATGCATCTCGATTTTTTTGTAAGGTGCACACTAATGTACATATATTGATGGAGAGTTGTTCGAGTGGTTCAACCTCAAACTTGTAATTAAACTTTATATGTACTAACCAAATGATGGCAAATAAACCCGACAACCTACGATACTGCTCACTAGTAAATGACCCATTAAACGCTGATAGGAACGGGAAATCAAGTGTTTTAAGAGAAAATGCTCAAAGGATAAAAAAGTGAAAACACAAAAGACAATAGACTCAAGGCAAATCGCCGCTCATATGAGCGCGCGCGGGCGCTTCTATGATATAATATCGTAGCATATCTACATAGCAATGGAGACAAAGCATGAAAGATACAAGAAAAGCATCTACGTCTTTTTTCTGTGCTACGCCACGTCCGTAACAAGATCTCCTGATTTCAGGTGCCGACTTTATTGCATGTTCATCTATTGTCCTCTGAATGAATCCGGTTCGGTGGTTTTTTTTTTCACAATAAAAGTTGAAATTGGCAGAGTAGCACTGTTAAACGGAGGAAGTGGATGCAATATTACCTTCGAAGCTTGCGTGTTTAGTAGCCATTGCTTAAAGACATAGTGCATAACATCTTGGCTCTCAGAAGAACTAATGAAAAAATTCAAGACGATGCAATGTCGAATGCAAATTGCGACAATGCAATTCGCGAGCTGTATTCAAGAAGAAATTTTAAAGCGGAAGTGATATCCAAGGTATAATTCTCAGCGTAGAAATAAAACCTGATACGGAATTTACAAGCGCGCTTAATGCATTCCGAAATGCTCGCTTTTCTCAAAAGCGAATGCGTTTGAATAATGTATTGCATTTGTTTCGTTCGAATTATTATAGATATTTAATGACCGTTAAAATTTTGTGTTGCATTTGTATCGGTTTAAAAGTGCCACAAAATGCTCATGTCACTCGAAATATACGCACATTACTGCTCCTGTAAAGAAGAATGGCTTCTCCTTATCTTTTCATGGTGGTTTCACATTATTAAGTTCCCTTTTTCACATTTTCAGTAAAACTTGCTGGACCTACTGTGCCTTTTCCAATCAAAGATCCTAGGATAACAAACGTCAAAGCTTATTTTGTCGCTCGACGGGCTGCGATCCTTCTGCGGACTTTTACACGCGCTCTCCCTTATTTTTTATGTGATGATAAGCGCTTTAAAATCGTTTTTGTTAGGAAATATTCATGGGTATTCACTCCATGTGGCGCGTGCGGTGCATTGGTAAGAGGCTCGCTGCGCACACACACGGTCGATGCTTCGATCATTCCCCTGGCCAACCGAGCATTTCAGCCCCCGGGGTCGGTGAATTGGTACCAGAGGAGTCTGGTTTCATCGGATGCCCCCAGCGGGTCACTGCATAGGGCACATACGAATTCAACGCCTCTACGATGCTCAGATGAAGTCGAATGCATGGCGCATCCCACATGACGGTATTGGCCAACGTCATCACTTTACCTTTACCCTTTTATCCACTCCATAAAGACTGTCTAGGTAGGCACATTCATGTTGGTTAGACTATGCTCCAACACTCCAAGAAAACAGAGACCGCGAAGCGGTCACTGCGCGATCTCAATGACGCATTCGGCAAAGGAGCAATCGTTGAGCAGCAACGTTGATTTCCACGATACCAGGCTGACGGGCGAATTAGGTTGAGCACAGCCGGGAAATTCGGAAAAATAATCTCTTTTCATTGCTACAGAAGAGCAATAACGTCCTCCTCTCTAAAAGCTGCCACAGTGCCTAGACGTACCAATTGAGTGCTACTTCGAGTACAAAGAGCCGCTAAATAGGTGAAAATGGCTTAATAAATTCTACTCTTCCTAATAGATGTTTCCGTTACTTCCAGCCCCAGACAACATCTTTCAAATGTTTGAAATACGGATTCAAATCCATCCAAAAATAGTTAAAATTATGGACATCATGTTCCTGAAATTAACTATTGCGTTTGATCGATAACCCGAAAGATAAATCTACTATCACTGGAATATTCAACTACATAGATTAGGAACTTCTTTAAGAAAAACTGGCAGATCTTCTTCCACTACGCTGACGTATTCTATACAAACATCCCTCTCAATGTTTAACATTCCATACCAGAAAAAAAATTGGTGAAAAGTCTCGGTGCCAGAATTTGCTGATATTTTCTCAAAATTTACTTGTACTGAGCGATTGAAGTCAAGAGCGTCGACAAATATTACTCACTTCGTTGAGTTTGCACATGACAAACTACTAAGTGCTTGTTTTTTCTTTTAGCAAGCGATGAGTTTTTCCTGCAGGCTGCGAGTTTATTTGGGGAGCGAGGTCAACAAAAGCCCAGTTCTTCTCCTGGTGCTCATCAGCGACAGTTGCGACACGATCGGGAACAAGCAAAAGTTCGGTGGCGTTATTAGCAAAAAACAAAAACCAGACATAATCTATGTATCAAGAACTGCAATCTTTCAAGCATGTAGGTGAAATATCTAATATAAATTAGGAAAACAGCCAAAACGCTCCAGCATGGTTCGCCTAGATCAGTGGTCATAAACTTTGAATAAGTGGTCAAAATTTACCGGTTTTCCGTTTTTTCGTTTTCCCACTTCCTACCACTTTGAGCTTTTCTCTCAAGCTTTACGTCTCATAGACTAATACATACTATTGACGAATATTTCTGGGAAGATAAGCAATGGAAAAGTTGTATTATTCCTTCCATGTTGTCGGGAACTTTTTAATTTCAACGCAAGCGATTTGCTCTTATTGTTAGAGTTGAGCGGATAGCTCCTTTCATCTTCTACACCCTTTCCTAAGACTAGAGAAATGTTTCTCACTAATCATTTGATCGTCGAAAAACACGGAGGAAACTTATTAAAAACCACTGAACTTCACTGTAACTTATGCCATAATTTCATATCAAGAGGGTATGACCATATGTTCTCATCATTTGATTACGTGCTCTTCAGAGATTCTACAAAATTATATTAATTCCATCGAGTGTATTGTTTATTGTTTACATGATACATCTCATGTTATCAGTACAGAGACCAGTTACAATTACAAATATGTACAATTATGTACTTATTCGCCTAGAAAGTAACCAGAATCATTTCATATAGCTGTCCAAAATTCTAGCAAATTATCTAATACTACTAGGAATTGCCTTCAGTCTGCTCAGTGCTGAATAATCGGAATCTGCTCTAATAATGAAGAATTGTGACCTAAACTTAATTTTAGTTCTAGGGAGGTATAGTTTAGTCTACCATTCCGGTTAAGTCTTCCTGTAGTAAATATTTAGAGGCGGCCAAGACCAACGCCGCGACGCGACCGCGCCGTACGCGTATGTTTCTTAGATCCAGGTTGGTGCATCATACGAGACTCACTGAATGACACCTGTGGTAATATCCTCGCACTCGCCTGCTATAATAGCATTCGTCCCACTAAAGTTTAGAGAACATGTTTATTAGAAGGAGGATCTCGAAACAAAAGTGATATAATACTTTACCTATGCTGTCTACTCATTAGAAATACGACTAAATCAATAAGAACGCTCAGGCGAGCATGAGAGAACGAGATAGTAGACATACCGTTTTACGCACAGACCGGTATTGAAGCTTGAACTAGACCGGATGTGGGGTCTCCCTGGCGGCTCCGCGTCTGAGATCCTTTCAACAGTAGTCAAGAAGACTTCAAAATAAGTTATAATCTACTAACATGTGAGAATATTGTGGAAGTAAGAAATAGGGAAATATGAATAGATGAAGAAGCCAAAACAGTAAAGTGCAGATGATTAACTACAAATCATCACAACAAATCGTTGGGTAATAAGTATAGCAAAGAGCAATTTTCTTAGCAGAAACTAAGAGAAAGAATGCGACATCCTAGTCGTATTTGACGTCTTTTCTAGCATATCGCTTAGGTGGTATAATCAGCATACATCAGTTATTTCACTTTCTCATAACTGAGGCACTTTTCCTGAAAACACGGTAGATACCTCAGGTAATTTCCTGCGCACTAATGATGAATACAGGAAATGATGTTGACATAAGAGATCGCCGCAGACAATCCTTCCATAATCTATTTTTACTTGAAAACCGGTAACTAACGAAATCAAATGAATAAATATGCTGAAGATACCACTTCCGGATGCCCTGAACGAATGAATATTTCAAACAGCATACTCTTGAAAAAATGGGTGAATAATTTATCCTGGTAAGTCCCAATTCGATGGTTTCGAGTGATTGAATTAGTCAAATTTGCAGATTTCTCTAAAAAATAAAGGATGTATGTACACCTCGAGAATTTTACTGCTTGAACTTTTCGCAAAATACATATATCTGAATGTGTTACATGTGTAGAAGTTTACAATATCCTGGAAGGAAGCCGAGGAAAAAATACTTGCTAATACTGCAGTTCCAACCCTTGTAGAAAAAGTTCTGAAAAATTTTGAAGGTAAGATGCATATAGCTGTGCATACTTCTCCCACTACAGGCCCGAAAATCGTCGACCATTGTTGCATTCTCGCGAAACGTTCTGAAATGTGCTGTCTTATATCACGATCATTTTTGAGATTTCGACATCAGAAGAATTTGGAGGCGATGCAGATCGCAGTGGCATACACATTACCTTACAAAACTGCCAAAGAATCCCTTTTTGAACCTTCCTTTTTAGAGAGTCAGAGCAGCCCACTGCGACATCTACCACAAGGAGTTGTGGAGTTGCGGCAGGGGTGATATCGATCGCTGGCGTAACGTCGTGTGGCGCAACTCCTTGTGGGAGCTGTCGTGACGCGACACTTCAAACTCTCCAAAAACATGTGACTCAAAAAGTTTTCTGGCCCCTGTGCAGGGTAATTCGAACGCCGTTGTGATCAGCACTGCATGCAGATTGTTTTGATGTCAAAAATTTGGAAATTAATCCTGAGGTGAGACGCTGACTTTAAGCGTAGATCCAAGCCGACGTTGCTGCAAGAATACCGAACGTTCAGACAATTTTTTAGGTTACACGTGCAGCTGCTGTGCTCTAGCACGTCACATGATTACCTAGTGCTCAGTGAGCATGCGAAACTTCTAAAAGACTAGAGGTTCAACACGCGACCGACATTGAGGTAGACATGCCATCGCCACTGTTTGTCCATCGGCTTTTCGTTGGTATAAAACCTGCGCGCAGCGCTTGTCAAACCCATGAAACTTTGAGACATCAACATTAGGCAGTGTTTAGCTGAAATTCCTCTTTCTCAACACTTTTCTTCACTATTTCAAAAGTTTTCTGGGCAATTGCGTTGCATTCCTCGTTAGCTTAGACCGGATTTTGTCTGTAAACGGTCAAAGAATCGCGACGTTCTGTAAACGCTCCATTGCTAAAACTCCGCTCCGATGCAACTTATTACCATAGTGCTTTCCGCAGTCACTTCGCAAGAAAACATGCCAATCGATAATTGATCGCTGTAAAACTACGTAGATCTTCAGATGAAGCACTTCCTGCTGATCTGTGCTATCGTCGCTGCAGTGTCATGTGACGGCCCAGTGTACGTTGATGAGCTGGAGGATCTCGTGCCGTCGGGAAGTGATCGCTACCAATTGAAGCTTCTGGACGATGACGACTACATGACCAGGTACATGACCCACCATAGTCGTGCCATAGTTGATGTAGTTTGCAGAAATTTCGGAGCATAGCCTTTTTGGATGAGGTGCACTACATGAGCAAAAAGCAGCAAGCTCGCATAATATCGCGAGCCTAAGCGATATGCAAGAATACCTGTCCAAATGCAATGTACGCTGTAGGGCAGAGATGCAGAGAAGATAAGGGGCGAGGGAGGGGGCGGAGGCGGGGGTGTTGCATCTCCGAAATATGTGACCGTAATCTCCAGTGAAAATGAAGAATTCCAGAGCTCAACGTTATTTACTCAAGAAAGATAAATAATCTATGACTAATTAAAAATTGAGGAAATATAAGGCATTCAGAAAGGAGTCGGTACTGGTGCATTCACGGACTGGAGGTAAGTAGGTTGTGCGGTTGTGCACAATCAAGTATGCTTGGTATTAATTGAAAATGACCGCGTATCACTCCATGATCCTTCCACAGATACCGACTGCCCGTTGAATGAACTGTATAATATTTTTTGTGGAAGATTGAGATGGAGTATAATACGTGGATTTGAGTCTTGTGTTTCCAATACTAAAAAAGCGTGGAGCGGCAAGTCGCAACTGAGAACCTGAGCGATACATATGGCCATGTATACCTGTCCAAATGCAGCGTATCTATTTTTACTGCCACTAATTGTTCCACTTCAGATCTGAGAAACAACAACGCCTAAACGCAATCCTCTCACGACAACCAGCCTACATCCAGGTGAGCTGATTACGCTTTCAGCTTATGCGAACAATCAATAAATCGATTTCTCTCCTTCAGCAACAATACCAAACAATACTCCAGTACGAGCAGTCACGTCGTGCTTCAAAAGCTCAGTACAAACAACAAAGAGCAGATCAACTAGGCCTCGGGTCCTGGGCCAGACAAATGGACGCGATCGATAATGACATGAGCATCTCAGAAGCGGAGGCTGACCGACGAGAAAATGACGTAAGAATAGGCGAAATCAATCATTTCTTTTGCCGGGCGTAAAAAACTCATTTAGTTGAAACGCCAGTTCTACAGCTCACAGCCAGGAGCCATATGGATCTACGACGATTAAGTGGGCTCCGCGAAAACCCATTGAATCTTGTATGAAATATTTATACAACTTGTGGGCTTAATAACGGTGATGCCGACGATGCTCTCAAATGACAATAAAGATTCATTCCATTTGATCTTAAACAGTTCGAGATATAACGACTACTCAAGCAAATCATCGAGCTGTTTGTCATCCAGAGAATTGGGAAAGCGAACTTTTGGGAATAGGGACGGTGCTTCGTTCAAGTTCTGAGTGCAACAATCAGGTATGAATGCACATTATTAAGAAAACAAAAGGAAAATAATTATCTTCGTTGATGGAAGTTGATTATGTTCAGCTATAGACCAAGACTGGTATCGATCTTCATCACGGCTAACGTCATTGTTCGAACAATAATTATGAAAGGTTGGACATCCTTGCTTTCTTCTTAGACACAGTAGACGTCGTAACCATGTGATGTGACGTGGGTCTCCCTCGGCCGGCCTGTCACCACGGCCTGTCGGCGGCATTCGAGTGAGGAGAGGAAGGATTTCCCCCCTCATCGACAAGGGACTTATTTGTTAGAGGCGGCGCCAACTCGCCTGTCATGCGCTTCCCAGTCGTTAGAATGCGAGCTTTTGGCTAAATCCGAACTGCAGGATACAGCCCACTTGAAGCATTTGCACACACCCGCACGCGTGAGTGCATGTTCACACTCATATGCCGGCCATATGAATCGAATCCAACACAGTCGAACTAACGAGTCCATCCCATCGATCTTCCCATGTCGCAGAGCAAGCGAATGGCTGCCTTTGGTCCGCGGTAAACCCCTATCCGCTACTCGGGGTCGCGCCACATAGCTTCGCAGCAAAATCGGTTGGGATCTCTCGTAGGAGGATCCTTGCGCTCACAGTACCAACCCTGGTTTTATTGAACTTCATTTTTTTCTTTTTTTTCTGCCAAACTTAAAGTGGCACACGTTCAGGATCTAATACGTGTACTCGTCACGCAACCGAAATTGCGAATTTTTGACAATTTGTTGTAGTTGTGTGGCAAATAAACATGTGAGAACTTAATCAAAAATCAATAGTACTGGGAGGTAAGTCTATCAGTAAAGCTTCAAAGCAGAGAGCAGTTTAGACTCAAATAATCGGTAGCGCACCGAGATATAGCGATCTACCGAAGAAGTGGACATACCACCCGCGCCAGCCGACGACGTGTATGGTCGGGCTCTTCTCTCTATTCACTTGGCATCAACTGGAAGCGGGCAGATTGATGGTCGACAGTCCATGATGGCAGCATAGTGAAGAATCAGGCTGAACCAATCAGATAAGCAGCTGAATAACACCTTATAACTGTAGAATCGGAGCTACCCCGATTTAACGGTAGAAACCCTCTGGTTTGCTCCTGAAAATTCCTCAGCTTCCCCAGGAAGGCTTCACGATTTCCCACCGGAAATTCCCTGGTTCACAGTATGTAGAACCACCCCCCCCCCCCACGGCTCACATCGGGGGAACGACTGAATACCAGACGGTGGGGCGGCAAATAGCCTGCGATGAGCCAAACATTCGCAATAGTTGGCAAGCTTAATTTGAACCACTGCATAGTATTGGTCCCATCTCAGTGTGGAAATTCAGAAAATNAGTATGTAGAACCCCCCCCCCCCCCCCACGGCTCACATCGGGGGAACGACTGAATACCAGACGGTGGGGCGGCAAATAGCCTGCGATGAGCCAAACATTCGCAATAGTTGGCAAGCTTAATTTGAACCACTGCATAGTATTGGTCCCATCTCAGTGTGGAAATTCAGAAAATCGCTTTTTCTGTTGCCATCTTCCGCTTGTTCTGAACTGGCAACATCTGGAAATGTCTCCAAGGAAATCATGACTTACAATACCGGACTCACTCTCTCTCTCTCTCTATATATATATATATATATATAGCCATCCTATTAAAATTTACCAGTTTTATAAGCAGTTTTGTCGCCTGAGAACAAACACCAGACCTAAGCTTTATTTCGTAATCGTTCTCGTTCCGCCGAAGCGCCGTTTCGAATTTCCGGATAGATTCTGGTAGCTGAGCCCTGAACTCTGCTTACGAAGTGGAGGAATTAGCGAAGTGCCTCCACATTCTCAAAAAGGAATACAGTCTCGTGAAAATGGATGTTCCGTCGGAGAGTTTGAATTCTATGGTTGAGTTTCTGCAGTAATCATTCTTGATTGCTTTGAGAATGCGCTGGAACAAGGTAACATTGAATATACCTGCTTCCTTAGGGTTCACACAAATGTAGCCATGTGGCACGAAATTTTCTCTTTCTCATGGAACCTTTGGTGAAACGTCTCCATCTCGAAGATCCCTGTTCGATCGCATTAATCTCAGACATGTGCCTGTCTCGATCCATTACCGAATGCTTAGGAGTTCAAACCTTGGCACTAAATTCGCTATTCATTGTCAGTCAAGAAGCACTGTGAAATATTGTTCCCGCTTTTTTCGAAACGATCAAAAATCCTTTTCGAATGTTCAACGGAATTTTCCTGTCGAGGGCCGAGAAGGTTTTGGAGCCTCAATTTCTTCGAAGCTTCAAATTGTTGGATGACTGCCCAGGGAATTTCCAAAGGTAGTTCTAGATAGCTCAAGTCCTTGCACAAATTCTGACGTCAAAATCTGCCTGCACAGTCCAGCGCTTTTCTACACAGCTGCAACAATTTGCGCTCGGCTTGACTCTGTTCGTTGACCAGAGTGCGCTCCATTACTGATCGATTCTGGCACCCTCACAAACTCCATATTCGGGAATTCTACACGGGAATGCTAGAAGACTTTCTCCTCGTTTGCAATTGAGAGTGGAATTCAGATTTTGTTTAGTAAAACTTGTTCACGGAACAAAAAGTCAACAGTACTTTTTCGCATGATTCACATTTTTTGGGAGGTACCCACAGTTTGGCTTGAACAAAATGTTCTGGATTCTAGGTGGGCTGACGAAATCTCATGAAACCTTGCAATCTAACATGAAAGGCTTCCTCCTACACGATACCTCCAAAATTGTCCGGAAATATGGAACAGACAAGCGGAGGCCGGAAACTTTTTGATACCCCTGTA
>JARK01001367.1:411344-423126 GCA_000688135.1 Ancylostoma ceylanicum | reverse complement strand
GGGGGGGGGGGGTGGATGTATCGAAGTGGTCGCCGCTCTGTACTAATTAGAAACCTAGAATTGAGCGCAAGATTGTTCTGGTTTTCTTGTCCTCTGCCCATCCAACCCTCATTAGGCCAGAATATGTCGAAGTTTAGGCCGCTTTTTGGAGATTTCATTCAGGTGGTCAGTGGCCGTAAAAAGCGAACCGATGCCCGACACTCTTCATATTGCGGACCAAACCGCGACGGTCAGCCCGATTCATGCTGCATTCAGCCCGCTATTGGCCCGATTGCCCGTTTGAGCCGCATCATGTGAGGTTCCGCCCGCACTTTGCCCGCTATGCTCCCTCAATCGAACTGTTCGTCGGGGATTTGCCCGCGGATGGAACGGGTTTGCCCCTGCAATTGCTTGAGCCATGGCTTGATCGACCGTGATAGCATTCCGGCTGGTCCGGTCGGAATGGTTGGTTGGTGATAGGGAAGTGATAAAAGATGAAGACACCAGCCGAGCAGAATAGTTTAAAACGGATAGCCTTGTGGATAAAAAAGCGGACTCTCAATCCGCTACAAACAATGGACAGGTTGGTTCAGGTTTCGCCGACGATAGAAGAAAGCTAGCACTTCCAAAACGTGATAAAAGCCTTGCAAGCAGCCATCTTTTCCTATTTCTGGTGAGAATTTGCAGGTTTGCATTGTCTTTATGCTCCAATGGCTCACTGTGGATCCAAAGCGGCATCGAACCCGAGGCTCTTCCTTACAAGACAATTCGCAACCAAAGGCCGATATGTTAGGGATTTCACGCTGTTGATGACCAATCGATGGATAATCCTGGAACGCTGCTCTGTGCACCCGATTTGGAACAGAAGTGCCTGTACCCACTCGATTTAGAGCAATTCCGCCTGAGCGGGAGTTCATCACTGGCCTCCACCATTGCCAGCCAGGCCGGTGATGCCGCGGCCGGTAATAATGGAGCTGGACGGCCGATTAGAGTGTCTGAGTCTTTGAACCTCACAAAACTTGTCGTCTTCCTTTTATACGATCTCATTTTCACCACCAATGACCAATCAGAGAATTTCGTTGCACTCACACTTGATACACTGACTAAGCGCTCTATTATAATCAGTGATCTTAGGGTCACTGTCAATATTATAATTTCGTAGCGCTTACACACACGCACACACACTTAGACACAAATGCAAACAGGCTGAGCCCATTTCGTTTATACATTACTGTTGTTGTATTATCGAGGTGAAGGCTATTCCAGATCCGAAAAAGCTAAGCGCCTGAATGTGATCCTTTCGCGGCTTCCAAAGGACCTGCAAGTAAGTTTGATGCTGCGAAGCAGTAAGGTTCAGAGTTGTACTGTAAAAGCTACACAATTGCCATCAGTTAAAGCAAGGATAATTTCAGAAAAAGTACAAGGACGAAGTCAACAAAACAAAGCAGCAGATGAAAAAACATCTTGAGCTCCAGAAAGCCGCGGCTAAAAAATGGGGTTATGCCCAATTGCTGTCGAAGGTAGAGGCGATTGATACGGATATGAGCATATCTGACTCGCAAGCAGATAATTTGGAACAAAAGGTAAGACAGTGGGTGACTTAGCTAAGAAACACTCTTGCCTCGCATCTTACTTGAATTATAGGAAAAATATACATACTGTACAGAATACTAGCAACAGTTGATACAGCTTCTTGCGCGTACGCGAGTAAAACACTTTCTTCTAAGGCATTAGTGCATGGATAATGCTGCTGCCTAGTAGCCACTGACTATGAGCATACCCAGAACGTTAGCAGTCAAATGCATAAGAATTTTTCCAATGGAAACCTATAATGTGGCATACATTCCGGTATAAGAGATAATTTAATAGAAAGTCCTACTTTCAGCTAATAAAAACGCTTACACCTACGCAACTACAATATTTTGATGAAATGCGGTTAGCGAAGAAAGGAAAGAAAGGCAGAAAAGCCGGAAAGGCCTGCGAAACCAGTATTTCTCTAACTATATTCAGTGTTTGTGTGTTCATTTTCCGCTAGAACATATGCTCTTTCAAAGAAATAGCTAAAATAAAGTCATGGATTTCCTGATGTATTCCTTGGGAACAGTAACATCTATTCTATACTTTACTTAATTGGCATTTTTTGTCTGTTTGTGTGTTCAAGAGAACCAGCCATTACAGGAAAAAACTGACGACATCACGATGATCAGCATGTCGAGATATTCACGAAAAAGTTGCAAATTTTGATCATTACCTTGATTTACAGGTGTTTCTGGCCACTTTTCATCGCTTGGAAGACCAGAAGTTGTTTACAACACAATGAAAATGAATGAGTCTCGGTGTTTATTGTTCTCTGTTTATCAGGTCATTTGCAAGATAAGATGCAGGCGGGTATGTTACAGAGACAATCGGAGGAAACAGAAGGGCGGGAGACAGGGAGGATGAATCGAGATAGGTACCACGGTGTGACAAGGGTGTGCCGGCACACAGGAGCTGTATGCATACCTCTCCGCGAGCATCCCCACCGGGGACGGGGATGAGATGAGACTAGACGAATGCGTAAAATCATCGTTCCAACGCAAATTAGCGGGCGAGTTTCTTCAAGAGGGCATCCCTGGAGATGTGCATACGGGTTTTCCTCGACCATCCCCTCCCGGGGATACTTCCCGGACGGGGATGGTCGGGGATCGGGGATGGCCGGGGAAAGATATGCATACGGCTCCAGAAGTAGCGAAACGCCTGAAGACGAGTCCAACAGCGTGATAAGGGTGCACTGGCGTCTGAAAGTGAGGAAACGCCCCGATTCTGGTTCAACGGTATGATAAGGGTGCGCCGACGTCCAAAAGCGGGGAAACACCTGGAGACGGGTCTAACTGTGTGATAAGAGTGCTCCGGAGTCTAAAAGTGAAAAAACGCCTGGAGTCAGATCCAAAGGTGTGATAAGGGTGCGCCGGCGCTAAGAGGTGGAGCAGCGCTTGCAGCCAGGTCCAGCGGTCCTGTACAAAGTTGAAAAACGACACACTACTGTTGCACAGCTTCGGAGCTACAAAACGTGAGATTGCGAAAAATGGGAGTTCTGACAAATGCAGAAAGATCGGAGTGGTGTGAGGATGATGTCTCATAGAGGCAATGCTGCGAAGCGAGCAAGAATAGAAGTGCGCCGGTGCAAAGTAGCGAGAAAATGGTCTTAATCCGGTCAACATTCTTTTTAATTGTCCTCTGACGCCTAAATGAGAAAGTACCAAACGCCCGACCTCATCAGTGACTATTGTAAAACCCATCCCATACCATTCTGCCCACACCACGTCCCCTCCTGCGTGTTCAACCTCCATTTGTGTCTGAGCACACCGCTCCGCCCCCTTTTATATGTTCGAGCTGATTGTTATCAATGGATCACTCACAACAAACAAGGAATGATAAACCATTTCCCATGTTCATTCCAGGTTGGACCGGTCACATATAGCTACAATGAGCTATTTCACTCGAGAAAATGATAAAACTGCTCTGAGAGACGCGAGCAGTTAACTTTGATCAGTCCACTTTCTATGGGGAGGGCATGTAGGGGGAACGGAACGAAATCTGCATGCCCATAATTCTACTAGAACAGATGCGAGTTGAAGTCATGCGAGCGAAGCGAGCATAAGGAAAAGTCTGGAAGTCCGGCGTCAGCCAGACGGCCAGATTGCTAATAATAATGATGAAGTGCCAATTAATAAGAAGTAAGATTTCCTATAGGGCACTGGTTATTTCCCGCAAGCGGCCGCAAAATTCGAAATTCTCGGCGAAGAAACCCTTCAGAGTATAAGGTTCCCAGTGGTTTCAAGACGTATTACGTGTGCCACTGTTCTCAGGAGCTTATTCCTGTAAAGTCTTGAGAACGACTTATGAGATGAAACACTGTTTTATGTCGTACAACTACATAGATGATGTTTCGAGTGCAAAAATGAAAAAATCGACCACTTTTTTTGACAATCTAAGTGATCAAGCACCTATTCTTTACAGTATATTTGACTTTTCTCGACTATAAGAAATTATGAAACGAATGCAATTTTTCGTTACTAAATGTCAGATGTTTCCAACCACGCATTTTTATACCCAATACTCTACGTTATGTACGCAAGATTCAAAAAGAGCGTAAGTCCAGCGATCACCTTTTTTGCTCGATGGGGTAGGGGTCACGGTGATATCGTGGTTGACGTTCTCCAAAAACTGATGCGCATCCGACAGAAATGGACTAGAGAAGGTTGCCCAGTTAGAGATTGTTTGAGAACCGCCTGTAACTCAAGCAATCGAAAACTAATTCTGAGTTGGACAAAATAGAACCCACAAACCAGAAAGAATTCCACAAAAAAAAAGAACTCTATCACGCCACCTCAGTCATACGGTCAAAACACTAACAGAACAAGCATCTTTATCTTCATCTCTACCTGTAGACGTTCACAATTGCACGAAGATATACAAAGCCAACTAGTATTGGACAAGGAAGGTGTACAATCATTCAAGCTGCTACAATACATGATAGAAATTGACACGTGTTGCTAACGTGACATCGAATTGGTCATTTCGTAAAGGACTGCAAAGATGTCAATAGCACATTAGTTCACAAAATTGAATTGAATGCGGAGACGACTTTTAGAAAAGACGATTTGGGACTAACCTGAGTTTTTGCCACCAGAAGCCAGAGCTTAAAATAAGCACCCCTTGTTCTGGAGGGTGTGTGAAATCTTTAGGCTCAGCTGGCACTTCCCGAATTTAAATGTCATAACCAAGTCAACCTAGGTCAACCATTAACCTAATGCTGTGAAGATTAGGTCATCCGAGCTGCTTGCGCCTTTCATTGCTATTTGGAATAAGACTTTAGCCAATAGTGCACAAGCATACAAGAAAAATCATTCTGGAGTCTTTACAACAAATCAACGTCTTTATTGGTAAATGGCCTGAAGATCGTGGTGCCACATTCACTATAGGACTACATATGTTGAAAGCTTTTTCCAACGTGCACCAACGTGCAAAAATGTTTACCTGAAAGCGCAAGACTGCACTGGATTTCTCGTGCCCTGCCCATCCCACCCTCGTTGAGCCAAATAATGCCGACGTTCAATCCGCTTTCTGGAGATTTCTTTCGGCGATCAGTGGCCGTGAAGTGTCAGGCCGATGCCCGGCACTCTTCACATGTCGGGCCGACCCCGACGGTCGTGCATCAGCCCGAGTGATGCTGCATTCAGCCTGCTATTCTCCTGAGTTTAAAGCATTTCACGTCTTTCTCTGGAATCGCCACGTCGAGCTGGCCTATCTGTTAACATCTCAGGATCGAAATGAGAGGACATACTGCGTGTATGTCCCGATGTGTGTATCTATTAGGTCGTCAAGTATGAAATGTCTGATTTTGAATGAGACAGTTTCGAGTAATGTTTCTCCAACAAGATTGGGTACGAGCAATCCAAATATGCCCCTATGATACCGGCACAGCCTTGCCATCTTGGAGGTAGCATGGTTGCGCTAACGGCTTGGAAGCCAGGGAAGCAGGCGGCAATAACGTGGCGAAGGGCATTTCCAACATGATGTTGAAAGTGGAAAATTTTCTCTACCAAGAAGTGGACTAATACTTGGGAGAAGTTGTGATCAAGTAGAGCAAGGTTTGGCCAGTGCAACGAATGGCAGGTGGACTCCTCTCCTTGCTTCCCTGGTTTACGCAGCGCAGTTTTGCAAAAAATGGTCAAAAAATGGCACCAATTTTTGGGGGTCAAACTGTGAAAAATTCGTTCATCGAGCCACTTTACCTTGTCGAATTGTNCGATACACCCCCCCCCCTCCCACCGCTTCCTGGCCCCGTCGCTTCGGAAAGGCGGAGGAGCCGATGGGTTCCACACACGGCAGTGGACTATTTTATCACTATCTGTCCTTACCAAATTTTTCTAGCTCACATTGATGGTAGAAGGAAGCTAACACTGCGAAAACATGTGTGAACCCTGCGAAAAGTGATCTCTTCCTGTTGCTGATGAGAAAATACACACTTGTATTGCGGCAGAGCGAGATCAGCGATTACCTGATTGATGTGGATGTGGATGTTGCTCGAACCTTCATGAGTTGCGGGCCCATTGCGGCCTGAACGCGGATGCTTTTCGGGCTGATAGAAATAAAAGCTTCGATTTCTGCGGCTCTATAGCGGCCTGAACCCGGATAATTCTCCGGCAAAAAGGAACGAACGCTCGTCCTGAAACTCGCCCCCGGCTCGTTCCGAGCGATATTCGCTGTGGTTCCGCTAGGGAATTGTCTGAGTTGGTTTGCATTTGGAAGCTTGATGAAGGTGTTACGAAGAGCATATAGCAAGAATTAGTTCAAAATCGAGCTCAGCCACAAAACACACACACTAAGGCTTACCAGTACGCATGATTGTGTGACACCTTTTTCTAGAATCAGTGATGGCTCATTAGAACCAAAGTTTGTATAGTTGATCTCCGAACCATCAGTCCAATTTGCTGAGAAATTGCCACCATGGACATTCTCTAGCCGCATTCCACTCCAAACCTCATTTTGATCCTTTTCAAGAAGGCCTGAAATGAATCCATCGTCGATTGATACGAGGGCGGGTTGAAAAGTTTCCGGAATGACAATAAAAATAAATCAAATTGCATCCATCCAATAATCCATATTTTTGCCCACGCCCATTGAAGCGCAACGCACTTGGTCTTGCCCCTTCTAAGCCATACGTTCTTTCCCTATAATCACCTTTTCTGAAGGTGACAGAATAACCGTCTACAGCTGAAATTCGCTCGTCGCCTACCCATAACCTTTTCCTAGAGAGACGAAATTTAATTTCCAAGGACGGGCAGGAATAAGACGAAGGCAATAAAGAAAAATAAGCAGAGCAGAGAAGTTTTGAGTTTGATACTCACAAGTTCCTGCCGAGGCATCGGTATTTTTAGAACGGTCATACTGTCATGGAAATGCAAAGCTGTTCTACTTGACCAGGCAAGGGCACTTCGCTAGAATACCCACCTCAAATATTTTCAAAAATATTGGACAATATGATAAAGTAACCCTTTCCCCGATAATTAGCAAAATTCCCGGGAATAGGTACCACCACCACTCCACCGCAATAAATGGAACTTTTCTCCTTCGGACCCTATTTTATTGTCTCATCCAAAGTTTTAAATATTACCATGTATCTAGAGCGTAGTGCTGAATTTAGGCTTCACTTCCAACTAGGATTTTCTTTTCCAGTCCAAGGGAACTGTCCAAAACAAGATGCTAAATTTTTCGTTTGGATGTGTTCTTTGTGGATTGTGAAAATAAACCTTCTCAACTTCATACACTTTTAACTGCCACCGGTAAGAACAACTTTAGGCATTTTATCTATGAGTTTTAGAACAGTGACCCTCTTCGACGTTCTGCGCTTGATTCGCTTTCTGTTCGCTTTTAGCTATGCTCTATTTTCCAAACCCAAAAATTAAGTTTGGGAAAGATGATGAAGATGATGAGGTGCTAAAACCAAGCATTAGTGCGAGTTGATTTCCTTTCCGTTTTCCCCTCCCAATAAAAAGATTTAATGACCACCTAAACTCTGTCTTTATCAATAGCTGAGTGCATTTCATTTTGCTTGAACTAAACTGCTTATCAAAAACAGAGTTTTTGTCGGATCGACCTGACAGTTTCAGCCTTTTCATACTGACAAGGGAAGTGCACGAGCCTAACCCCGGAGATCGAAACGAAATACCATTTTCAGAAGCATTGCTCAAGATGATGTTAATGTATGTACATCGTTTTTGCCCAATGCTCCTGATGCGCTCGGGAGAGCGCGTCAAGGGTTTTGCTATTGCACGGCCACGGAGGTCCACATAGCGATGGATTTTATGAAACGTTGGTCACTCAAAAGAACCATGGCTACCGTGATTAGTTGTCCTATAGATCATGGAGTGTTTCAAGACGCATTTTGGAAAAATTTGGTTTAGCCTGGTCATGTAACATAGAGTGAGGCACACCGTCAGTGGCACGGTGGTCCAGTGGGGAACACATCAGACTGCCGGGAAGATGGTCGAGGGTTTGAGTCCCGCCAGAGCAAATCGTTTTGCATTTTCAAATTTCAAGCTTTTAACCTTGCTTGAAGTAGTTCTTATTCTCGTTCTCTTGAAGTAGAACTCTAAACTGGAGCATTGTTATGTTAGGTCAACAATGAAGTCATCAACTATCAACCTGGCTTCATCCAGTGTTCCCTCTCAGCAGGAGGAGAGGGAAGCGAACGATTGATTCTTAGTTGCATTGCCAATAGAATGATGTGATGCATAATTCTATAGTTATATATTCACCAGTTATGTAATTGTTATTTTCATATGTACATATTAGGTGTTAACATAAGGGATTCACTTCTCTCTACCTATTTGTTGTATTTCAGGTACAAGTCATATACGATTCTAAAGCGCTAATCTTCCTCTACAAGATATTTTAACTAGTAGTTGGTGCAATGAAAGATTGCTTGAGTTTCGAGCCTGCAGCAATGAGTCAATGAAAAACAGGTCAGCAGACAGCTACCTATCCTGGCCTTCAGCTGGAGCTCCAAAAGCCATCAGAACTGGCCAAGGGACCTGTGCTAAGTATGAAAGAGATGTTCTGCTTGAAATGCCTGGTCATCAGCGATTTTCGAAGCTCAAGACATATTTGTGTTTAATGACACCAACCATTTCGACCAAACAGATTTCTCTCAAGAGGATCTGAGAAATGCTCTATGTGAATGGTTTTGTCTGGATGGACATCATACCTGTCAAAACTACCAAATAGTTGTGGTGATCTGCTTAAAGAATCCATTCACACGGGTCTTACCCCCTATAACGTCGGACCCCACCCTTGCCACCATCGCCAAACTGCCCCTCCAACACTTCCACTGGTAAAGTTCATCCGAGTTTATATTATAATTTACAGGGCAGACCTCACTCCTCAGGCACTCGCACCGGCCGAGCACCGGCCGAATTCGAGTGACCGGACGGGCGGCTCGCCAAACCCGGCCGAGCGGCGGGCGACTTTGAGAAACCGGCTGAGTGGCGCGTATAAGTTGAAATGTCGGCTCAACTACCGGCCAAGCGGTGCGCGATTTCAGGCACTCCGGCTGAGCGGTGCGCGGATAATTTTTGTGATTAGAGGTACTATAAATAATAGTAGTTGCGGGAAGGGACTACAGAAGAATGTTTGTACAGTTACGCCAAAGGGTGCGAACCCCACGGCGTAACAAGTCCAGTAGTGCTTGCCTAGCTTTGTGGTACCGGGAAAGTGAGGACTAGCTCTCAAGACGGATCCGCTGATATGTCAGAGGTACGTTGGTGAACGGAGCTGAATAAAGCATCACCCAATGGCAAATAAATATTGGAGAGGAAGTGTGTACTGGCGCTTAGCTGTGTGAAGACGTCGTACAAAGTGTGTGGGATGAAGCAGCGCTGAGAGGACCATCCGCCATCCGATGAATACCCCTTCATTTTCACTCGGACGTGTAGTAGATCCATGTTGAGAACATGGATGGCATAGCAAACTTACCCATCCAGCGGTGAAATTATGGCATGGGCAAGTATTCATTATAGTGTGGGCGAGTTTGGAACATCTGTATCATCATCATAGTGTGGGCGAGTTTGAAACATTTGAACTCATCATCTCTCCGAGCTCATCTTTGGTTCAAAAATATCAGCATCATCTCCATACGATGTAGACACCCATTAAGCTCAAATTCACAGATCAAGTAGTTATTAACTCTGTATGCGTTAGCATACGAATCAAGACTCAAGGACTCATTGTAACCTTTACATGCTCATAGTGAACTGGTCTTACTTACACACCCCAAGATGAACCCCAAACCAGGCACGCTAGGTTTCCACAAGTTCAGCATGTGGCCCAACATACCAGTAAAATAAAGAGCCCATAGAAAATGAAATTATTACAAGAGTGGTAGAGTCCCTGCATAGCAGCACGGATGGCCGAGTCGGTTACGCAGTGGAATATCAATGAATGAAGAACGATGGTGAGGTAGATTCGGATCCCGGCAAATAAAATGACGCGGAACCCAACAATATCAAAGGCAGAACTTTTTTAAATTTCTTGCATGGGTGGTTTTGGTTCACGTACAGGTACTACGGCTATGAACGAATTCCGAATATAGACCCAACAACGCTAACTCAGACATTCGTGGGGGTGGANCCTTGCTGCATGTACAGGCATAGTTTGACTCCTATCCGCTCAAGCCACAGCTTCCAACTAATCGTAATCCAGGTTCATCACAACGCTCACTTTGCAGGTTTATATCACCGGGAAGAAATTTCTCAAAACATCGGTGTCCCGTTCCTTTATTAGCCACTCCCTTTCCAAACACTTCTAGGGTATTTCGAGTTGTCCTCACTTTACAGGCTCCGTGATGGCACTAATCTTCCGAAATGATACGATTTTTTGTCTTCGAGTAGTTTCACAAAAGTTCCTCTCAGACAAAAATTTTTAAGTTCATCAGAAATTAAATAGTTGGTTCTGAGAGAGGGAGAATTTACCTTCATAATGGAAAGAAAGATGAGAGTGGAACTAAAGAAACCCCGAAGATACCAGCTGTCAAACTGACCTCTCAAAAAATCAGACATTTCATACTTGACGACCTAATATATCTTCACCAAAGACAACTGTATTGCACATGTAATCAAATCTTGGTGATGTTCATTCCTAGCTAGCCACTCCTAGTTTCAAGTGAAGCCTACTACCTAGATAACCAGGCGCGGTACGCCATATAGTCAGGTAAGCAATACATTTCGAAACTGTCCTGTAACTGTTGAGGCTTTGATAAATAAACCAATAATTAAGGATTTCAGGATGAAAATTATTCTATTGGCCAGTATTGCAGTGACTATTGTACACTGTAAGGGCCCAGTTTTTATTGAAGAGCTTGAATCGTTGGTGGAGAACGAAGAAGAGAAACTCGAGCTCAGAAACTTGGCAGAGGACGTGTACATGATAAGGTAATTACTGCAACCTCGCACCTTTTGACCATCACATGAATCGATCCTCCACCACTCCCCAGATTAGGAGCACCCTTCCCATCACTGTGAGCCCGTCAAGTGATGTCATTACCGCTTCTGCCTGCCTGAAACATCCCTACACAGCCGTGGATCCGTTCCTAGCACATCCCTCTGAACTGCGAGCCGACGCCCCGCTCATCTTCTGACTCCTCCGTTCCTCTCTAACACGATAGAAGCTGCTTCTATGTTCTCAGCGACATACGTGAAATGCTTCAAAATGGCCAGTAAACCTTTCTACGGGGATAACCATTTGCGCTTTATGCCAGTATTCCATGCTTAATGTACGTAGCGAACGCGTGTTGTCACGCTTAAAAGGCTCATAAGTGAATTCGGTATCGGCCGGTGCTTATGAATAACGAAAACTATAAGCAAAATCGTGCAGATCTGCTCACAATACAGGTGCAACAAATGGTGCATATTTGCACCCTTACCACAAGCGCTATAGCGAGACTGCTCTTTTGGCATTACTTACGATTTTGTTACAAAATTTAGACTACAACCCATGAATCGTAAATCGCAATGTTTGAAGAAAATGGCCGCAAATCGTAAATCGTAAATTGTAAATCGTAATTGCGCACATCACCGTCGGCCAAGTATTCTTTCGGGTTACACGGCTCCCACTCAGACATTCGTGGGGGTGGAATGCAGGTGGAAATGGGTCCACCCCCAGTTGTACCTGGTGGTGGACCCAAAATCGTGGGGCACCTACCCCCGACAATCGAAAGACGTTCCCCCATGTGCCCTCGCAGTTGTCCCCCGAGCGCAGCATT
>JARK01001367.1:365843-411157 GCA_000688135.1 Ancylostoma ceylanicum | reverse complement strand
CTCTCACTAGGACGACCGGGGTTATGTGCAGCACGCTCTGCTTTTCTTGAACGTCCATATACGCTCCCCCAACTCAAAAAAAGGGCGGAGCGACGGGGGTCCTACCTGCCCATCACCCCCACGAATGTCTGAGCAGTGGTTTTAAGACAATTGCCATTCGTATTCCTTATTTCTTCTTCGCGTTCTGGTATGAATGCAAAATCCTTCACAATCTGATCCGATAGACCTTCAAGACGTTGGAGCTCAATCTAGAAGAGTCATAGTCCTCAGGAGCTTACTCAGATTCAAATCTGGAGAACGACTTACTCAGGAGTTCCGAAAACCGTGAATGAGGCGGACTTGGCACCAAGGCCCGTAGTAAAGTGTCCGGTGCGATCATTGCACATCACCCTTGGGGCGATGATTGCACTTCTCGTTGGAGAGGGGTATGGCGATCAGCGCCATGATGAATCGAACGGAACATACATGAAATTTACCGAGAAATGAATATCGCAACAAGCTAGTAGGTGCACGACTTGTCAAAAGCATCTCCGGGCTTCTGACAAGTCGTACACATTTTAGCTTGTTCTGTGCTGTGAAGAGAGAATCGACAAGCCTGACTCCGTCACGTCAGGTGCATTCCGTGCAATTCGCGCACCAGACCTCACTTAGTTTCGCACCATCACCATATTTCGAGTGGGACGCCTCTAGCACTTCACTAGGCGTCTCTCCGCACTGTACACTATCTAAACGCCAAGACCTGGCGATCATCGCACTCCACGGCGAGGAGATCAGCGCCTCGCACACTCAGACACACAACCGCCCCTTGCGATGCACTATAAAAGCAACCGCCCCGACAGCAGCAGAATAAATCCTCACCGCCCCGACAGCAGCACAATGAAGATCTTGCAAACACCAGCCACCGCCCTTTGCGTTGCAGTATAGCCAATACCGCCCCGACGGCAGCAGGATAGATAAGCACCGCCCCGACAGCAGCAGGAGCGATGCCTCCGCCCCGACAGCAGCAGGAGCGATGCCTCCGCCCCGACAGCAGCAGGAGCGATACCACCGCCCCGACAGCAGCAGAATGGATGTGTTTGTGCCTCTACCACAGCGAAAACTGAAGTGTTACCAGGGGAAAAAGCACCAAATGATGACCAAAAAATTACCATATCGTTGCTGCTGACGACGCCTTAGACTTCCCCTTATTGGCAATGGTTACCTCTCCCAATCGTATCGAATAACTCACACATTCGTTGGATTGGAGCGGCATGTCACCTGCGCTCCAATTTCAAAGATGAGCGGTCTTCGGGTGGCGTCTTACTTGCTCTTGGGCTGTCATCCATTTGCTATTCGGTTGCCATTAAACTGCTTTCTCGCTCGTGATCAGCAACCGAATAGCAATTGAATAGCAGACGAATGGCAGCAATGGCAGCGCAACAGCAGTCACTCGGCAAGTAAAAGGGCACTCAAAATCTGCGCATTTTTGAGACTGGAGTGCAGGTGTCACGCCGCTCCAATCTAACGAATGTCTGACAACAAGAAGTATACGCAATAAATCTAACAGAAGGACCTGGTACAGAAACTTAATGACAGTCCGGGGGAGGGGACAATTGCTCCGACCGTACCCAGGAGAGCTACAGGGTGAAGATGCAACAAAAAGGAAATAGGTGACGAAGTAAATTACGTGCAAATCTGTTTGTAATAAAATCGAGGTACAACTTGTGAATTATTGCGTATTCGTTACCCAATAGTCCAGCTCTATTCAACAGGGAATCAAAGTCTCTTAAATGACTTTTACTTCCACTAAAGCTGCCATTCAATTAGGTTTGATTCGCAGATTAGAGCACTAGTGTAGTATGGGTGTAGATACACATTCGAAAATACGAAGGGTTTTGATGTACAGAACACCGGGTAAGGTCGGAGAAAATGTTCTCCCGGACCGTCATTAAGTTCCTGCAGGAGCTCATGTATGAAAAAGAAAAACCAAATGGATAACGAGCAACTTGATCAAAAATTTTGGGGACTAATTTTTGATTAGAGCATCGCACTAGTAAGAAGTGACGTCGAAGCATTTTTCCAATAACATTTCTAGTATTCTGCCAACCCTATTCCAGAAAATGCTCTGGGAATAAACACAAGAGTATGCTTTTCATCGTTATTATTACATTTGTTGGCTGAATTTGGGATGGTTTCATTTTTGCGTAACCAGTACCTATCACCATATACATATAAGCATTCAATGCTAAAGGTTCCAAGTGTCACGATGATGTCAATTGTAACGAATTGTATTAGGTTGTAGGGAAAGTTCTCGCGGTTTTTGAAAGTGTGGCTTTTTTAACCCCACGTTGCCTTGCAGCGACCTATCTTCTGTATACATAAGAAGATCAGGTATATGCAAGTTTATTAGTATCATTCGCTGTAAACTCCTGCACAACCCCTGCCAGAAAGATCGATTTTTCGAAACAGTACATTTGCGATCTTTCAGTATACGGTTTCAAATCTGGTATATTAGCAACCGTATCCAGTCGCCGTATTAATCCTGTATTTCTAGACGGTGCAGTGACTGAACGCACTGCACAAGATTGGTCCAGACGCTTTCATGCCGGCGACTTCAACCTCAAAGTTTCGTCATGGTCGGGACGCGGATCCAGAGTCGACAATGGTCGATTGCGGCAGCTGGTAGATTCAGATCCAAGGCAAACTATGTGTGGAGGAACGCAAGTCTTGGACATTCACTTTGCCAACATTGCCGATCATCTGCCTCGGTTGGGAAAAGTACAAAAGTTGTCTCAGTGTGTGATGATGATTTCACGGAGCGCGGTCTGCAGCGACGTACCGAGGTGGCTACTGAATTGCCCTCGTACAGACGCATAAATAACTGGATGAAGTCCATCTTCACAGTGGATAAGAAGTCGTGTCTGTATGTCAACAACAAGCGCAGTCCACCTTGGGGCGACAAGGATGAGCAGTGTGAGCCGCAGTCAAAAGCAGGTCATCACCCTCTGATGGTTATTATCAGTACTTGGTGCGACTGCAAAGGCACCATAACTGCGAGGTACTGCCACGCTACGCTGCCTTCACGGTGAATCTGTACTGTCAGGGGCTGGATAGAACGACCGCAAAAATCGCAGGAAAGGGTCCGGATTACGCCACGATCTGATTCCTGCACGATAGTGCTCGTCCGCTCACTACAAAAGTGATTCCCCAAAAGCTGTACGACTTCGGATGGGAAGTGCTGACTTCACCACCGTACAGGCCTGATCTTGTGCCAAGAGATTACCAACTTCTCCTGACTCTCTCTATCGCCTTGCAATGAAAAGCGGGTGATGATGAAGATGACTTGAATCGCTGGTTGAGCAACTTTTTCGAGTCGATGCCAGCGCACTTCTATGCCGATGGCATCGAAACGCTACCCATAAAATGGCAAAGAGTGGTAGTACGTGGTGATGATTGATTCACTTCTTAATGTGTTTTCCTATTCCTGAGAAGTCAATAAAATATGATGTCCGAAAAACCGCGAGAACTTTCCCTACAACCTATATATTTGTTCTAATGGGTGAGAAGCTCTTTTTGCATGACAAGGCTTCCAAGCCACGAGTACGCATCAAAATGATCGGGTCGGAAGAAGAGGGGATATCAGCACGGATGGCCGAGTGGATAAAGCAATGGGCTCTCAATCATTCAACTTCAGTAGAATGGACGAGGTGGGTTGGTTCGAATCCCGCGCGAGGCAAAAGAGGTTCAAATGGACGGAGACGATGGAAAGCTTCATAATTTCTTTGCATTTTCTTATTTTATGCATTCTATAATGATGGGCGTCGCTTGAATGCTAGGGGAGGTTTAAGAACGGCTCATATAGCCAACAACGCGCACATATTCTGAGTTTCCAAATTTTTCCTAGGAGCAAAGCGCGGCACCAGTAGCAACCGATACAAAGAGCAGTTAGCAATGCCCACATAACGTCAGCGTAGCAAAGTCAGGCCTCCTCACCAAAATATGCTCACAAAACTCCGTGAGCAGTGCTCGTCCGCTGCAACACCGCCAGGAGCGGTGCGTGACCGCCCCCTCACCGCCACGAGCGGTGCGTGACCGCCCTTACATCGCCAGGAGCGTAGCATCATACCCCACTTCCCGGATGGGGTGACGGTCCTGGCGGTGTAGTGCAACGCAAGGGGCGGTGGAATGTCTGAGCATGCATGCTTCCAGCACTGGGGCGGATGGTGACGATCTCCCATCTCACAGTGTTGAAAGGTTGTCGCGCTCGCATTCATCGCCCCAACTGTGGCAACGAGATGTGCAGGCACATGATCTCACCGCCATGACACTTTACTACGGGCCCAAGTTTCAGCCAAGAGTATGTACTTGATGGCCATCTTGCTTCAACTCCATGATATCCGAACTGACGTGAACATAGGATTGGCATGGAGTTGATATCACCTCGCAGGCCACGCAGGTAAAGTTTGCATGACGCTGACCTCATCCGTTGTCTGGCCCAGGGTTTGGTCTGTTTTTTTTTTTCATCTACAGGTTGAATCGTGATTGTTGGTGTTCAGTTTGTCTCATCCAGCGCGTCCATTACAACTTACTAAATAAATAAATAAATAAATAATTGAGCAGAGAAAGGTAGTGCATGAGGTTAATATCATATTAGTAAGGTTAACATCGGTTTTATGATGGCAGCACCGGTTATACGATGCCACGTTCGTGCATTGCCACAAACCGATGCACATCTCGTTTACATCCCACATCACCCACGCTCTTCTCAAGCAAGCATCGGTTATCTAGTGCAAGCACGGACTATTTGATGCATAACACGGTTTTTCAATTCCCTGAGTATGAGGTGAAACATTGCCATTGAAGGCAACACCCACGGCAATTTTGCTCTCTCAGATTTTACTGTATTCCTGAGGTGAAGGCGAACGCAATGATCAATTTTGACAAATCCTGGCAGAAAGGTGGTTTCAGTTGGTACCAGTTCTGCTCGTTTGCAAAGCATCGACATGTTACCCGGGCTTGAAATGGGAGATGTTTATTGTTTATTTCAAAGCGGACCAATGTCACGCGTACAATACAAGTAATACAAATCAGTACGAATGTCAGTAAGCACATTTGAAAGATTGCTGAGGCTACAATGTAAGATGTGTTGGTAATCGAATAATACGTGAACAGGGAAGTGTCTACCGCTGTGCCTTCAGCCGATGGTCAAGGTACAGTTCAAATCTGGTAACAGACATGTTTAGTACACCATCTCTCAGCAATGGAGTGAACAATCCGACAGTTCTGTGCGAGAAAAATTTTGATCTGATTTGACTTTTAGCTACTGATTCGGCGATTCTTAAGCCGCCACTTCTGCTAGTTCTTCTGGGAGCAAACATGAAGAATTCGGTAGCGTTATGTTAGAGAAAGCAAGTGTTATCATGAGTGAAGAGGGTGATTGTATAGTCCATTCAACTAGTGGTAGTCGGTACTGGTGGAAGGACCATGGACTTGGATGTGGTCGTTTTCGATCAATATCAATCAATCAATCAATATCAGGTATGCTTGATAGTGCACAACCGCATAAGCTGCATTTGTAGTGCGTCGGAGTCCGATCTGGTCGGATAACAAAAGATGCTTATCGATCCTCGGTCGGTCGGGTTCCGACGAAGATCGATAGGTATCATTTGTTATCCAGCCGGATCGGACTCCGACGCACTATAAATGCAGCTTTGGGCGAACCGTAAGGTTTCAGGTGCACGGCTGGTCCTCTAAAAATGCCTGAGTAAGCTTGAGGCAATCGCTAATGACTGCTTGCGCTCACTTCCATTTTATTCTCGTTTCCACCCGACTATAGTACTGAACTCTCACTAGGGTTCTTCCAGAAGCGAAAAAGCACAGCGCGTCGAAGTGATCCTTTCGCACCTTCCAAAGGCTGTGCAAGTGAGTTTTAGGACGCAATCCACTCAGATTAAATAGTCCACTGCAAATTTTGAGAGAATTCCTACATTAAATTTCCAGAAGAAATACAATAAAATGGTGAAAGAACAGAAGAAAAAGGAGAGAGATCAGCTTGCAAGCCAGAAAATCGAGGCCGAGAAATGGAACTACCTGCACGTATTGGCGAGGATAGAAGCAATTCGTTCGGATATGCACATATCAGACTCGCAAGCAGAACGGCTAGAAGAACAGGTGAAGCTGTGGTTTACCTACAAGTGGTTGCACGGCCACCCCTATAAATTTTCACCACTCAGAGTAGGCAAAAACTAGGCCTGCCCTAACAAATCTCCATAAAACAACACTAACAGACAACTTCATTAAGAGCAGACTGAATTAAGAGCCCGAAAATTGCATACTCAGCAGTGCTCAGATAATATATTAAAATGTTTTACTTCCAGCTAGTAGAATCCCTCACACCGCATCAACGACTATACTATTCTGAATTTCGATCAGAGATGGAAGAAGGCGAATCAGACAGTACTCGTGAAACAAGTGTTGCTGTAATCATACTTAGTACATGTGTGTTCATATTTCGCTAGAAGATATGCTGCTTTAAAAAATGGCTAAAATAAAGTCAACAATTTTCTGATGCGTTTAGCAATCTCTAGGAAAACAAACATTTATTATAACGATCTTAACAACAAAAATAAATAATAATTACAAGGTAGCTTTACCACATTACCCACAAAAATCTTACCGTACATAATGTGAATGAATGAACAGCCTATCGGCCATTCCTACAAGAAAATTCGAAAAGTTGAGAGACTTCGGACAGCTAAATGAAGAAAACGAAGTATCACACAATGCAACACTGATGACTTCTCTCTACATGCAATGAAATTCAGTTTCTGAGACAAGCAAGGCAGTACCCAAGCACATTCATCTCCATCAAATTCCAGCAAACCATACAATAACTTTTAATCAATGAGTTTCTTCTGCTTGAAGTAATTGCGGAGGAACATGACCTTAAAAAGAAAAGTTAATCAGCTAAGATAAGGAAACTAACAATGAAACATTAATTTTATGGAAGAAAAACACCTACCTGCCATGCAGCCAGTGATAACAGACAGAGCATCGAGAAGATAGACAAGTACAGTACACGACTATTCGTGGACTCTGAAACGGTTTGCCTTAATATTACTCTTATCAGAAGAGTTCATTCCCTTGGATAAGAAAGAAGCATGGCGCTTGTGCTAATTTTTGTGGCTGAAGGATAGGATGTGCCTTATAAGGCTAAGAAAAAAAAACGACACCTTAGAAATCACCAAATGCACGTCATCAACTAAAGTAGTAAAATAATTAACTGTCAGTGATCTAAAAGGATCTAAAGGGATCTAAAACAGCTACAATATTTCCATAGAATATTCCGCGTTTTATGAAAATTACTGAAGTTTGAAAATTAGGGCTCCACATCTCGTTAGCATAAAAATTTTCCTAGAACACAAAACAAGAAGAAGTAAAGTTTTTCACAGAAGGGCCTTGTAACTGCTGGCACCCAGGGATTCCTACAGCATATTCGTGCTGTTTGCTGACTTTGTGCACTCTCAAACTAATAAAATTTTGGCCAAAAGGGGAGCTGGTCCAACTTCTCAAAACAATGTTATAGAGATTCTATATTTCTGGAGATAATATAGAATGAACGGGTACGTACTCAAAGCGAAGCTCATACACAGAACATAATTCTATCAGAACCATTAAAAATAGTGATTGGAGCAATGACTGGAATCTAAGAGAAATGGTAAGCAAATAGCATGTACGAAAGAGCTATGGTAACTGTTACACAAAAAAAGAGTGAATAACTTGTAAATATTCAAAAAAGATACCTTTACTATCCTATTGTAAGAATAAGGTCAAAGATGCAAACAGAACAAACACACCATTCGTATTCCTCATTTCTTCCTCGCGTTGTCGCATGAATGCAAAATCCTTCACAATCTGATCCGAGAGATCTTCAAGACGTCGGAGCTCAACCTAGAACAGTCGACCATAAATAACTGGAAACACAGAAAGTAATACGTCACATGTTTAGGAATAAAAAAGGAGAGACATCATGTGATCGAGGCGGACAAGCGCGCTTCAACTTCCAAGTTAAGCCTTGGAGAAGAACTTTCCAAGTACGGTCCCTCAGAAACTGACAGTATGGATGAGGAGCGATCAATGCCAGAATAATTCAGAAGAGAAAAATAGAAATATCGCATTAGTGCCGGAAAAGGAGTTTTTAACTTTTCTAGGTCTGAGATCTTCAGAAATAAGAAATTGGAATGGCAAACATACGAGTAAGAGTGTCCTGTTCGACAAAAAAAAAAGAAATCAAGGAACTCTCTATAGGAAAAAAAAAACATATTTTACCTCCAGTGGTTTCAACTTCTCGGCCTTAGCTATATCATCGTAGTTCTTCGCTTCTACACCGTGCTTCATCGTCAACGACACTTCACGTGCTTGGGCTTGTCCTGGAAACAAAATTTGCCAGTTAAACAGCAAAAATATCTATAAACAACCCACAAATTAACCCATATCTGACAAATAAACGCAAAAATTGTAAAATAGATAATGTATTGTGGAAAGAAAACGAAGATTTTGGCAGATAGCAAAAAACATTCCCACTTACACAAGTGACAAACTGAGAAAATGCGGGTCAGCGCCACATGTGCACCTAACCCGAATGAGGCGGCAAAGAAGATGCCAAGCAAAACAAGGCAAGAAAACAAATGCCCCCTGGTTTCTACTTCATGAAAAAGAATCAAATTAAAAATAAACTAGAAGTGGTATGTAGCACTAGGTGTCTGCTAAGGCCTGAATGCTGTCACAACGATTTTTTTTCAATTATGAACATACCTGCGCCAACAGGAGCATGGTTGGTGATGCAAATCTCGAAGATGTCGTACTCGTCAGCAGTGAAGGCGAATTTTCCCTTCGTTTCATGGAACTTCTCACGTTTATACAAGAAATGTCCTCGTGTATCAGTTACCTGAATAACAACGGTTTTGTGGCGGGATAGAATGGAGTTCCAGAAAACTCTAGGGAAGAAGTTTTCAAATTAGATGGTAAGGTCTAAAATAGCGATCTGAAATACTCAAGGAAAAAAACAGGGACCAGTCCGATTCCGAAAGATGATCAGCAAGGAAAACGTACGTGAACACTGCCTGCGTAGCCGACACCTTCGCTGAACTCGTACTCTCCAGTGACGACGATATTTTTGTGAATCTCCTCCTTTAGGCACTTTTTGCCGTTTGCTGGCACATTGAAGCGAATGGCATTGGTGACTGCGATCAATATTAGAAGTGTAAATGAGGAGAGGACCCTCATTATGAATTACCACTGGAAAGATTGAAATGAACGAGTTCTCGCATCAATAAACAAACGGCATAGAATCGGCTTATGTGTCAAACAGAGCTTTCTGAAGGTGAATAAAAGTCGCATTTTCGAGGCAGAATTTTCTGGACCAAAACATACGATGTTTCCCACAGCAACATGAGACGGCTTACAATTCAGAGGAGAAAAAGGAAGGGAAGAAAATTCCTCCAACCGGCAATAGATAAATGGACCTGCTTTCCTAAAACTAATGAACACATTGAAAGAACAAAAAAAAAATGAGCACGCAACTTCAAGAGACCGTTACGCCGGCCTCTTTAAGAAGTTACAGACTCAATCATTTTTTTTTGTTCTCTTGGTGTATTCAGCACATTTAGAAAAACAGACCCATGTATTGATTACCGAGTTTCCAGCAGTTTTCCTTCTCTCCGCACCCTCAGCCGCGGTCCCTTCCAACTGATCCCAAACGCTCGCCCTCCAAGAAACCGCAGCTAGCTGTGCTTGAGAAAACAATGTGGGCCTGGTTACACAGTCATCCTATAGAAACGCCAAAATAAAAACTATTGACACATCGCTGGCAGGTAAGAAACATAGCATAGCACATCAGATATATAGAAACTATCGAACTTAACTAATCAATGACTTTTAGAAGAGACCTCCTTCGTTCCTGAAAAGCTACGAGATTCCAAGACTGTCGAATGGAGGATGAACGTAAAAACATCTGAATTGACGCCCTCAAGCATTCCAGCAACTGGACCCACATGTCATTTCAGGTCCAATTCCAAAAAAAGAAGGGGGAGGGGGGTTGTGGTGCTATTCGATTGCTATTTGATGGCTATTCAGTCGCTATTAGGCCTCTGTTTGCTTCTCAGGTGGAGGTCCTCTCATTTAGGGAATAACAATAAAAAGCAAGAGCAAACAGAGCGGCACTCAAATAGCATGCCAACCTCGTCCATTTAGGAAATTGGAGCCGAAATGAAGCGAGGCAGAAAGAAATAAGAAACGGAAAGGTGTGCTGCGTTCAGTGATGGGGAGAGGTAGGGGGTAGAAAGGTCGGCAATGTTCCATCTTACTCTACCTAACTGGAGCAGGTCTCCATAGAATCCCGCTTTACAAGAGCAAGTTCATGAGCCAGCCGTTTTTTGGAAGATTCCAGCCTTCTCAGAACGTTTAGATGTAATACTATGAACAGGATGATGTTCTTGATTCTATGCAGACTTCGTCACCTGAGTTAGGATCAACAAATTCTGAGAAAATATTAAGAAAAGAGGAAGATCAAGGAAAGAAAGGTAGCTGAAAAATCTGGAAGGCAGAAAACGCAAAATGGTGAAGCTCATCATGTAGTACCACCGAGAATCATGATCCGGCAAGCTCTGAAGCACTTGAAATTCCAAAACTGGGAATTCTCATGGGTGCTGCCCCTAACTGCAATGCATACAACAACAAATAAATGGAAACAAACTCAATAAACGATCCACTAGAAGAGTGAAGATCTAAACTGAACTCTACTAGACTGTTTAGGTAACTTTACAAATGAATAACAAACTTACCCTTGGTCCAAACCTAAGTAGAAAGTCTGTTCTTTAGAAAAGGTCATTAAAATGAATCTAAATTCCGTGACAGCACATGAATAGTAAGGGGAGAAGTTAAACTAGTTATAAAATAGAAACCAACTGCTGGAGAAAAGAACGAAATGGCCAGCGGGGAACACGAACGAACAAAACTGAACTGGCCGGCTGCGGCGCAGTTTTATTACAACGTGTGAGACCGCCGCAAACGCTGCACGGTTCGGCGCTACACGTCACGCAGCGCACTTTTCCCCGGCGCTTGCACTTCGAGGTTTTCTGCGTTCCTCCCGGAAAGGTCCGGGGATCCCAGAATCTCTTTTTTTCATACTTACATGCCCTAACATCACATCTTGCTGAAAAATTACCTCTAGCCCACGTGGCTTCTCTGGATCTTGAGTAAAGACTATCCGTACATATTTAATTCGGCTCCTTGGCAAAACGTTGACCTTTGGCAACCGACCTGATCACTGATCAACATCTTAGAGGTAACTAAATATAACGGCAGGCTGTAATACCATAGATGAGAACATGAATTGAGGGCCAGCGCTGCGAAAATCGGTATAGCTCATAAAGTATGGCTCCACAGAACCATACAGGTTGCGTGCGCAGCGCAACCAACCATCCCTTTCCTCTCTCTTTCGCTGCCATATAGAAAACGTCAATCAGACAGATCTCATCAAAACGAAGTTGTCATACCACTTGATTTCCATTTTCGCCTTCGAAAAAGATTAAGAAACGAACATTATCGCAAGCTTCCACAAAGACATCCATGGCGCCCTTTTTTCTCCCCTACATCTTGTTCTGTATCATGTTATATGGTTAAAACATGTCATATGTAAAGTGCTGTTGTGTTTGAGTGAAAACGGGTCCGCTTTGATAGCCCCATCTTTGATTTTAGCCAGGGAGCCGAATTAAATACACATGTACGGATAGTCTCTACATGGATCTTGCGGTTTTTTTTGTTCTAACCCAAAATTGGCACTATTCCACATCTAGGGCAGCAAAACTTGGGAAAAGGGTGTTGTGGAGGACCCACCTAGGCGTGTGCATAGGGTTAGGCTTAGGCTTAGATTAGAGCTCTGGTTAAGGCTCCCAGAGTGGATCCCAGGAACACTTAGCCTCACGGAAACGAGGTTCTAGTGCAAAATCCTTGGGATATTCGTATTTAGCACCTCAAAGAGCCCTTCTATGCACTTTCTGAGGGAATCCTACGAGATGCCACATCTACCGTACCCCCACCGTAGCTCTACAAAATGATGTCTCAGGACAACGTGGATACGATATTCGTGTTCTTGAATGCAAAGTTTGAGTAGTGAAAATTTCCCTGCCTTGATATTGAAACAGTGTCTCAAACATTTCCAGTTTATCTCATGGGATTGTTTTCTGTTGGTATAGAGTTGGTACCAATAAAATTACCAACAGTATAATTACCACCGATCAACCGGATAGGTGGGTGGCAAATTTCATGCTGGCCTTGTTTCAATTAGATCGTGGTTTTCGAAGTCCTGAAAGCGGTTAGTGGTCCACCATCCACTGCCGGAAACAATAATCTAGTCAAAACGTCAGGTCAACTGTAAGGTTACCATCTGTCAACCTGGTTGACGTAACAGTGGAGACCTTCATTCAAGCGTCATGCCAAGGTTAAAATCAGTAAGCGCTCGAAAACAATTAGAATAGAATATACAATTAGAATATTTCAACATATTACGGGATAGCAATTTCAGATGGATTTCGCTCCTGGCGGCGCAGTTCGTCCACCCCAAACTGTCATCGACCTGAACGGTGCTTCAAATCTCAACGAATTCGGTTTCTACGATTCGGGTAACTACGATGCGAACACTTCTACTGCACAGCAGCATATGTCAGGTGAGGAATCCCCTTTCCATTTCTCATTGAGTTCATTTATTTGTTTATCAATTTTTGCGTCGAGAAATATTGTCAAAATAGACGCAGAATCGGTCATTTATCTTTGTATCGCACAATACAACCGTTGCGGTCTGCCGCGCCGCACCACCTGCTCTGCGCGGCGCGAGCGTTGCTGGCATTGGTTTTTTGTGCCTTTTTCATTAGGAAATACTTTGGTCAGTGTGGGAACAAACATAGACAAAGCATCAACACATCTGGCAACGCCCAAGAACCATAGCGCCCAGTTAGTCTGCCGCGCCGCGTAGGTGGTCCGTCGTGTCAAACCAGATCGACGGTATTTTATGGTGCAAAAGTGGTTGACTGTGAAAAGTAAAGGAATATGACAAAACTGTCCGAGTATTTGGCATGTGACCCGATTTAAAAGAACAGCGACAGATATAAGAAATATGGATCAACGTGAACCTGACGCATGGTTTGTAAACTACAGGCAGGATTACTGAACGTTGAGCTAGTTGTCCACTAGTCGCAATATACTGGGTAGCCTTTGTTTCGCAGGTGTTAAGTTTCTGTTTATCATTGAACTAGACGGTATACCCGGCTTCGCTCGGGAGTTTTCTACCCCCGGCTTTTCACACTGATGCGGATAGTTATTGATACTAATACATTCACTCGAACTGCCCACGAACATTACGATAACCATCATGTTGAGTATTCTCGGTAGCCCTTTCGTCACCCACAGGTAAACAAAATAACCGGTATAGAAAATTAATCAAATTTGTGCAAAATGATTGACATATTCATGCTCAGCGTATTCAATAACCCCAGTAGACATGTCTTCACCGACCCGTGGGCAAAAATTGCGAAAAATCAATAAAGTCGATAAGTCAATACTTGGCGCAAAACGGTTGTCATATTCGTACTCAGCGTATTCGATAACCCCAGTAGACATGTCCTCGCCGACCTGTGGGCAAAAATTGCGAAAAATCAATAAAATCGATAAATCAATACTCGATGCAAAACGGTAGCCATGTTCGTGTTCAGCGTATTGGATAACCTCAGTAGACATGTCCCCACCGACCCTTGGGCGAAAATTGCGAAAAATCAATAAAATCGATAAATCAATACTCGACGCAAAACGGTTGCGATATTCGTGTTCAGCGTATTGGATAACCCCAGTAGACATGTCCCCACCGATCCTTGGCCGAAAATTGCGAAAAATCAATAAAATCGATAAATCGATAATCAATCGATAACCTAAAGTAGCCTAAAACCTCCGCCGGCCCGAGTTGTATATGTGTGCAAAGTTTGGTCCCGATCGGTTAACTCTCCACGATTTCTATTAATTACATACATACATACATACACACAAACACACACACGCACAGACTTTCTACTTTATATATAGAGATTACGTAAAATTTAAAAGGCGTGAGGATTTTCAGGGAGGCAGACGAGATAGACATGTAGTAGGCACAAATCCTCAACAGTCGTTGCTTTTGAAATCGCCTATGCATATGTAAATTGTGATGAGATCACCTTGGCGAAAACACGCTGATATAGCTATTCTGTGGGTGTGTGTCATCGTGAGGGAATGTGGGCCGTTACCAGGCTGCGGTGATTGGCGCATTCAATCAGTCTACCAATCACGGTGGCTTAGTAACGCCCCATTTCCACTCAAGTTGATACACACCGCAGTTCTGCCAAGAAAACTTGTTGAAGTATGTAGTTCCTTCGCCTCTGTTCTACACCCCTTATCCATTCTTTTCTACTTCTATTTCTTTTAAATAGTGGAGTAAGATTCAGGAAGGCATATGATCAAAACTGGATCATATCTGTGACTTACAATAAGCATTTCCAGTACATCTTTCTACGTTTAGGATATGATGTCGGATCTTCATCACTTCCCTCTGGCAACATTTCTTCTTCTGCATATTCACGAGCACAGCTAGGCGCAGCTGGCCGCTTGCTGGAAAGCCGTGGATTTGGCTGGCTTCTGGAAGTGGACGATGACGACGATACGCAGACTCCACTCTTGTATGTTAACCATTCTTGATTCTTAATCAGCAGTCGCCGCACTTTTTTGGTCTCCATTTTCCTACTCTGCTTTTTTAGGGAAGAACTAGACATTGATCTAACGGACATCTATTACAAGATCCGTTGCGTCTTACTGCCTCTTCCATACTTCCGGATGAAGCTCAACATAGTGAGGGAGTCGCCAGACTTCTGGGGTCCATTGATGGTGGTGCTCGCATATGCATTGCTCTCGATTTACGGCCAGTTTAGTGTAAGTTCGGTATGCTCATTTGTAGTATGTAATTTTTTATGCTTTTAGCTGGGAATACCATACTTATCGACTGGAATTGTCAGGTTCAGTGTTCTTTCTTTCGGTGATCGGGCACCTCTTCAGTTGAAACCAAATTTTGTTCTGTAGTTAGTAGGCTTGTGTTGGGGATATGTACTTAGCATTGTTGAATCTAGTGACGAATCAAGTAGATTGTTTTGAGGTGGTTTCATGGATCTTGACAATGTGGTTCTGCGGTGGATTCATCGTTTACTTCATTGCTCGAGCGCTTGGTGGAGATGTTGGATATTCTCAGGTTTGGATGATCATTTCTTAGTATACAGTCTCTCTCAAAAATTTTTGCCTCACGCTGCACCGCCCATAAGATGAGCCACGTCGCACCACGTATGATAATGCATAGTCGACACGGCGTCGCTCAGTAGATGATCGGTGCAGCGTTAGGCAAGAATTTTTGAGAAGGACTCTAGATATTGAATAATGGTTCATTTTAGTGAGGAATGGTCTACCACTATGAATTATAGCTTTTTCCTGTCCTGAATTCTACTCAGGCTTTGTCCACTCTTTCCTCTTCCCGTTTCCTCCTGCTAATACTGCAAGTGATAAATTCTGTTTGCACTTATACTTGAAAGTATTCCAACGATATTTTCATTGCTTGGATCTGATCCTTGCTTATCCCTGTCCTTACAACTGGTCTTCATCACACCTGGTTTTAAAAGACTTGTTTTGGATATACAACATTATATTCGGCTTAGCGACGCGGTTTAGCCCTGCGGTTGGCCGGTTCCGTGAACTGACCAATTCCGGAGCTTGTCCGCGCCATTTACTCCAGCTACGACGCTTCACACCCTTTATTAATTCACACCTTTTGTACTTGTGCTTCTGCTATTAATCGTTGCACTAATTCAGGTCCTCGGAGTCGTTGGGTACTGTCTGATCCCACTCGTTGTTACTGGAACGCTCATCACAGTTGTCACGAAGTAAGTTGTTGATTTTATTGACTTTCAGGACATATCTCACATATCAGAACCTGTGTGCCACAGCACACCTAGCACAGGTTATGCACCCATTATCAACTGGTGTCATCCATTCCGCTATCTAGTATAATTTATTCGCGCGCATGCTGATCCTTAACACTTCTGTTTATGGAATATGTATGTATCAGTGGAAGTCAATAGAAATTAGCAACTTCAAGGATGGCGTAGTTGCTGAGTCATCTTCACTGTATTAATCTGGCGCGCTTCGGCGATGAATAAGTATTTCTCTCTGTCTTACATGATGAATATGCTCGAAATCATTTTCTTGGAGACGCAGCCTCTTCTAAGACAGCTTCCATCACAGCAAATCATTCATTCTTTGAGTTTTCTGCTTTGTTTTAAGGAAATTCTCTCCAGTTGGTGAATAGCTGGACCTCTACCCGCCAGATAGTTTAGCGTAATAGTTTTCCATTGCCGAATTTGGGTAGATTTAGCATGGCTCAGCATAGTTGGTGCACCGCTGCTGCCAACCAAAATTGTGAACTTTTTTTAAGAAAGTAAAAGTGGAATTGGGAAGAATTACAGCGAACTGCAAATGGACGTAGATAGGAGATGGGACCGCGGCGCGGCGTTCTTATGCAGAGACACAGGGGCTCGCCATGCTGGCTCTGGTTGTCTGCTTCTGCCAACAGCAGAGAACTCGAGTGCCATCTGGAGTTTACTGTAGATCTAGAAAATACCATTAGTAGAGTTGCAGGCTGAAGAACTGCTTGACTCTTCACCATTTTTTTTTGTTCTTGGAGACTGATTTCTTTCATGAAATTTTGCTCTTTTCAGATTCAAAACGCTTTCGCTGACTCTTGGCATCTTTGGAGTCATCTGGAGTGTTTATAGTGCAGGTACCTTATTGTGCGTTGACGAATTACAATCGAAAAAGCCTCTTGTGCTCTATCCGGTTTTCTTACTATATGTCTACTTCTTTTCTTTGTATTCAGGAGTTTAGATATGTTGTGGATTACTTAATATAGGTTGTTCTTGGTTTCTTGACCACAAATGTTGATTGGATGCATAAAACACCGTGATCGTCATTTTCACAATTTTCTTTCTTTCGTTTCTTTTGAGAAAACAGACAGCTAATTCGCACCCTGCAACCACATCTTGAGCTGCTATGACGTATCTACTGCAGTTTGTACCAGCAACTGTGTATTTTTCGTCGATTTTCAATTTTTGGCTGAGAACGACCCTTTGGAGCATCTCTATTTTATTGTACATAGTCGATTTTATGGAGTTGATTATTTATTAAAATCCTTGGTTCGTAGCTGTGATGATGTTGTTGTTTTTTTTTTCTTAACTAACTTGTATATCAGTCAACAATTCGCTTCACACGGGCGGCGTCGGTTGTCAGAGTACGTTTTTGTAATGAATATATCTTCTATTTGTTGTTTTCAGCGGTGAGTACATCGTCCAAATGCTCAGAAGTTCAATTTTTATCCCACGCATACCTACAGTGGGCGTCGATGGCGGTGACTCATCCACGGCCTCGAAAAGAACGCGGCGCGACCGCTCCGCTCACGATGGAATCGTCGCTGCAGTGGCGAATCTGGGTTTCCTCGGTGTTTGTTCATCACATTGGATGTTACCTTATAAGAAAACTAACTAACTGTTAGGAATACCCCATAGTTTGTTGTCCTATTCCTGCTCGAGCGGCGCGGTTGCGGCGCGTGCTTTTCGAGGTCGCAAAGGGTCATCGACAACGACTTCCTTTGTAAACCAGCACCGGCTCCTGTTAAAAAAAAGTTTGCACGAGGTTTTCAAGACGTGCATGCCGCAGACTTGTTACAAATCCCGCGTTCTACCTTGATTTAATTATTTCCTGAAGAGGTTGAAGGTTTGAAAGAGAGATTTGAATTGTCGTGTGAATTTGAGCTACTCGCTCAACGTCCAGGATGTGGGAAGGGCGGAGCGACTCGGCTCTGTGATTGGCCACTGTCCAACTGCCCAATCACAAAGCCCGGCAGCACCGTCCTGTGCTGATCCACATCCAGTGTTTGAGGTTCCCTCGACCCAGTTTTTCAGCTGCGGTGATCACTTCCCGTCTATTTCCGATGCACTTTTGCTGGATAGCGCGAAGTGCAGAGACATTTCTTGAGATTTATTGCTTGAGCGATCTCTTTTTACGGTGTGACACATAAAGGCGAAGTGCACGCGTTAAAGCACATGCATTGGCTTGACTGGATAAACATGATGGCGCGGTTAGCTGGAGGATCCAAAAGTCTCACTGGAGGGAGGCGTCTGTCTCCGGAAAAAATTTTTCGTACATGCCCCAACTATTTGATACACGTTTCGTGGTTGGGAATATCCACAAATTAAGGTTGGAGGGAGAGCGGGGTTATGAAGATGGGACGCCTCGAAGGGCATTGAAATGTAGAAGACAATTGTAGGACCAAATCTTGAGGCTTACAAAGATTTAGGTTCGGTGGTGTCCTCACTAACAAGAGCCCTCGGCAGTGGTAGACGTAGGGGAGACGCCTTCCTCCCCCGAAGATGGATCGCCGAGTGTTTGAAATTACATTACAGAATAAATAAAAATCTTGTATTACCTAATTTTTAATTGTTTATTTTTATTATTATTCTATAGATAATCACTATTAAGTATTTAGTATTCAAATTGATATTTTTATTATTCTACTCTTTCATTTGGGTCCCCAAAACTGCGGAGACCCTGCTTTTTTCCCAAGCTCCCCTCCCCTCCCACCCACTCTGCCCTCCCCCATTGAGATTACCCAGGGTGGAGGTGTTAACACTGCACAAACTTACCCATCGTCAACTCGGACATCGACGGGATTACCTTGGGTATTCTCAGTGGTGCATGCAGGCTTTGTACTGAATAGTGTTCCTCTGTGAAGCTATTTATGATCACGATACAAAATGGAGCTCACAAGTAGGTTAAATGAGAGTTTCAACGGTTTTCTACTCCAGAAGGGGTCAGCACACCCCTAATGAAGTTCCGTTATCCCAGCTTGATCATGGACTGTAGGAATCTGTGCGTTCTCTGCTGTTGCAAATAAAACGCTGAGCACTGAGCTTTTTTCACATAATTTAAGAGAGAATTTCATACATTTCGATAACCATGTACCGCAAAGCATTATAACATCAATGTCTAGAAACACACTGTAAAAATAGTGTGTCCGTTTCACTAATGGAGCATGAGCGAGCCTTCTTATGTGAAATTGACCGATGTAACCAAAATCGTGTGCGCTAGAGCTGCGACCAGTACACTAACCATCATGACGAGTGGTGTGAAAGCCAGTAATCTTGATTTATAGTTGAGGGATCACAGAGTGATTATCAAGAAAAGGAAACTTTCATTCCATTTCTCATGGTGCACAACAGCTATGATGGATTTGTGAATACACCTCAAGTAATAAATCTTGGAATGAACTATGAGTTTGTTTGTGTTGACCACTCTTTTCGGTTTTGTTCCAATCTGTCATGTCTTGTTAGCGCTGCTTTGTCTCTGAGGTCATCGGCAACCAGCATGACTGCGCATCTGAGGCTACGGACATGTGGATCGGGAGAGGGTTATGTTCTGCTGCTGCCTCATATCATTTGAAGTCTTACATCATACATGAATACATTATGAAGGTGATGTTATTACAGGGAAGGGAGTGGTGGCCAACTTCGATTTCACGTGCGGAGAAATCGGTCTCCATCCATTCTCGGTCAACGGAATAGACAAATCCGAATGGTCCAGTCGTGTATACCAGCGTCGAGAAGTCAGCATGATAAACGACCTCGCTCCAGAGCTGGGCGGGGGAAGGACTCAACGAGCCTACAAAACCACTGGGGACGTGTTGAGGTAGACGAAGAACACCAGACACTTCTTCAACACCACGGTTCTTCCTGTTGTAACCTGAGCCTCAGAAACCTGGGCATTACTTAGGTTTTCTTTTTTCAATTATCTGAGCGTAGATTTCTTGTTCTTCTTCCATGTTGTGGCTGCTAAAGTCTGCGCCTACAGGCCATCCGAAGCGACCATATTAGACCCATAACCTACACCTACACCTCTTGAGAAGAAAATCTCCCTACTATGACGTATAAGTTGTAATCTTTCCTGGAGAAGGTTCCGCGAAATCCCCGCTCTACGTGTTCCACTGCTCTGCCATTCAAGCTTGCACTCTACGCGTACTACTACGACGTTGTTTTTTTTTTGAGTCCCTGCCCCAGCAGAGCATAAGGACAAACGAATCAGATAATGAGGCGAAGCCGTAATCTTACGAATTCTTTCATCACATGCCGCTAGTAGAGAAATGAAGTGGTTTTTGCAGCATTTTTTGTGTCGAACTAGGATAAAAACTCGGCCGTAATCAACGTCCCTCGTAGTAGCACAGGAAATTCAGAGTGAAGAAAAAACACCATGGCCCGTAGTAAAGTGCCGTGGTGGTGTGTTGAACTGCAAAGCTCACCATTGTTTTGAGGTGTGGGGGGGGAGCCTGGCGGAGGTGTGGACAAGTTTGAAGCGGTGGCTGCGTGACAAGAGATACGCTGCTGTGCTGTGATTGGTCCGTTAATGAGCGCGTCGCGGCTGCAGACTTCGAAGATACGGCGGCGCTGAGGGGAAATAGGTAAGGTTTTAAGGCAGGGTCAGACGAATGGACCCTATCAGAACCGAACAATGGTTAGGAGGTGTGAAAAAGGATCATTTAATGCGCTGGATTCGAAGGACCAAGCCGAATTTGAGAATCATATGCGTGCGGCGCGGTCGCATCGCGGCTCACGACCCGAAAGATGCCCGCTTTCCCCATATTCGCGTCAGTAACCACGCACTCGCATGGTGTACCCTGCCTTAAAAACGAATGAGCCTACGGCTACCTTTCCAGCGATGCAACGAAGTGGCAGATCAGTGAGATTTCAATTTTTTCTATCGTACATTCATTATTTATATGTTGTCATCAAGCTTTCACACATTCCCTTAATTCAAGATGGACCGCTCGCTGAGCGTTGATTCACAACTGCAGCAGTTGCAGCCCGATAAATAAACTTTTTCTGCACTTTTTGCTGCAGAATGGTGGCATAATAATGAGTGTGAGTGGCACAAATGACAGACAAGTGCACACCTCGAGATGTGCAGCTGCCTGCAACAGATCACTAGAAGTATTTCGAGTTCAGATATCAGGTGTTCTCCTAGTAATACAGAGTTCATGTAGCAAGGACTTTGTGGTTTGTGTGAATGTGTAACAGATGTTGTGCCTGGAAAATCATCCGATCGTATTCTTGGTACATTCGCAAAAACGAATATTAGGGCTGCAGATGCGAAGGTTCAGGAGGACCTCTACAGCGGCGAAAGTGCAAAGGGAAAATTACTACGAAAGTACAACGCGGCCAGATTACCTTTTTTGTCAAAGTGCAGGCGAACGTGTAGTTATGGCTTTTCGTCATTCTCGTCACATTTTTATTCTTTGGATTCGTAGAGCTTTTGGCTACGACTCAGATCAAGATCAACAGTGCACAAAAAGTTCGGTTGCTACTACGTTTTCCGACTTATAATAGTGGCACAAAAGATAGACCTCGCAAGGATAGCAAATTACTATTCTACATATTTTTCCTCAAAACGAATAGTTCCTGAAACGTTCACATGACAGGCTATTCCAGGCTATAACCACTTGCGAATGGCTTCAAGTGACACTATGTTTTCTCTTTGTTTGGTAAAAATCGGCTAATTTTGAAGCTATTAACTCTGAAGCGAAAATCTTAGTCACTCTCATACAAAACTTGTTCTCCTGGGCTATATTCTGAATTTCGACATTTTTCGAAAGCATTGTTGAGTTTGTCCAGTTTTTCTATGCACTTCCGTGTCAATGAGCGCATTGTAGGCATTTTTTTTCCAGTTGTGTTGGGTTCTCTGCCCGTCAACAGTGCATGATCCACGAAATAAGTCCAAAACACCGCTTTAGGCATCCTCGCTTGAGAAGGGTATTTTCTCCATACCAACGCCTAGGAGTTCGGAGTATAAACAAATGCACCGACTACAGAACGCAATTGAAAGCCTAGGATTTTTGCTTCAGAGAAGGCCCGTAGTAAAGTTTCGTGGCGGTGAAATCAACTGCCTGCAAAACTCGTCTCTGCATTTGAGGCGCGTTGAGTGCTCGAAGCACGCATGTGTGGAGCGTTGATCTCATTGCGCTGGAGGGTGATTGGCGGTAAAAATTTTTGTCAAAAATTGACCATTCCTACTTTTCAATATTGTGCTGTCGTGAAGCCTCATATGGTTGTATCTTCTTTTTCAGTGCTGTTGAGTTAGTATTTCATTCCAATATGCTTTCGGCGCTTAGCTCCTTCCTCAGAACTTAATACGTACAAGACAACACGCAACGTAATACATATTAACACTTGTCAACCTGCACGACCGACCGAGCACGATGAAATGAGCAGCAGATGTAAATGTAAAGCAAGTACATATGCGCAATATTTGGTGTTATCTAAAGAGAATGCACTTATACCCAACACTACTACTATGCTATTATAACGATTATAGTCAACCAATTATAATAGCTTTTGCGCCTCAGCAAGTTCTTCCTTATTGTTGATCTACGGCTGATACCACTTGATTTCACGAGCTCCACGATCTTTCTACAAAAGGTGTTCATGAGATGACGGTGTAACGCATCTGCTTCAAATTTTGGGTGAAATCTCGGGTGTGCACTATACTTTGGAATATTCGAAAATTCTCTTTCGAACAATCGAATTTCGAATTTATTCGATTTTTAATTTTGTCGAATAATCGAATTTCGAGTATATTCGATTCGCCACTCATTTCGAATTTTCGAATTATGAATACATATATTCGATTCGTCATCTGTTCCGAATTTTCGAATTTATTCGTTCTTTCAAACTTTGAATAATCAAACAAATTTGAAATTTGGTTTCGTTTTCATTCGATTACTTGAGCTGTTTGACTATTTCGGAAGTCGTGGAGTCCTCGATGACCTCAGAATTTGAAGTTATGGTGGTGAAGATTTCTTTTAATATAAGAGACGCTCCGCAAGTATGTTTGACTTTAATCATGACATTTCAAAAACTCAAAGATACGAATAAGTATATTGGCTGAATCAGTGCTCTAGGGATTCTAGCTGCAATATGGCACCAAATCTTAAAGGCAGGGTCTCATCAAGATGGTCTTCATGTGTCTCTTGCTCGAAAAGCTGCATATAAGATGGCAGTGACCTTAAAGGCAGTGTTTCATCTCATTACCCGTTCTCGAGACTTGTACGGGAATGAGCACACTGACAACGGCACACGTGGAATGTCTTCGACCCACAGCGAGCCTTCTACTTTGAAGGGTGCTTCGCGGAGAATTTCGAGGTTCTCAGCTGTCTGTGAGGCAAGATTGGTGTCTTGCAAGAAATGAAGTAATGTTATGTTTAGCATGAACACACGCGTTCACTACATACACTAAACACAGACTACTGGTGAAATCCACAATCGGTTGGGCCCCTTTAGAGAGAGTTATTGGTGAGAGCTTTAGAAAGAGTTACCGCCACACATTATCAGATACATCCCACCGTGAGTGGCAGATGCAGTACCGGCATCCCTCTTCTTTGCACCCGTCTTCATACGAATGTGACGAAGTCATTATTCTTTTGAGGGTGGGTGGAGGTCAGATTACTATGTGCACTGGAAGTCATGACCTCTTCACGATAGCATTAGTGCGTTTCGTAAGGTGTTCGTTGAGGTACGGCAACACCAGTGCAAGCCCATCTGGAGGTGAATACGCTCTTCACGTCGTCACTTCCCCACTGTTGTTTCCACTGTCAGTGAGAATACAGTGGATTGTATCATCATGTTCTGAAACGCCCGCCGCAATCCGTTTAACAGTTGTTAATATGTATCATGATGCATATTGTATTGTATGTGTCAAGGTCTAAGGAAAGCGCTATGCTTCGTGGAATAGAATAGTAAATGAGAAGCTCTCATTAAAATACTAATCGAGCTGAACACTGCTAAAGAAGATGCAACCACATGAAGCTTCACGACGACACAATATTGAAACTGTTTTCTTAACTTGTTTTTCGTAGAGCTAATCCTCTTTCTTTTGAAAATCGCATCAACATTTACATTTACATCTATTGCACGTGCAGAGCACATGAAGGATAACTGAAAACAGACGGACAAAACCGTATTTGCCACCACATGCCCTACCGCTTCGGGATAGTGTGAATGCTGGCTGCACAGTCAACTTGAACGAAATTTTAGCGAAGGGAAGCCAGCAAAGTCTAATTATGACATGTTTCAAAGCCTGGTTGCATCTTTGAGATTATCTGACGTAAACATGTCGATGCGCTTGCCAACGATGGGTAAATCGGTTTATTCTTGTAGTTGTCTACCTTCTTTTATTAGCATGTGTTAGATTATCCACTATCTTGAAATGCCTCTCAGCTTTATGCATATGTTGCTAACCTTCTATCAAGTTGTTTGTATGGTTTTTTATGGTTGTTTGAATACCGTCCTGCTATTTTGTTGCTAGATTGAGTGAGTAACCCATCTACGTATGTATTTATCCGAAAATGTGGTGGTGTTGACGGTCCTACAAAGTTGGCAGCCGGATCCGCTTCATATCTCATGCGACTTGCAGTGTTGGGCGGCCACTGCTCTTCACCACCAACTTTCTCACTCTATCCCTCACCCCTCCCCCCACAACCTTCTTCCCGAAATTTATTTTCTCTCTTGATTACATGATGAGTATCGGTCTTCTTCGTTGTAGCCGAGTAGTATTCCACATATATCTTCTGTACCGTTCTTCGTTGTAGCCCAGTTGTATTCCACATGTATGTTTCTTCTGTACCGATAAACAAATACGTAAATGAAAATGAAAAAAAAATGAAATGAAAATTTGTGGGCCGTTAGCACGTTTACCCTGGGATACTACAACAATGCATGTGGCCCAAGAAGTTAAAATCAGGCGATACCTTACCTTACAAATAGAAAAGGAAGATGGCAACCATCAAATTCTAGCGGTCAGGAGCTTTTGGCAGCGAGGGATTCGATTGACCCGATCCTTCAGGAATGGAGTCTGATCGTTTCGATGCAGCCAATCAGTGAGAATTCGTGAAGAACACGTTTGGCTTCGTTGTTGTCTTTGAGTGCTAGAGGGACCAATTCAGGAAATATCTCCCAGTGCCCTCGCAGCCTTCAACCTCTGGACTGTTTCAGCAAGAGCTCTCGAACAGATTTCTTTTCGTAGAATCACCGATACCCCGACAAGTTTTCAACTAGATTTTGGTGCAAAATTGTATCAGGTCACCCACGTCGATAAAGCAAGCATTGCAGTATGAAGACGTAACTTTGAGCCCCCACAATGAATTTACACTCTATTTCTGCACAATTGTGTGCAGTTCCTCCATAAATATTTCCTTCTCCCTAGTGTATGTGTGTGTAAGTTTGCGTGCACTCGCAATGCACTCGCTGTTCACCCTGGGGAAAGATTCTGCAGAACATATCTAGATAGTATAGATTCTCGTAAGTTCTTGCACGTCCCGAGGGTATAGCGTAGCCGAATCATCAGCCATTTGATTTGTGCGTCATGACGGCAATACACCACTTCAAGGACACCAAGACATTCTGCAATTTCGCGTCTTTACAAGAGTAATAATGTCGATTTTGCAAGTCTGCATTGATTTTCCACACATTCTGCTGTCGCCGAACGATGCCGAATGCCTAGCGCAGCGGAAAGTACGTTCAATACCTGTTCTATTCAATAAAATAGCTCATGAACTCTTGTTGTGCAAATTCACGTGAATTCGTTGCAGCTCTCCGGCTTAGTGCAGCCGGAGAACAACGAGTTCGTTGCCGTTGCGAACACAATTTCTGCGAATTCACTTCGTTTCCTTTGAAGAACATCAGATTTTCAGTTCCTAGAATGATTGCGTGTACTCTATGCAATGAACTCCTTTGAAGTGGTAGTTTTGCAAGAATGTGCAGTAGGAGGTTACTGGAAGCTCTAAAGCTCGGTCAAATTTGCAGGAGAATCGCAGCACAATGTCAGCACACATCCGGCGTTGCAGAGCGTCTCCATTTGATTTACTACATGAGAGTCCTTTCTGCCCCACCGCGATTGGCTAGCTGGATGAACCAGCCAATAGCAGGGCTCGGCTGCGCCGCCCCCACAACGTGCAACGATTTACACCCTAAGCATTCAGTGAATTGCTCATACGCCCGCCCACATATGCCCATTATGCAAATCAGATGAACCGCCCACATATGCCCATTATGCAAATCAAATCAGATCGCATAGTGAAAATAAAGGGGGCGGCATCACTGTCACGCGATTGGTGCATTCAAAGCGCATTCTTATCACCTGTGGTTAGTCGGTTATCCACTCACACTGATCTAAATTTGGTGCAATGGCACAAGAACGGGAGACGAATTGATGGGGAAGTGAGATGTTTGAATACACCAATCGTAGGAGAGCGGCACCGCCCCCTTTTCACGTAATTCACCACATCCGACACATCTATCCGAGAACCTCTCCTGCAAGTAAATTTACTACTGCAACTGATTTTTATTGCAAGTTCTGAATGCAGAATGATATTCGCCTGAGACCAAATCGTGCAGGTCTGCAAAAACACAATGAAAGACGGAGACAGGTATCTGAATGCAGCAATCGTACAACAGGAGCACCGCCCCTTTTTGCTACATGATACGTGACACCTAATGGAGTGTCTTAGAAATCTCTTTGCACACAGAATGAGTGTTTAATGCTAGTAATACTCTGGGCCAGTGATGCCCACAGTAGAGCAATCGCTGCAGAGCAAAAAAGCCGTTGGGTGTATCGCATAGTGAAAATAAAGGGGGCGGCATCACTGTCACGCGATTGGTGCATTCAAAGCGCATTCTTATCACCTGTGGTTAGTCGGTTATCCACTCACACTGATCTAAATTTGGTGCAATGGCACAAGAACGGGAGACGAATTGATGGGGAAGTGAGATGTTTGAATACACCAATCGTAGGAGAGCGGCACCGCCCCCTTTTCACGTAATTCACCACATCCGACACATCTATCCGAGAACCTCTCCTGCAAGTAAATTTACTACTGCAACTGATTTTTATTGCAAGTTCTGAATGCAGAATGATATTCGCCTGAGACCAAATCGTGCAGGTCTGCAAAAACACGAACGAATTGCCACTAATCAAGAGGAGTGTGTACACACCAATCGTAGAACAGCGGGACCGCCCCTTCCTAACTTACTAACGAGCACATCCAAACTTTGCGAATACCTTCTTCCCATGAAAGCAGTGCACAAGCCTTAATTTTCCATTTTTTTTTTTTAGTTTTTCCCATACAGTACGTAAGAGCTGGTTTAAATCGAGCTCCTCTGAACAACTCAACTCAACCCTAACGGGAATTCCCGCATTTTTTCGTACTTCTGCATGTAACAATCGCACAAACTTCAATATTTATGATTTTCCCTCAGCCGATATAACACACTAATAAAAGAACGAATGTGATGCGATGTGGATGGGAAATATCAACAATACGGCGTGCGAACCAAAGCAAAATCATCGCTGAAGTGAAATTTCGGGTGGCTAAGAAGACAAAACATGACGACATGTAAACATCAACATGAACATCATAAATCTTCGATAAATCTAAATCAAAAAATTATTATTGTACAACACGATATATACAACACATATATATCGTATGTATAATATGCACTACTATCTCCTTATTATAACCTCGACACGAACAATTACAGACAGACTGAATGAAGACAGACAGACAGACAGAAATAACCCGCCGTACTCAAGGAATTCGTGATGCGATGGATGATTGAATGAATGGAGGACAATGAAGAAGAAAACGCGGATCGGAGGAGAGGGCTTACTACAATTGATGTACTCTACGACAAAACCAACTTCACGACGACAGAGCACAGAGGTACCACGTCTTCAAATGCTTCCTAAGTGAGGAGAATCAGCAGCACTATCGCAGCACACCTGCGGCAGGCGCGATTCTCCCCGATACTATACAGATCCTAGCTATATCAACTACGTATCTAATTGTCAGGGAGAGCATCGAGAAATCTCGCCGGATCTACTACGTACGTATAAAGCTGAAACAACAGCTCGAAAAGAAGAAAATGAATGATGAAAAAAGGGGATATAACCTAGAAACTATGTATAGAATGTGGCAAAGTGATGCAAGGCTAAGATTCGGGACGCGCCACGCCCACCGCAACCCGGAATTATCCAGCTAGAAGCCGGTAAAACAACTAGTGGGTAAATTACAGGTCACGGTGGGACACGTCTCGGCACCAGTAGGTTCCTACGCAATTACACATCAACACACAAACATCGGAAAAGAACACGCGGCAGATATGTAACTCCAACACGAAGCCCTCAAAAAACGGGGAAAAACGATTCAAAATGACGGAAAGAACGCCTTGGAAGGGGATAATTCCTACAATTACATATCAAACGAATAACGGGCGGCGATCTAAGCCGATCTACAGCTGCATCACCGTCGTCACATCGTCGCAAACGCCACCACAAGCGTGACGCTCGACGAAAGAGATGAAGGCGAAAAAAGGAAAAAAAATGAGAGTAATGAAGATGATGCTAACTAAGATGGAATTTTCTTCAGAGTATAACATCAAAAGAACAAGGAAAAAATCCAATCTAATATATACTTGCCTCCTAGATATAACTATGTACATTTATAACACGCGCTCAGTAGAAAGCACGACAGTACGATACGCTAACACAAGGAGCAAGCTTGAGTGAGTGTGGTGTTTCTATGCTAACAAAAAAAAATGGATGAAAAAAAAAACAAAAAAATAAATGGGGAATAATGAAGGGTGATGAAAATTGTCTGTGTATATGCGTTTGTATAGTTGTGCACGAATGTTCGATGTCGGGCGGCTACACATCAGCCATCCTAGCTAGTTTTTGCCTCTCTCTTTTTATGCATTGAGGCCGCCAACCGGCGTCGCCCAAATCTTCTCAAGATCCTTGAGAAGCCTGGACGAGTTGTCGTCGTCCTCGATCAGCGATGTACTCGACGCCGTCGGTTTGTCAAACGGTGGCAACGCCCAGCCACCGCAACGCGACGCCCATGGATCGGCTGGCGTACGCGAGACAGAACCGAGAACCTGGAAGCACATCCATAACAACTCATCCCAATTTCAGTCACCAAACAGGAAAAAAACCAGCGAAAATAAGGAAGACAGACAAAAAAGAAGAAAAAAGTGCTCACCTTGGCCGGATCAAGTCCGGAAAATGACAGATCCTGGATAAATTTATCGGCGTTGAAACCAGGAAGAATCTGATCACGAAGTTGAAGCGAATCTGGTCGGGATACTGGTGCGGCGCTGTTGTTATTGTTCGCGGTGTTCGTGGACGTCGTGTTGGTGGCGTTCGTGGTCGAGTTAAGCGGTCGGAACGGGCTGTCGCAACCCATAGTTAGTCCGCTGAACGCCGTGTCAAGACCGAAAACGTCCTGAAAAACATCGCTATTAGTTCGATCCTGCACACAGCAACAGCAAACAGACCAGCCACAAACAACGAGAAAAAGAAAACAACTCTCACCTGCAAACTAGTATCTTCACTGACTGATGATGAAGCGCTGCTGTCGTCAAGAACACAATGAGGACGTGGAATTTGTCCTCGAGCCAGGGTCGCACCATAGCTGGCACGACTACTGTCGTTGGTGGCATTGGCGACGGCAGCAGCTGCTGCTGCAGCCGCAGCAGCATTCAAGCCATTTGACAGCGTCTGATGCACCGGTTTGTTCGGTTGACGGCGTTTCCATCCGTCGACGGAGGCCATCTCGTAGAAGAAACCGTCAGAATTCGCATCGTAATATCTGGAACGATGGAGATGAAGAATATCAGGTTGAACATTTGGTGGAAGGAAACAGCTAGAATCTAGGAATTTCAAAGTAAACTCACTTTAATGCTGGTTGTGAAAAGAGCGCACTTTGAAGTAACGCGTGCGCCTGCGCAGCGGTTTGCACATTCAACATCGGCAATTTTCCACCGTTAGCCAGTTGTGCCATTTCCTGAAAAACTTCCAGGATTACGCACTCCATTGACGGGAGAGTAAGTTGTCATGAAATGTCAATAAATAGCTCATGGTCAAGTTGAAAATTCGGGGATAAGAAAACGCGCTCCAAGGTAAAAACGTCAGAAACCGCGCTCCATCGATGAAAACAACGGCTTTCACGACCGTGGGCAACGAACGCGTGGCGCCAGGCCGTTTTGCCTCTCTGAACCTGGAGAAAAAGCGCAAAACATGTCTCAAAAGGTGTCCAGACTCATGTTAGCAGATTATTGATCTCCATAGATCAAAACTGAGCTACCCATCCTGGAAAAAGTCCTGGAATAGCGACTTTCTGTACGCAACTCTACCGGGACCTGATGCGCGCGGGTGGTAAGTGTCCGATAATCTTCCACTCTTCCACGACAGCAAATTTTTCCCAGGTGTCCAGTAGAGCAGTGCTGCTTCGAGGGAATTTCCTTTTGGTTATTTTCCCCAATCACGAGGGAAAAACCTATATTGAAACCCTTTTTTCCATTAGTTTCCTTCATTCCCAGCTCATATTTACCGCTCTGCCACCAATTCCCAGCTCCCACCACGACCTGAGTCACATGCCTCGTTCGCGCATAGATCACACGAACTAGCCAGGCTAAGCTAAGGCAAAAACAAGTCGTCGTCGTCAGCAAGTGCGTACATACCGCAAACCCACAACAATCTCTTAAAAACACGCCTAACTACCACAACAATACAGTTCATCTGCACTTCTACGCACGTAGTCCAAATCCCACATGACCACAGCCCTGACATCTCAGAGATCGCCACAAATCTCGTCGCGCGCGTCGAAATCATTACGAGTGGCGCGTTCGTTCGCGTGTGTTCTGGTGCAAGAACCGGACCGACCGCACCGAACGACACTTCTTGCCCCAGCTAAACGACGTCTAGTTACTGTGTAAAGGCGCGTTCGTTCGTTCGTTCGTACGCAAGTAGCAACGAACGATACAACCGCCAGAAAATGAGCCAGAAAATTAGCACTGCAGTCGTGTGGGCAAGTTCAGGCAGATTCCAGATCCACTTCTCACTACCACACTACTGCAGACCGGGAAAACCGGGGGAGCGCTCCTGACAGAACTGTTAGGAATGCGTCGCATGCGTTTACGCACGCGTCGTGTCGAAGATCACCGCTGAATAAAAGGCCACAGACACACAATCATGGAAATAATCGCGTTGTCGTCAATGCGACGGCAAACATCCGCTACACAAACACGGCATTTCGCGCTCCATTTGTGACGAGAATGAAACCGATTGCAATCGTTTTCAAAGTAGCGCATATAGGCCTTTGAGGTGAACGGGGCAAAAATATTTACACCCAGAAACAATCCTGAACCTTCTGGATACAATGAATCCAGGGAAATCCAGAAAAGCAGCTCACTTTCGCCGTCTTCGTCACATTTAGCCCAAAAGATAACCGCAAATGCAACGTAAAATGCCTTACCCCAAAGTCACCGGTAAGAAAAGGAAGCAATTACGCTCAATCCCTCCTCACTAACCTTGGTAACGAAATAACTAGGTCTCTTCCGGTAAAATACTATAAATGGATCCCGATTTGATCATCCAGAGATGGGATGACCCAATTCTTACTAATAGGAATACCTCGCCGCAGACAGCATTAATCCAGCGCTAAAGTGGATAAAACTGTTCGACTACTGGTCAGGTATTGCCCGAAAAAAGTCCAGGCTTCCAGGCTAACACCCATACCGATCTACCCCTGCTCTCCAATGGTGCTTTACCCGATAGTTGCTTAGATTTCTGAACTGTTGACAGAACTTGTCAGAACTTAGTTCGGCTACCCTGACAAACTTCAATTAGCTCTGGTGACCATCTTGTTATTTGGCTAGACAACCGGCTCACGTCAGCAGCTCGTTCGTGCGCTGGACGGCGTGCGTGTGTTGTTCGGTGGATTGCTCGAAGAGCTCTTGCCTTCCATGGAAAACAACTCGACCACGTGAACAGCTCACGAGGAAAAAAGGGTGGCGAGGCGACGAGGTCTCGTTGGTCCGCACCCCCGTAAACAATTGCACACGTAGGAGCAGGCCAGCGAGCGAGCGGGCGAGCGAGCGAGAAGCACGCTCACAACAACAGTGTATATTGCGTTCCGCACTTTCAGCCCCGATACCAAAAATAGGCGCTGGCGTCGATCTTCGAGGGAACGACGTCGTTCTCGTCGTTCTTCCCCTGCACTTTGGTCAGAATAGCATATTGTGATTGGTCGGAAGGCCTGAAGGGATCTGCAGCAGAAGTGCACGCTCCATGGCGATCCACGAAAACACCAAAAACAACATTCTGAGGACTACTCGCCACAATTACGGCCTGCGACCATGGCTCATTTCCTAGTAATACCCCATGGGTAAGGAATGGCTGGCACTAAAGTTCAACGTCGCTCCGTCTTTATAGGGAAGGCGTAAAAGGACGAGTCTGGATGAATAAGCGAGTTCGTAACGCGGACAACACTCTTACGTAAATTAGCTTCCTCGTAGGGAATGGGATTCAGAGGGAGTAAAAAGAGCAAGCGAACTGGCTGTGACTTTGAAATCTTAGATAAAATTGAAAAAAAAAATAAAACTAGGACTAAAGGTTGATGATCAAACCGTACCTGTTCCTTAATACGTTGCATCGCTGAGTTTGGCATACGACGTCTCCATCCTTTTGCACCGTTCTGTTCATAGTAATATCCATCTGACGCCACATCGTAATACCAATAGTCGTCGCCTCCGCTTAGCACTCGCTGACGATCGCTAGCGAAGAGATCTTCCAAAGCGGCAGCTTAAACAAAAAAAAAAATCTTCAAAAACTTCAAAATTAACAGTCATAACTTCATCACTCATAATTCATCACAACTCCAAAATGTCGCTTAGGCCCGCTTACCGTTCGCTTCCGCTTCGGCTAGCTCAAGTTGCGCTGCCTCGGTCTTTTTGGCACGACGTAGTGCACGACGACGTTTCTTGTCTTCAGATTTGCCAGCGGCTGGAACAGCGGCTTGCGGCAGATTTTTGCCATCCGTCTTCATGGAACCGTTCGCCGGTGCTGCAAAAAAAAAAACGTTGAGCTAAATGTATGGCCAGTGTAAAGCGAGAGCGAAAAAAGTCGTCAATTGGAGCATTGCTCAAACGGGAACCGTAAACTATCGTGATTCGTTACGGACATGGTCAACGTTGAAAAAGCGGTAAACATGTCCTTTAAAGAAGGACAATTTTCACTGTAACTGATAACGGGAGTTTCCAGCAATCGAAAAAAGCGAGACAAACAGCAAGCGACAGTGTTTCCAGGAGTATAACTAGTGGCAAGATTTATGGTTCATGAGCGTTCTTGGGAAAGTTAGGGCCTTCCGTGGGTCCAAGATGGATGAGATCAACTTGCTGGAGCAGAACTAAGTGCCTTTTCTTGCTGTGACAAAGTCCTCAGGTAAAATGTGGTTTTTTTCCTTGACAAAATCGTCCATACAGACTTTCAGGCAGAGTTAACGCTCCACTGAGAATGACTGCCTTTCCACCACAGAAAAAACAAAAAAACACGGAAAAGGCCACAGGAGAGGAATAAGGAACTGAAAACAGTAATGGATGATGAAATCGTTCCAGAGCTGACATATACTACCTTGACCAGAAACAATCGGACAGGTCACACAGCGCGACAACGAGCGAGCGACAAAAAGTCGCGCATTCTCAGGACGAAGGAAAGAAATGCAGCATCATATAGAAACACTGAAGCTTGCACAGCTCATCGCTCACAGACTCATCACCAACTCTACTTCCGCATCTCTCATCATTAATTGTCCAACAAAGCGAGCGATAAAAAATCGCTCAGAGCCGCCTGTGTACAGAAAAAAAGCAGACACAATTTGAACAATCAATAGGCGCGTCGAGAACAGAAAACGACGCGAGAATCTCGATCCTACTGGTTTGTTGGTCGACAGGACGACGAGATGGGTGCAAATGCGTCGGTGATGGTGACGATCAGCACAGACACCACACGTTGAGGAACCGTACACACAATGAGATCAGCTGAGAGAATGTGTGTATGTGTGTGCGTGTGAACGCAAAAACAACAACGCGAACACGTCACCGACAGCCAGCACGTGGACGACGTTCGTGACTCGTTCTTCTGACGCTTATGCAAATTCTACGGATATGTACACCTGTACATACATGGACATACACGAGCACACATACCCGGACACATATTCAACAAATCGATTGACTGAGCAGTGGTGTGAATAGGGGGAGAGATTCAAAACAACCATGCAATCGCACAGCCCAAAACCGGGGCGGGTACTGACTGATAACAGAACAACAGGCGAACGCGTCCGGATGGCTGTCCGAACGGATGACAGCCGATGACGCACGCCGCAGAATCACTGCTCTGGAATAAGCTGGTGGTGGGGCGACGAGGGACGACAAAAACGGCCAACAACACCGGACGATAACGATGCGGCCAGCCGGCCAGCCAGCCAGCCGACCAGCCAGCCAGTCGGGCCCTTCTTCCACCCTGCCCTTCCACATTCGATCCATATACAATGACATGCACGATAACACGCACAAAATCAGCTGACGCGCGTGGGATGCGCTTCGTTCGAGAATCTTTATGAATACAGACAGCGTTGAATGGACGCGGACAACGCGACACACCACAGCATCATTCAATGTGGCCCAAAATTTCAGGCACAATCTCCAGTTCGCCTCGATGATGATCGACAGGTGAGATAACTGCGACGACAAGATCGGCACGCAGCAATCTCGTCCTTCCGCAGCAGTCACGAAGCTGTGCAGCTGCCGGGGGCCAGAGGGGCAGGCGCTGACGACATCGTTGGCATTTAGCCAGAGACTCGGGGCAGATGTGGGATTAGCTCAAAAATCGTGGAAGAATCGCTCTGAGCGCCATTGTTCGTCGATTCTAGACCGGTCACAGCGGCGAACAGGGTATCAAATGAGCGGGAATACGTGCAATTGCAGACAGTACGACGTCTAACTTGCTTTGCCAGTTTCTGTCATAGGTATTGGTTAATCTGAGGCGAAACCACCACACTAAATGCACACAGTGGTTTCTGAGTACTGTAGTGTACCCTGGATGTTTTGCAGATCTAACCTAGCCATCACGAGGAGGAACGCCGCCGAGAAAAGGGCAAAATCCACAATTACACGTATGTGTTCCATAAAACATCCAATTTACTTCCATGAAATCCCAGGAAAAAGGCTCAGACCACGTGCATCCCCATTCACAAGGCGTATACCCAGAACAGGCCGTTCATTCTCGTAGCGTACTCGCCTGACACACCTAATTTGACGCCTAGTATCTCTCTCATTACGTCACATGTCTGAGATTCAGGAGTGCAAGTGCAGTTCAGGGAAATGGGGATCCGGGAACTAAACCAAACGGAGAGGAAATAGTGTCGACCGTCGTTAGAGACCCAACAAAATACAGTCCCACAGCACGAGATTGTCACGCTTCCCCAGATACGTGTGCATCCCGCAATTCACATGCATCTTTTGTCAAAAAACGTGCAACACTGCGAAATCACACGAAAAATCTGCACACAAACGCACAATATTGGCACTGTCGATACCTATGTGGGCGTGGTTTATTCAGCCAACATTGCGGGATTGTGCTGTGGCAGTTTATTTACGCAGCCGTGGAAGGTGTAGGGGGTGATAGTGAAGCAGAATCATTTCGCTATAAACGTGGGATTCGACAGTGTATCGATCACTTTTTGTTGGGAAAATAATAAGGAAAAGCAAAGAGAAGGAAGAAAACAAGGATATAGACGCATGCGGAAGAGCTGAGAAATCCCGGAAAAGCCAGGAAGAAGCGCAAACCAAGGATAAACAGGCTAGGAAAGAGTCGAAAACCTTCCGAACGATTGTCGACGGCTACGGATCCATTATAGGAACGGGACGAGACACACGCCCGCACAGACACAGACATACTCGCCACCAGCAAGCCACACCCCCACGCCATGCCGACCACGCCCACTTCGGTGGCCATGTACTGCTTGTGAACTGGCCGCCAGCCGACTGGGTTCGGCGAGCGCGCAACACACTTGTGCGATCTCATTAACGACGAGGAGAGGGAAAAGAGATGAAGTGGAATGAAGAAATTGAAAAGACGTTAAGAAAATAGCTAAACTAGGCAAACAACCGGTGGCGGGAGGATGTAGCGGAACACATTCACAACTATATTTAGCGTAGTAATGAACAGGTTCACAGGGAGTCATTCATTTCTGCACTCACCTCCTTTCTTTTCTGCCAGAAGATCGTCGGCAAGAAACCAGGCGAGGGTCTTTGAACGTGATGATGGTGGATGTGCTGGCATTGGGGCTTTTACTGGACCACCGTAGAATCTGAAAAAAAGGGTAAAATTATCCTCTGACGTCAACAACGAAGGTTCAAATTTTACGAAATGCTCGCGCCACAAGCACATCAGCGAAAAGCTATCGTATATTCGAATGTCGACATTCGACTGACGTCATAGGTGTTCTTTATGAAGCTTTTAAAGACGGCACTGAAGAAGAACCATAATTCTGTTATCGCTGCACTTTTCGCACCCCTCTCTTCAAGCAATGTGATTCATCTTTATTTGGTTGTTCCTGGAATCATCAGAAAGCAGTATAGATAGGGGGCTAAGTCACGTAGCACTTGCCCTAATCCCAGCTATATTGACACTGGCAAGACTTCCCAGATTTTCTAAGTACAAATCTCTCGCGGATCGGATCGACGGCGCATTGGCAGGTTTTTCGAAGGCACAGGGCGTTCTCTGGACTATTCTTGGAAATTTTTAGCACTTCAACGAAAAAACAGGTGGATTCGCGGAACAGATTTTCGGTTTCTGGACTCTGGTTTAGAGCTCACAATCTTTATAGTTCTGAGATCAAAAAATAAAATCCAGACCAAAATTCCATGAAAGTTCCTGAGAACTTCAGTTTTTTAGGATCAGCACGTGTGGTTGTGAACTGTCGCAATTTTATCGCCAGGAAATTATGAGACAGCAATTTTTTTACACCCGCAACCCAGAAAATTCCCATAGATCCCAAGAATTTCTCAGCGATTGACTCTTAATCGGGCAAAGGCCAAATCGCTGTTTTCGTCGCGATGTCAATCCTAATTGCGAAACAACCACGATTTCAGCCGAGATAGAGATAGATAGAACGAGAACAGCACGGCAGTGGAAGGAAATGGGCTGACTAAGTCGATGACGCCTAGAGATTCGTGCCTACATCAGCACAGTAGACAGGCAGAAAAGCATAAAACGCGACATGAAATCGTTGAATACTTCAACGAGCCGTAAACTAGCAATCTATCCGAGCAAACTGCTCATTTGAACCATGTTTAGCCGGAAATGACATCCTTATCCCGAGGTAGAATGTTCAAAAATCGTCGTCACTAGACGCGGATCTGTTTGTCGCAACACACAGACATACACCGCGTGATCTATGGTACCGCCATTAAGCCCCATGGCACTATGGCACTATGGCTACTGGACGAATTCTCCAGTAATCAGGAAGAGTTCACCAGTCCACGGATACCAAAGTGCTCTTCTTCTGGATTAGTCTGGGTACGAAAACAACAGTACAACACGTGGCCTGGCGGCGTACTCATTATCGAATTCGTGGGGCTATAAGGGCTTGCATTCATGCTTCCACCACTATTACTCAGCTTTCCGTCCCATAAATGGGAGAAGTAAGCATTCAGGGCTTCAAACACGAGGAGGTCAGTTGGCTGACGGTGGAAATTGGTTAGCTCATTCAGGGTAGTAGTCCTGGTTAATTCAGTCTGGGAAGTGTTCCCCATGTGTGTCCCGCCTCTTTGGTCTGACCTATTTGAGCTCAAGGACAGGAAATCTGTCTGGGGACGGGCTCAAGGATTCTTCCAGAAATAGCCTCGGGGAAACACGGGACTCACCTATACGACATACGCCTCAAGTCTACTGGATTATGTGAGAAAAAATAGACATATGAGTCTGGTAATTTATGAACCCAAGCGGTAAAAATAACTCCGTTGAGTAAGCCCACAGTGAAATCTCTTCGAGCAACCAGATACCAAGATCTCAGGTCTATGGCATCCTCAACACCATGTCAACCCAATATTTCCGGATTAGCTTCCCACAGACACTGAACTAATTCCACAAACATATTACGGGTGACCTACAACAGCCATAATGAGCACTTCCGAGAAAGTTCTATAGAACTTAATCGACATTACGGAAAAACATAATTTCGTTAAAGGAAATCCCGGAAAAACAAACTCAATTACGTCACTTCCGTAGAACGTTCACGTAAGTCCGCGAAACATACTACAATCCCACAGGCATAACACACTGCGCTCGAATAACAGCGGAAAAAAGTCGCCAGGCTAGCTCTTGGCCTAAACTGGCTCGGCAAATTCCAAGTAGAAAAAGTTGACGTTGCGATTAATGGGGAACAAGCCAGAATAGCGAAGAAATGCCGCTTCAGTTAATCGAAAAACTTCTGTGCCGATCATCTAATCACAGTGGGACACATGTCGGCAATGGGGCACGTTTTTGTGTCGGTATTTTGTATGCAGGAAATTGAGCCTGACCCTGTAGTCCAGATATAAGACCATCTAACACGAGTCTATACCTTCTTTTCTTAACCTAGAATTCATAAGTCTGATTTCTTGTGATTTCTTGTATAACCCCCTCAGCTCTACATATAGCTGTGAAAATAGCACTTAATAAGAGAGACGCAGACATACAGACAGCCACATAGCTGACAAATAATGCTTTCAACGAATATAGCCGTATTTTGCCACTATTTTTGCCAATAAAAAGAGGCAAATGTCTCACCTCGGCTGTTGGGCTTTCATTACGCGATCTGTATCCGGACTTCCAGTACTGACAGCGTCTGGAACCGCTGCTGCCTCTTCGGCGCTAACACTTCGATGCTTTTCACGAGCCGTCTTGTTCGCGTACGATGGAGTCGTAGCTCCACGACGTTGCTGATGAGTACTCGGGAAATTAGCGGGTTTGAGGAGTCCTGAAATATACGAGTATCTTCCAGAATCTCATGAAAACATCTTGTACCCGTTGCAAACGTCGCTGTCACGTACACAAACCGCAGAATGATGAATCAAAATTCTGCGAACAAGGCGAAAAATGGTGGGTAATTGAAGTGCATGTCGCGGTGAAATTGGGTCCTATTAACGATAAGAATTGAGAAAGCGGAAGACGGTGGAAAACGGGAGAAGAATAGTTGTTTGAGATCGATCAGGTGGTAACGTTACTGCCATCCTTGGAATCATTCTTGAATGATGACAAAAACAACGACAAAAAATGGAATATACATGTCCCTAGTTTACTGCAACAGTCATTACAAGACAATTTCCCATTCAGTAGTTGGAAAGGGAAAGAATGGAAGAAAACAATGATAGGAAATGCGGATTTCGGAAATGAGTAAGGCGATATTCGAAAATGGTGGGAAAGAAGGACGCTGATTCATATCGGACGTAGCGCCCGCGTGAAAATCACGTGGCAAAGGGAAACCTTGGAAAAAAGTGTCCGGGAAAGCGGGACAGAAATCCATCAGATGTTTATTAACGGATAATATCGCTAAATCAGAGCCTTTGCAAGCCTCTCCGGTGAAAAGGGAGTTGGGGGGGGCCACCCCAGAAAAGTGGTCACATTTGCTATCTAGGCTAGTTTTTTATGCCTAAACTGCTTAGTAGAGGTAGCTAATCTAGTAGTAAAGTAAAATCAGAGCAGAAAAGAAAAAAAGAACCGAGAAATTGGAGACAGGCATTTTAGCATAGTTTCCACTCTTCCTAGTTAAAAATCAGTGGACTAACAAGTTCAAACTTATTCAACTTGTTCAAAAAGACTCTGCGCTTCCTAATTAGACCTACTCCTCCTACTCTGAAATCCCTTTTCTCAGCATGTTAGAACAAGTGCGACATGTCAAAAGCACCTCTGTTGTCTCCAGCAGGTGGCCCCCCCCCCCAACTCCCTTTTCACCCCATCTCCTCCATTCTGCAAGAGTAGGCTTAAAATATAAGAAGATTTCCTTGGAGGAAGAGGCTCGACAACAAAAGTGTACATAATAATGTGGGCTCAGTGAATTCAGAGCTATTCAGGCCATAATTAAATAAGGAAAACGGGAGAACAGAGATCAAACAACCACATGATCGCCAAAAAGGAAAAATTTCTCTCCAGCGGGCACAAAACCAAAACTTCGTCGCACTTGTCTCACTTAACAACCACTAAAAACTTGCAAGTTCTAACTATATTAGTAATGGTACCAGTACCGGTACCGGTACCGCCTTCTAACTCTAACGCAGCAAACAACGTTGTGTCACGTTGAATAGGATGGTGGAACCGTAAGCGAGAACATGGTGATGGTGTGGCAGACGATAACAAGGCGCGAAACACTGAACGCATACGGAAAACTAGTTTCTTAAGGAGGAGGAGGAACACTTCGTTGCCTCAACTATACTACCAGCACCTCAGCACTTCACGCTCGTATGCGTTAGTTGAGAGCTGAACAGTTGGAAATGGCCTCGGGTGACGTTTTTAGGCTATTCTCACAGCATTGATGGGCAATTAACATCACAAACGTAGTTGAGAGGGCACATTCTGTGACACATCAAGTGCGACCCTCCCCAGTTCAACAATCATTGCGTATTAGGGAAAAAGTGCGTTTCTCTCTTGTCAAAGAAGAAGGGAACAAACAAATTTACATTGTCGAATAGTGAAAGGACGCAGTGAAAGTGAAAATCGAGCGAACCAGGAAGGAAGAACTCCGTTAGCGCGGCATTACGCCATGGGTACACGAACCGCAAGTGCGTCGCGATGAGTAATCGCCGCGATTTCGCAACTTTTTGTTTCGAAAACGGAGCCGTCACCACCACAGCTCACTGAGGCCATGATCGACAAGTACTCCCCCTCGGATTCAGACGTTATCGGAAGCACCTACAATGGACTTCCCCCGTCACTAGGGCTGCGTCAACAGAAAGTACGAGCACATGTGCCAGAGGCCGCGGTGGTGGCAGTCGGCAACAACAGGAAAATGGACGACGCGATCAACGAACTACACATATCCGCCGCTCAATAATAGGACGTCACGCGGAACGTAATAACTTATGAATTACCGCAGAGTAACGGGTGTTTTTGTCTACACATTAGTCATAAATCCATGAAAGTTCGGAAAAACCAGACAGGTCAAGCGTTTCCAGAAGTATGAGGACAACAGAGTTCGATTGATTTTCTTCCAGAGAACAATAAGAAGGTCCAGAGAGGGAAGTAAGAGTTAGAAGTGAGGAAACCTCATGCTGATGCAATGACTTACTCAATCCCCTAAGCGAAGGCGTGGGGAACCTAATCCATGCCATCTCATGCTTCCTAAGTCTGATCAAATCCAAAACATGCTTTATACAGTGATTGCAGCTGTAAGTAGCGCTTAACAACATACATTTACCAGATTGTATTTTCGAAAGTAATCCATTCGAAACTAACACACAATCAATGAAGCAAACAAAACTGGATTACGGCCATGAATTGATTCTAGTGGGTCACTTGACAACCAAAATGCGGGACAACAAGACCATAAAACGATGGAATGATCACAAGAATCTCTCGAGAACGCAAACGAACGGCGGGACTTTCACTAAAAATCTGGGATATGGGGTCATGTGTTTGTGAAAACACACACACGCAAATCACTGGCAAACGACAAAAGGGAAAATCGAAGCGCTGGATGATGGGCTGATTCAATGTGGACATTCTCTGGATGCAATAAAACAGAATGACGTTTAAAATGACGTGAAAGTTGTCAGGATTGGTTGGGCGAGGGGAGGAAGGGGGTATTGGGGTTTCTTTCCGAGGTGACAGTTCCGAACGAAGTGACATCCACTTGAAACCGCGATTTTCGACCGACCAAGCAGGCGGGCCGGGCGGGCGGCATCAGCCGGCACCGGTGACGAATGGGTGCGGCTTTGCGGGGTGAATCGGCACCCTGCTGAGCAAGAAGATGATAAAACGAAATGATAAGAGCAGCCGAGTACTCAACATGTGGGTACGAGGGCCGCGGTGAAAGGACATCGCCAGTGTCGAACCGAACAACTGCCGCTCGGACTCGACGGTCAGTGCGACGAGGCGTGGTAAAAAGTCATTAATCACGCGTTGTGGATTTCGCGCCGCTCCACCTAGCCTGCGCTAAACCTCGCGCGCCACGCGACAGCTGATCTGGCACCAATCAAGAACATCGAGAACACTGATGGCCATCGACGAAAGTGCGTACGCGTGTGTGTGACCCTTCACGGCTGCCAAACAAAGAAGAATACCATCGAGAACAATAGCATCTGGGCAATAGATCTACAAGCAGTGCCGCGGCCAGCAGCAAACAGGTTGGAGTCAACTTCGGCTGCAGAATTTAAGGCCACCTTTTGCAAAGTTGCGTGTCACAGCATTGCTAGACGCAAGGAAGCCAGCAGCAAGGGCGATAAAGGCATCCAGACATTCTCTAGGCAACAAAACAACAAATGGATGCTATAGCAACAAAATCTGGAGGATTAGACGAATGGATGAGCATAACTCTCTGGATGAAATGGAAACCATCCCAATCCCATGAGAAGCATTGAAGAATTCGAGAATAATGTCACTGTAACAACAGAACTAGGAATCGGGCTCGATAACCGACCAAAAAGTGCAAAGCAGCGAGTACAACCAGTCCGTAAGTGTCCTCGACCGTGTCGTGCACCACGTCAGCGTAACGAAAACTTGCGCAACTCACCGTAAACATTACGAAACGACGATTTCGGAAAGGAGTTTCGAAACTCCTTGTCAGCTCATTCACCATAGCGACTACGCAAACAATTATGCAATGGAGTGCTGTGCTGTGATAACGTAATTACGAGTGGAACCAAAATGAGCACAACGAGTGAGAGTAATCGAATCAGTGTGATTCGACTCTTGACCGTGGCCGTAGAGCTCAAGCTCCACAAGCTCATCTCGTCGAGAATGCGTCTGTCTATTCGTGAAGGACCGAACGAGACGCCTCCCTTATATAGTCGAGCCGAGCGACCTCCTACTGGCTCCGCCCACTTCCCGGTTCGTCTACAAGGGCAAGCGTTCCTCGTGGCTGGCGCTCAGCTGATCGCGCTATGCGTCTGGTGCTCTCCACTCTCTCTACGCGGTTCGTTCAACGAACTCGTACGACGCTTAATAAATACCGCGAAAAGACCTCGAACACGGAAGCGTGAACAAAAATCGCCGTATACCAGGAACAGGCCAACGTAAATCTCCTGGTCTCTGGAGCCATGGCACACCAAACCGGTCTTTCCAGCATATCAAAGGCATAGCCGGGAACCACCACCTTCCCCTCTACTAAGTAGGTCACGTGAAACCGGAAATTTTTTCAAATCTTCTTCTTCTTGTTGTTTAGCGTTAGTCCCGTTTGGTGGCGGGGTCCGCTTTCCTGATCTTTTCACGCCATTTTACTCTATCGTGCGCCTGGTCTGGATGGACGCCCACATGCTTCAGGTCGGCGTGCAGTGTGCTAGCCACCGTTGCTTCGGTCGCTCTTTTAGTCGTTTTCCCGGCTACTTTGCAGATGGTGTCTTCGTTGGCGCGCAGAACGTGGCCGTACTTTTTTTTAAATTTTTCAAGTATAAAATATGAAGACTCCACACCCCACCTCAAAAATCTGGAGCAGCAATCTATTCCAAAGCATTGAGGAGAAAACGCCGGCCGTCAACACAGCACCATTTCTCCCATGCATGAAACTCCATAGCTCTCCAGATTCTTGAAGTGTAAAATTACGTGCTGTAAAATAGACCCTTATTTTAAAACGTTTCCAGGAAACCAATGTTTGATGGCTGAACGCTTCGAAAAGTCCAGTAGGGCCAGCACAACGCTTCAAAGATCTCACGCTCTCCAATCTATTAGCACTTCCACGAACGAGTGCCGTTCTGCGTACAACTCAAGTACACGCGTCCTTGATGCAGTGTTCGTATCCGCTATAGTGCACCATTAATTCAAGTTGAGTTACGCTGTGTTGAGGCCTTGCAAAAGCAACGGCGAACAAGAACAAATGCGTGTGTGTGGGTTACCCAGCAGTTGTGCACAGATCTTTGAATCCTTTCTGCCAAAGGAGCTATCGTTCTTGCTGGTTTTACAGACTTCTACAGCAGAACAGAAAAGTAATAAAGTTGAGAGCAAGCTAGTGAAAAGCGAAATCGTGATGAAATGCTGTTGCAAGTATCCGGAAGCAGGTAATTTCAGGTTGAGAATGTCCAGCTGGGATCCCTAGCGTCCCCGTATACGTGCCAACCGATCCACGATTCTGAGCTAGACGAGTTGCTCAATAAAATATCGGTACATTCTACTCGAGGACTTGGCCACATTATAGGAAGGAAGTAGCTGTTTAGGGAAGTGGCGTACAATTGTTTTTGTACAGTAGGCTCGTCCATTCTAAAGCATTTGAAAGGCTACAATCTTTCCGAGAAATTTCAAGACTGCTGCTACTTGCTAGTAAGGAGAATGAGATTCATGGACAAATAGGATCCTACTAGGACGAACGGATGAATCCTGTATTTAAGCAGGAAACACTATGTATCTACACGAAGCTGCTTCAATTGGCACTTCATTGTGAAGAGGTTTCTAAGAACTCTCCATTAAAGGTTTCACGAGAAGACTGCTGCACTCTACACGTTCCACACTTCAATTCCACATAATCAACGTATCGACGAGTACCCTTAAGAACGTGAAAAGACCTCACACCGCATTCCTCACGGGGTTAGGGGGGGGGGGGGCGCCCTTGAAGGTTTTCCTGTTGTTCCTAGCACTAGTTCCATAGATTCCAGAAGTCTCTTTGCAGCATCAAAAAACTATTTCACCTATTCCCCTCCTGTCAACACCACCACCACAACGGTAACCAGACACCACCAACTTTGGATAATCTAGTTCCTCAATCTCTGAACATTAAGCTACCGCTCGGCTTCCTTCCATTAATAGAGTTCCGCATCGCATTTCACAACAACAACGCGCGACAGAAGCAGTCCGTCACGTAAACATCAACACACACATCGCCGCCATTGGCAATACGGAACAACAACGAAGCTCGTCGAGCTCTAAACTCCCCTCCTGGAAATGAGCAGATAAGACAGCATAAACCACCGTTGCCACTACATACAAACAAAAATGTGGAGCGTACATGTGCTGCATTCGATAAAAGATGTCTGTTGCCTACTAGGAAGCAGAGATTGCAGTTAGCGAGCACGAACATGGGGATCATGGGAGCG
>JARK01001367.1:350543-360632 GCA_000688135.1 Ancylostoma ceylanicum | reverse complement strand
GGGGGAGGGTGAATAGGGAAGCACAGCAGCCCATGTGAGTAACTTCCTCGAGAAGTGCGCTTTCCAAGAACTTTACGCTGCTAAGGACACCAATGCGAACGCATAACGGCGCTAGTAGTTCTTTTCTCTGGATCGAAAGTGCGAAACGTTCGCGACGCTTCCGCCATTCCCGAAAGCCACTCAGCCTGAGGCTCAGAGTCCGTAGAGTACAAGCTCCAATGTATGCGTCTGACGCTTTGTTCCACTAATACACGACGAAGACGACGACGACGGCGACAACCAGAAGAAGGGACGAAACCATTCGCTGGGCAATGAATACAAAATGAAGTCACGCAAACAAGCGATGCACTAATCCGTAGAGAACGCGGACGTTTCGAGGTCTTCAGGATATTTTCACGACCCCACAGCCCATTAATATTAGCGTAAAGGGTTTCGTATTGTTGCAAGTGTAGTTCTCAGAGTGCTGGATTCAAAACAGAATATGTACAGAAAAGCTGACAACAAGCAAGTGCATTGGTGAATCCATAGCAAATCCAGAGGATATTCGTTAACGCACATGTGCCCTTCCTCTGGAGAAAATTGGCAAGGATTTTAGCTTAACAGGTGCGTACCAAACAATCTTTTCCTAGTAGGGGCACTGAGAGGCGAAGACGATGAAAAATACTTTGAAAATCAAAAATGGAAGCAAGTATTGAACGCTGCCATTAAAAATACGTATGAAGAAAGAAAAATTAAAACAAGATACCCAGAAACCAAACAGTAACATAGCCAAAGCTTCATAATAAGACAGAAAAGCCCTATTAAAGTATAACTCAAGGAATTCAGGAAGCCCAAAATTCATTTTTGACTTTCTGAATTCAATTCACATGAAAAATATTAGAAATGTAGGACGAAACAGAACAAGCACTCAAAAAAGGCTTTCCAGAGAAAGGCCTAATCTAGTTTCTAACTTCGTTGTTTACTCGTACTTTGATCTCCTTACTCGGAAAATAAGATGGAAATGGCAAAAATTATACCCAAATCATGTGATGAATATATGATGAAGGATATGCCAAAGCACTGCTGACGCAGGTCAGACGCAGGCGATACGCAGAGTATAAACTCAGTAAAAATTACTCTGTAGGACTACGACGGTGCGCGCAGCTGCACACAATCCAGAAAGGCAAGCCAACCCGTCCAAACGCACGCGAAAGGAATGAATTTACCCACTGCTCCAGAACCAATATATCAAAACCAGATCGCATGCACTTCAGCCATGAGTCCAACCCATCGAAAAAAAAAACTGCACACTCTGTTCAGTAAACACGAATACTGCCCGAATGTGCGAATGAATGTGATTCAATGAATGACTCGAAGAAAACTAGGCATAGCGGCTGTTTGACGTGTGGGAACTTCAAGGCCAATGGGTAACGCGGATGTTTCATGTCATGGCCGTTTTTTACCATGTTTTCACACCGCTTTTACATCATTTTCGCCCTTTACTGCCCGCTCTTTCGGACTAACGCGGATTAACATTCAGGAAAAAAAAACAAAAAGGGTATTAAAAGCGAGTAAAAAAACTATTAATTCGCATAAAAACAGAGAAAAGCTTCCTAACGCACTCTGATCAGAAAATCCAATGAAAGGCTGACGACGTACAAGTACAAAAGCTTGTTATGCGGATGATGTAATCAACACGCTATTACTAGTAACTCTCAATAAGAGCAGGTGAAATGGCGTTGATGGCGTGCTGTTACCTTTTTCATGCTGTCTACCTTTACTTCTCGTGCGCAATGGTCGCAACTACACAACATACTTGAATGTCGTGATATTTGGTAACGGAATATGATTTCTTGTCCTCTAATAGCATAAGATGTAACTATCAAAGCAAATTATAACATTTCTTCTCTATCAAAAGAGACAAAACACTTCCTGGATTCTTGCTCAGGATTTATCCTATGGCTTACATTGAGGTTAATGCCTAAATCACGTGCGTGTGGTGTAGCAAATAAGCTATTTGAACTTTTTCAATCACGTAAAAATGTAGTACCTAAATAAGCTTCTTAAACTTGCAAGATATTTAAGCACTTCATTCCAGGTACGTATAATTCCTTAGAAGATAATCCGAATAAAGGATAAGCGTCTTTCTTCAAAACAGACTAGATATTTTCTTAATGTAGCCGCATATGTGGACTCTTGAAGGGGGGGGGGGGAGGAATTCTGAGGGAATGCTCTTGTAGTAGTACTCACACCAAGCTCGTCAAATAAAAACATTCAATATGCAATTTTGCGTCTTTTTTCGCTTTACAACAACAAATTCATTGACAAAAGTGGATTGGAGATCAAACCACATCCCAGAAACAGCCGTGAGAAATTCCACCAGTCGATTTGTAAAATAAGCTCTGGATTTCCATCCTTACCACAAAACTCCGAGTCGTTTGATCTGCTGTGATCTCATCGCTGATCGCGCGCGACAAAGAATTTTCTTGGAGCGACGACTGGAGAAGTAGCGCCAGTCCAAGGAACGCCTGGAATTCAACGTCTAGCATTGGAAATTGAAGCCAATTTTTGCACTGGATGATAGAGTGCTGTTTCTGCCACGTGATTTGACAAGTAATTCCAGTATTACACAGTAGTTACGGTCATTGAACGGAAAAAAAGAACGAAAATTTGCGCTCCAGATGTACTTTTTTTAAAGAAAGAAATCAACAGTATTGCATCATCTAATGACAGCAGTAACCACAAGATTCTCCCAGGTTCCAGGATTGCCAAGAAAAACAGGAGTAGAGAGATCTTTGCATATGGTTTGCTAATATGCCTAGAAAGCGATATTTTCCACGAAAAGCAGGTAACGATATCGAAATGCCCACTCAATTTTTTCTTAGGCTAACGAGACTCCAGTGACGTAAATCATTTGAATAAAGTTACAAAAAGAAAACTCGTAAACATACAGAGTAATTTGCTAACGCAATTTGTAATATTGCCACCTCTAATGACTCAGTAACCAGCAGAAACCATCGTTGTCATGTAAAGTCAACCACGCCTGTGACATATTCCCTTCACAAACTCTAATGACGTGCTTTCCGAGTACTTTACCACTAATTCCACACCCTCGTCACATGAGTAACGATAGCGTAGAAAAACGCATGTAACCGCTTGGAACTGCATGTTCGGTTCAAGCAACCTTATGTATACGCAGACAGCAAAAAAAGCCCATACGGAACGCGTCAACGTCGAGAGCGCTAAGAAGACGAAACGAATCAAAGATGACAGAAAAAAAGCTGAAGAAACTCGTAGTCACACATACACGCACACACGCACGCGCACACTCCTATATTTGTCGACAACGAGTTTTACCGGAGGATGAGGAGGAGGAGGAAAAAACCGCACAATGCTTGTGTCAAGAACGCGTTCTCCATATCAAGGACGCAGCCCATCAGCCCGGTCGGCTGTTCCTAATTATCGAGAGCGCATTGAAAGACAACGAAACCTGGTGAATACGAACAGAAAACGGCTGGGTGGGGGGATCACTCAGCCAACGGGAGAATCAGCAGACTTGAGAAATCTCAACAAAACACAAATTACGGCTATAGAGGTTCAAAATTCGTGATATCATGTTTATCCTAGTTCGAGTATTTCAAAAGACTTAATAGACATATAACCAATGTTCACATTCGAGTAATAACCGAATCGAAAACATTCGAACAAGTATTCGAGTGCTGGAATGGATACAGCAGTCTAGTGTCTTGTACCCGATAGAAATACGAGGTTCTCTATTCAATATCTCGCTCCCTGACCGTGGTGGACGGGATATGAGAGCTTTTACACTCCCATTTACACTTAAATGTTGGAGTAATCATTGAAAACTATTATTATCCGACCAAATCAGGATCCCATTCATCCTGAAGTCCAATCCACGACATTATTCCCTTTAAAAAAGTAATGGAAAATGAAGTCATTCGAGCAAATCATGAAACTAATAAAATGGGTAAGCTGGCACGGGAACAGTGAACCCAAGAAAATATAATCGGGAGCTTCAGGATTGATATCCGAAGAAGTTACCAGCAAGAAAGAGCAGAATCTACCTAACTACACTTTGTATCCTAGGACCTAATAAACTGATTAATATACTAAATGGGGAAACAGCTCAGAAAATTCAAATATTCGAAACTTTCTGAAAATCCAAATTTTCAGCTTCTCGGAATCAAATATTTGAATTCGAAATCAGGTAGGTATTCGCCATTAAGGAGATACACTCAATAAGCAAGAGAGCATTTTCATGCATTCATCCAAACTCCTTAACCAGTAACATTACAAGTTAACCAGACAAAGCTCAATGAGGAGGCCGTTAGTCAAAAAAACTGCGGGTGGCTCGCGGGTCGCCAGCGATTTCCGCGGACGAGTGCGGGAAAAATGATGCATCCACAACGTTATAACCTTCCAAAACGCGCACTCACAGACCAATATTTAATCAGTCACACTCGACGCCGAAACTGAACACTACCTGCCGAGACATAAGGTAAACAATCAACAAGTAAACATTTGAGCTCGTTCATGATGCTGCTGAGCGCGTCCTCGGTGTCAACCTCGGCTCGGCACCGACCCCGGACGCCAAACCGTTTATCAGCCCAGCGATTTCAGTCCACGCGACACCTTGGCCTGACTCCGAGAGGAACAATAGACGACGACAACAACAACAACACCGTCGCTATAAACAATACCCGGCCATGGAGATGGCACTTGTGACGGACAGCGCTTTTTGCACGCTGTCCTGCTGATAATCTTGCTTTGATAACATCTTGACAAAGTCCGCAGACTGCTGGCTTGATGACACATGCAAAACGCATGTCAACAAATGACGACCAAAGCACAGCATAAACACCTAGTCATTGGTCGGACGTTGAGCGTGTTCGCCCAACTTGCTTGAACGGCTCTTACTTCCTTCTTGAAGGTGGGAGGAAAAAAGACAAACAAAAAAAAACAACAATGCCAATAAGTTGTGGAGAAAAAAAACGTAATAATTGCTAATCGTATGAGGTAAATTAATGGAAATGTCAGAAGCGTTATCTTCAAGTGCACTAAGAGAGGAACTACACAGGGAACAATGTAGCAAAAAAAAAACCTCCCATTGACCTAAAAAACACCAAGCGCAAGGCGGAACTATCGGGGAACGCGCAGCTTTCTAACTATTTAAAAACATTTGAACATAGTTGTAAACAGACGCAAGCACAGTTCCATCCGTCTCCTTTATTCAGCTGCTTACGCAAGTTATTTCGGTTTCGCTATGTTTGACATCTAAGGAGATGATTATTCTGACAACTTCCTTGATTTGATGAATTTCGAGCAGTTTTTAGAGGAAGCAACATGTAAACTTAGCAGTTCGGGGATAACCCGCCGACTGGACCTTTTAGTAAAGGGCTTATGTAGGCAAAACTTACACGAATCGCCAGGATGTCGATGTTACCCACAGGTTACGTTGTTCAACCAACATCCTAAGCATCAAATTAATCGAATTAGTTAAAATTTTCCATCCTGCTATCGTTAAATGAGTAATGAACACCACCCGCGCTGTTTCTTACGCAATTACAGAAGTTTTATCGCATCAAACTAAAATAGAAGAGACCGGTCGAAGACCTACATCTCATGGCTCTTGCTTTTTTTCTTCTCAACACGGCAAATTCGATTATCTCAGCGACAAAAATCTCCATGTACAATGAGAACTTGTTCTTTCTTCAATTACTGTCTAGTGTGACAAGCCTAGGAACATGCGATAACACAAATTTGCCAATTTTTCTTTTATTAATACGAAAAGTTGCCAAGAAACGGGAAATTTCTGTGTGGTAGATCAGTACAGCAGCTCAGACTCCCCCCGAACGAGGATACATTGACTCGCATCAACTGCAGTTGGAACAATAAATCCCACTCTTGATCTAGATTAGGGTGGATCGATGTGCATCATCTCATTGGTGCACTTTTTTAAAAACCAATGAAAAAGGTAGATGAAATTTATCGCCACTGTGGAAGAGTGGCGTTCTTATTTAACTGCGCATGCATGCCTCAGTGAGATTATCCTGGGTAAACCCGTTGACGCTCGTATTAACCGTGGGCATATTCGCGGTTGTAAGTTAGCAGTTAGCATGTTTACCCAGAGTAATCTCAGTGATGCATACAGCCTCAGGAGCAGTGGAACAATTTAGAATCGTGCCAGGTAAGCTCTACAATTTTACTGGATACCAGACAAAAATGAATGAGAAAGGAAAGAGTCTGGAAAAATTCTTCTAGTAATTACTCTAGTAATTCCAACTCTATGCATTAATATGAAAAAAAAAAGAACTTCGCAGTTGTGCAAATAATCATCATCACCGATCAGTTAGCTTATGGTAAAAAAAGCGGGCCTGTTAAAGTACAAATTGAGTGCATTAATTCAAATGAAAAGTCAAACACAGTCCGGTTATCCTGGGCCTGTACCAATCACGAGAGGTCACCTAGTGCAGTAGTACTTGATCTGCGAAGCGATAGATTCCCATTCACAAGGTCGAATTATGACCGTGAAATTATGAAAACCTCAATGGGTCCTAGAATCTTTCAAAAACCAAAGAAAAAAAAAAGAAGAGAAATAAGATGAAAATCATCCAAGCTAAACTAAATGAACGCTCAAGAGACCAAGAAAGACCTATACTCACGTTCGTCTTTTTTTTTCTTTACTAATGCACAACACACTGCAAAGAGTTGATTGATGCTCTTACACTCGAAAACGGCGCAGAAACGATGACCTAATGAAGGCCGACAAAAAGTAACAGCTCGGAGAGTTCATTTGCCAAAAATTTTGCAAAAATCGAATCTGGAAGAATTTCTGAGAGCTCAAGATTAATAAACAGTTAATACTGGAATGAGAGGATTCAATAAGACCAGTCTAGGCAAATAGGTACATTATTATGAACCCAAGGAGAACCCTGGCTATATAGTATGAAACAACCCACGGAGAACCCTGGCTATAGAGTATGAAATTGAAGAATAGTATCGGCATTTTCCTATTGAAACTTCCAGAAACTTGAAGCATAGAATCGGCATTTTCCTACTGAAACTTCCAGAAACTTTTCCAGAAGTTGTCAGCTCCTTTCACTATTCTCATTTCGAAAAGCAACACTGCGCTTCAGCATAGTGTACTGAATAGGTAAATAAATGAATCAATAAATAAATAAACATGAGGAAAATAACTGAATATTTACACACAACGCCTAGCCTTGGCTCGAATGACTGCAATCCCAATCTTCCCAAACCCCTCCTTTAAATGGAACATAAATCAAACTTCTATACAATTGACATCATGGTCACCTGGATTTGCAGCTCAACACGCAAAATGATGCGACTTTAGTAGGGACAGTTAGTTCTCTTATCACTGTGTTGCAGAAATTCGTAGATAAAACTACAAGCAAATGTGGACAGGAAAATCCTACTAATTCAAAAACACAAGCAATTAAAAGCGCTGAAACTAAAGGGCACCTCCGCCAAATCCAGCACTTTTTCTCATATCCCTCCTATGAATCCCAAATCTATTCAGCAATAACAACGAATCAATTCGTGGCCAAATTCAATGCCCATAATGGAAAAATAAACGCGATAGCATTCGTATATTCAAGATTCGAAATAATGTAATTGGAGAAATTCAGAATATATCGGATTGCAAGTAGACGGGGCACTGCACCACGGACTTACGTAGCCTTCAAGGACAAGCACGTCTATTCACAAAGAGGAGCATTTGCTCAGCCCACACTCGCTGAAAAACCAAAATCTGCCACAGCCACGCCCCGCGGCGGACACTTTTAGAGCAGCGGCCACACTTATCAACCTAGGTGATCTTCGCGCGAACGCAATATTCGCGCAAGCGGGCGACCAACACAGAGCAAACAACGGCGGCGACGGCTGCAGCGAACGCGAAGCAGTAGGTATGCAGTCAACAACACCACAAACAACAACAATGAACCGGGTGACACCGCGCGACGTCGGCGGGGCCGCCGTAGGCCAACCAAGTCCAGACGAGACGCGGGTGCTGTGGCGCTCGACCCACCCGACCGACGACCGACGTAACGGTCACGAGAACGCCATGCCAGGCAGCACACAGGCACCATCGCCGAGCCGGACAACAACAACCTACGAATTATCGTTTGCTAGCTGGTTGTTGACTGGCACCAAGCCAAAACCGAACGACGACGAGACGTAGACGCTGATGCACCACACCATTCGATTAGTATCTGAAATGGAGATGGAAGAGTCAAAAACAAGGACGACGAGACGCGAGCGCCACGCGGAAAATGAACGACGAAGTCGATAAACAACTGTGGAAAAAAACAGCATAGTATAGCCTGTATCGATTGCGAAGGATGGTCGTGTTGTAAGATTCAAGGTGTTATCAGCTGGCGGCCGGCCAAAGAATGTTGGCCAGTACACCTTGTGACAGCTAGGACACAGTTGAGGCGGAAACCATGGTAGACAATGTGGAAAAAATGTGCAAAAAGCAGAAAGTCTAGAAACTGGAGCTAGATAGACGCTCCACACATGAAGAGCAATGTAATAGGGCTTCTCTTTCATAACTATAAATTACAGTGGATGAATCCCCGTTATTTCTGTTTACTAGTGGTTTCAATTGTTTGCTATTTTACTCCCTTTATATGGAGCACCATGGGGAATTAATCAAGAATCAAATAAGTAAAAGTTAATATCCTACTGAAATGCAAACAGAGGGAGGACTAATGAAGTGAAACGAGATTAATCACGATCTTCAACAAAAAAATGACAATAAATTTGGAATGGAAGAAAAACAAAAAAAAATATAACAGGCTAGCATCACTGGGAAATCCAAGAGTTTTCCTAAGCACAGTGGGATACACAAAACGGTGATCAGTTCGTGTGTATCCCACAGTGCTCAGGAAGTCTTGGATTTTTTCCTGTAGTACAATTTAATCCATTAATCCACGATAATCCTAAACATCATGTAGTGCTACCACAAGCAAAAGAAGTTATTTCCTTTCTTTTCTATTTTTGTTCTTTCATTGTACTTATTTATTTACTAGTCGCCTGATGTTGCCTTAGTAGGCAAATTTCTGTATGGATTGGAGCATAATCGGAAAAGTCGATGAAATCAATCAATGAATCGATATATCCGAATCGTTAATACCCAAAGAAGTATCCCAGGCCCTCCGCCTGATTCAGGTGCAGTCCCATGTATGCGAGCTCCTTTCTTCGTCAGCACTTTTACAGATACCTTCCTACCGTTTGAATTTGGCGCCACGCGCGTCGCCCAGATTTTTGAAAAAAAGTTGTCGCAAAGGTTGCTATGTTTTATAAATAGAATTCTTTTTTGCCTTCCTATTTTCGCTGATTTCGATTGGTTACCCATCCATATATCGAAGCATACCAGGCCATTCAAATGGCAAATAGGGAAAAGAGAAGATGAGGAAATAATCGCACAGGAAAATGTCAGCATGAAGAGGGTGAATAAGGAAGCCATGACGACCGACTTTGAGAAAAAAAAAACTGATTACGCGCAGAATGGAAACCCCATGCGTCAGTAATATCATCACTGTGCACTTTTTCCAACAAAGTCAGCATCGCTGTCACGCGATCGCCACCACGTGCTTTTAGAAACAGTCGATTTTGTTGTGAAAAATAATTTTGAACATGAAATGACCAGGCTGACACCGATGGGGTGAGGAATTTACAAACGTTGCAAATTTTATTTCTGGATATTTGAGAAAAAGAGATGTTTTTCGATCACTAAGCCTCTTAGGCGAGAGGGTGGAAATCTATGGTGATATCATTGTTTTTGTGGAATACACTGTCCCGAATATAAAAGCAGATTTATTTTTTCAATATTGGTGGAAGATCATCTCATAAATAAAATAAATCCTAATGATCACAGAGCAACCAAGCGATTTTGCAAGAAAAAAAAAGTTATCGAAAAACTGGAGGTGCCCTGTACCATACTTGGGGCTGGAGAAACACCGAGTAAATCGATTCAGTAACCCAAAGATTTGACAAAGAGAAGCTCTGCAGTCGTTTCTAGCTTTCTTCCGGAGATGTGGCTCTCTCTCTCCCCCCCCCCCCCCCCCC
>JARK01001367.1:334358-350388 GCA_000688135.1 Ancylostoma ceylanicum | reverse complement strand
CCCTCCTCCTCTTCCTCTCACTCTCCTTCGAATATTCAAATTTTCAATTTATTCGGAATCGAATATATCTAATACGCGACTGGGTCACACGCATCATGTGTACGATTCACTGTTCTCGATCTAAGTTCACCATAAGCCTTAGAAGCTCTTACACCACAGCTATTAGACCATTGCGTAATACTTGTTGGCTGTTTAACTAGTCTTGACTACTAAGCCCTATTTGAGGTAAGCAACACGCAGCAATTGACATTTACCGCTACTAACAGCATCCACGATAACATTCCGGATATTAAAAAGCTTCCACAATAACAGAGTGGAGAATAACAGGGAGAATAACAGAGTAACAATAAAGGGATGGGTTTCGATACTATAGTGGGAACACGTCTACCTCTGACCTTTCCTGGAACGAATCTTTGGTGTTTCGAACTTTTCAGGATCTCGAATCTTCTTGTATCGGATCGGAAAACGGCTACAGAAAAGTGAAAGAAAACGTATCGCAGTTATTCACAGCTAACGAAGCAGCGGCTGCAGCACGACTCATCAAAGCGCTTTCACTCCTGGCTCCTGCAAACTACGATGAGCCTTGCAGGCACAGTCAGCTAGTATTCGGACATTTTTTCACTGTACTTTGGCTGGAAAAGCACTACCTGTTCACGCTCTATAACAAGGAAATGTAGGATTTCCCATCTTTTCCACTCTATATTCAAGTTTTACAGAATTATTTGGGAGGATTTCAAACCGTGTCTCCACACATCCCTTTTCCAGGAACACGATTTCTCCCCCTTGAACCAGAGCAAATACACCAAGACATGACTGTACTGCAAAGAACAGACATCAAACCTCAATACAAGTTCCACTTTGTGGTAACAGAACAAAAGATGGCGACGCAAAAAAAAACCGCAAATGTGCTGCGATTCAAGAATTGTCACGTTAACTGGTTGTTGTGCAATTAATTCCATCGTTTCGTTTCGGGAAAATCGAAAATGATGAACGTTGGCGGAAAAAAAAACGGCGACACTGCGGTTTCGCTCCAGACAAGACGCTACCATGGGACCAATTTGTACTGTTCAATGAGGAAAAATCCTCCAAATTTCCAAAATAGGCACTAGCTTCGGAATTTAAGCTTTGTGAAAATGGCAGCGTGTAAAATGTTGCTAGGAATGCAAATGTTTGTGGTCAGTTTCAATTGATCATACCATTATCACTACTCATTACTTGTTTAAGTCTACTGCAGTTTAATAGGTAGTACCTTGAAGTAATAGGTGGCTTTTTTTCTCTCAAGAAAGCAGCTCAGTCCTACAATCACATCTTTCGTATCCAGTAAAGCAGGTGAAAATACGAACAATACGGGAGCCTGTGCTAGGGAACTAAGAATGCCCGTTCAAATGAAACATGCGTGCGGAGCATTGCAGCTGCAAAAGGCGGTGCATTGGTTATGTCATTGGTCAACCATTCTAACTGACCAATCACAGCCGCTCCGCCTTTTACATAGTCTGTAACGCTGTCCACCAATGAAACATGGTCTATAGTATAAATAGTAGGAATGCAGGTGTTTCACTGGTGGGCAGCGTTATAGATGATGTAAAAAGCGTAGCGGCTGTGATTGGCCAGATGGGAATCTTGGCCAATGACAGGACCAACGAACCGCCTTTTCCAGGTACAACGCTCCACACGCATGTATCATATGGTAGAGCTTCCCTAGTTCCCTACCACAAGCTCCCGTATTGCTCGTACTTTGTGCTGCTTCACACAGTGGATACGAAAGATATCAGTGTTTGATAGAGCTGCTTTGTCGAGCAAGAAAGCTAGCTACTACTACTTCAAGGTAATCATTAAACTGTAAAACACTCAAACTAGTAACCAGTAATAGTAGTGGTATGATCAACTGAAGCTAACCACAAAGAATCATAGAAGATAAACAAATCTCGAGAGATGATATGTCATTCAAGCCGGAACCAAGTACAATCCGCTATTTATATACTGGAAACATGTGGACAGCCGCGAAGGCAGGGCATGTCAACTGCGTCAAAGAGTCTATTCAAAAGAATCGCTTGTCTTAAAGCTAAAACTCTCACGAACTCATCACAACACCTGTCACCTCAGAGCAATTTTTAGGCGCACATCCAGGACCTGTTCTGCAATTTTAAACCATTTCATGGGCGAACACAATCGATATGACTCAGCCACCAACAGTCACGCTGCTCATGGAAAAGCTGTGGGAGATGACGTCGCGACAGCACTTATCTCCAGGCAACTCGTCAAACACACAGTGATGACTCATGCAACGAAAATTTTCTCAAAAGAAATTCGTGAAATGTAGAAGTGAACAAAAGTCGAGTCAGCTTTTACACTCAATCATGAGCAAGAACATCCAAGTAAAAAATAGTGAGAAGTAAAAGTACATGTGATGTAAAGTTCACCCCATGTTACAGGATGCAGGAAGCAGGTGTGCAATTATCAAAGGATCAGAAAACAAGGAAATCAGAATGACTCAGATTAAGCTGTTGCTTTAGACCTAAGGAGCTCAAGAATGAGATAAGCCGCGCTCGGAAGTTAGCGTATACTTCGATGACGTGACGAGCGTTTCATTATGAAATGACGAATATAAGGAGCTTTTGTGCAACTGGCCACAGGAAAATCCTAGACTTTCTGGGGAATCTGTATAAAAACATGTGATAAGGGATAAATAGGGATAAATCGGGGAGGGTTCGAATCCAGAAAATGAGCGTTTGTTCCCAGATATCTAGCGAGTAAGATTTCCACAGACGGTTCCACTGACAGGTTTTTGGCTGAAAGCTTATCGAAGCGTTCCACCGACAAATTGTCGCTCATTATTGGAACTACACGGTTATATAACTACACTGAAAACCCACAGAAAAAAGTTGTCTGATCACATCCTATACTTGCTAGACTCAAAGCTTGTCGACAACTTGCAAAATGTTCGACCGTTGGCTTTGCAAGTAGTCAGCAAGCTCTGATACGAATAAGTTTCAGATTTGATCAGACAACTTGTTCTGTGTGTTCTTAGTAGTAGTTAGCCAGGTAATACCAGCAATAAGTCCGGAGCCAGGATTCATGAACGCATAACCAAAGGAAACTAGGCTGCCAAATCAACTTTCCTGCCCTGCTTTTTGTAGCATTGCGTAGTCCATACAATAACCAATCATACTAGCCACCGTTGGTTTGCTTGGTTATCGTTCCATGAATCCGAACCCAGAACGATGAGGAAGGTATTGGTTGTCCTAATAACACTAAACCTGGAAGCGAGTACGATCCACCTTCTCCACCTTCTTCACAGTTGTGATTCCCCAGTATCGGCCAGAAATGCAGGCCAGAAGGCCAGAAGTGCCTCGAGGCACCCACTAAAACACAGAGGAAATGAGATCCGAGAGTTTTGTGGAGAAAAAGACAATTCAGCCCCATCATCAGGCAGTGAGCTGTGAACCCTTGTTCCACCATGCCTAGTAATCCCATTAGAACAAAAAAAAATTTAAAACCACTGATCAAGAACTCAAAGATGAAAGGATATCCTCATGCTGCACAACAATTATTCATGCCTCTTGCAGCTTAAATGACGTCCACGGTGTCAAGGGACAGAGCTGCACCAATAAGAAAAGCGCTATAGTTTTGCCAAAAGCCTTCGCAACAACATAAAAATACCTCACTACGGAATTTCTTGCCATCTTGAATATATGACAAGGCAACAGATCCCAAATGAGAGCTGTTAGCCCTTATCACGCATCAAATCCCCATAAAAACACGCTTTCATTCAAATACATGCTAATGAAGTTGAACTCATTGTTTACCGAATAGATGCGGGTCTCCTGACAGATCATAGGATTTCAGGACACGTGCTTGCTTGAACTGAATTCTGTCGTCCCCGAGGGGGAAAGAAAACATTAGTACAATTGTCGTACTTTCTTCCAATTCCAACGAGATAATCCAACTAGAAAGATTCCGAGAATTGGTGTCATTTTCACAAAGAAGTTAATTAATGGAGCAAATGAGAAAAGAACGAGGTTCTCAATGAATGAATTGAATGAATGGCATTACATGAAAGAATCGAACCCACATCGACGGATGGAATACCAAGCCGCACCGTGCCACAGCAGCGTTACAATTGACAGCACTGACAATTCGGCAATCCACGTCACAACTCACATGATTCAACCTGATGAAACAGGCACAAATCCGCCGAATTCGAAATTACGAAAAATTCCCTGTGCCGCCAACATCTACACGGGCATAACCCACTTTCTGGAGCCGTATCCAATATTTTTGACCATGGGAGGGAAAACATAGCGGGTATATATTCATTCCCATTGGTTTTTATCCACTTTGCTATCCAATATATACCATCTACGTGGCCATTTCTTGGCGCAAGCATAGGTGGAATAGTTGTGAGTACAGGTCCGTGAAAGTGAAGGTTGGGGAGAAAAATGGCGGTTGGCTGAGTGAAAGTCACTGAACGCCGGGGGCGTCGACCGGGGGGGGGGGGGGTCCATCCATCTCTTAATACCTCTCAGGTCAAGGGGTCGACCGGTGGTAGTAGTAGAGTAACAGTACTACTGGAAAATATTCAGAGATTGGAGCTGAAGAATTTACGAATGAGAATCGACCCGAGAGAAAATGAATTTTTTTTTTTGAATTTTCAACATTTATTTCCAGAAATATCCGGAATCTGACTGCAAAACTCTAATGTGAGAACAAGTAAGCTCAATATAGTGACTTCAAAGGAAAAATTATTCATGGCATAGATTGCATATTGTTATCAGAACTGCGTGCCAAATTTCTGAAAAAATGCAGACGCGCAAAAGTAGGGCCCGCGCCGCGCCCCGTCTTGGACGCAGTAGTGAACCTTTTTCAAATGTCAGGTAGCTAGGAAATAGAGGAAGATTTGGTCTTTCCAAGGATGTCCAAGCTTCCCTGATTGCTTTCGAATCCACGTCGAAATTTTTCTACCAAGTTGGGCTATTTTCGAACTTTGAGTGGATTTTTCAGGATTCGTTGAAATCCTTTTCCGGATGTCAGGTTGTCAGCGTGTCCAGCTGACGATTCTGCGTCGAGTGATACCTGGATGCAGGATGGAAGTTCGCTGGGAAGCTCGGAATGCCGGTTGGTGAGAACGCTATAACGGGCATTCTCATCGCCAAAACGAGGAAGTACAGAGATGGAAGAGACGCAGACAAGGGCAAATGAGAACGCCCGTTATAGCGTTCTCACCAACTGGCATTCCGAGCTTCCCAGTGAACTTCCATCCTGCATCCAGGTATCAATCGACGCAGAATCGTCAGCTGAACACGTTGGCAACCTGACATCCGGAAAAGGTTTTCAACGCATCCTGAAAAATCCACTCAAATTTCGAAAATAGCCCAACTTGGTAGAAAAATTTCGACGTGGATTCAGAACCAATCAGGGAAACTTGGACACCTTTGGAAAGAGCAAATTTTCCTCTATTTCCTAGCAACCTGACATTTGAAAAAGGTTCACTACTGCGTCCAAGACGGGGCGCGGCGCGGGCCCTACTTTTGCGCGTCTGCATTTTTTCAGAAATTTGGCACGCAGTTCTGATAACATTATGCAATCTATGCATGAAGTGAATTTTCCTCTAAAGTCACTATATTGTGCTTACTTGTTCTCACATTAGAGTTTTGCAGTCGGGTCCCGGATGTTTCTGAAAATAAATGTTGAAAATTCAAAAAAATTCATTTTCTCTCGGGTCGATTCTCATTCATAAATTCCCTTCAGCTCCAATCTCTGAATATTTCCAGTAGTACTATTACTCTGCCACTACCACTTAATCATGTTTCCTCAACACTTCTCCAGTTTTTAGAAATAATGCTGTCAAAATCGTAAATACCACGAATGCTCTGGATAATTTTTTACGCAGCTTCCACCACAGTGGCACCCAGGGTTGGCCACAAAAGTGAAGGTTGGGTGAGACTCATTCTCAGGGTATTCCACCTATGGGCGCAAGTGCGGTGTCTCGGCGATAATCAACACAAAATGAAGGAGTAGATCATGGATTGTTATCATGTGGAAATGGACCGGATAAAGACAATCTGCAGTGAAACGAGTGGATTTGCATATCCAAGCATATGTTTTTACTGGATAGCAGATTCTCGAAACCACTGTAACACATCCGCTAGAGCGTGTTTATCCGACTGGATAAAGTATTTGGATACGGGTCCTGAATGTTTCAATGTCCATAGCTCAGCGCTACACTGCCTCTTAGAGCACTTACTTATTCATAGTCCTGTTTGGCAGAGGCTTTAGAGACAGAAATTAATGCAAAATTATTGAAAAAAGAAGAAATAGTGAAAATAAAGGGAGTAAAAACAAGAAAAACCACGTCAAGTCCCACTTCTGCGACGAGTAAAGCGCATTCCCAATCACCTACTATACCTTAGGGACCGTGACGATCGAAGAATGGAGGCGTGGGAGAAAAAATGGGATGTTCTGGAAGAAAAGATCCGACAGCCGCAAATTTTGAAATTTTTAAAATTTCTCATTTAGGAAATAAAAAGTAGAAATTCGACAGCGACCTAATTAGAGCTATTATATTGTCGCGAAAATGGCCGTTAAAAAATAAAAAAAAATAATGGCCGTTCCTGAGGTGCACATTTCAAGCTGTGTAAGTGCACTTTGCTTCTAAAATAATGGAGTTATAGGTTTACAAAACTTCATCACTAGGTTGTGGCCATTTATTGTGGGACAACCTAATAGCGAACAAAATATGCCAATATAAATTCCTCAGCTACTTCGCAAAATAATTTTGTGAAGGCTATCAAGTCCTCCAACGTAGAGGGAAGAGGGACGGGGGAGGAATCCCATCATCTCCCCCACCGATGTTCTGCTTTTTTCACTGTTTTTCTTGGCTCTGGAGTGCGATAAGATCACAAACAAACAGGTACAACTTGAGCGACCTTGGCAGCTTGCCAAGAAGACACCTCTACTTGACTATAGTCATCCCAGCCAAACAAAGCCCTACAAAAGAGGATATCGGGACAATTTCAGAACTAGCTCGGAAACCATAATAATCAAGAGAAGTGGGTAGTTCAGGAAGACATCAAAGTCAAGCCACCTAAAGCGACTAAAATTAGAAAAATTTCGATGAATAGAGAGAGATTCGTAATAATCAATCACATAAATGTAAACAATTCGGATTTTCAAAGCTCAACAAACATCCCATATATCTGCACCATATTGGTGAACATCATAGTTCGCATCTACATAATTATATCGAATTAAAACTGTCGAAAATACCAAAGTGGAAACCAGAACGAGGTGGAATGTCATAGATAATCTCAGGAACATAATTATTCGAAAACAGTTCTCATTTCATCACAAAATGCGATATGAAGCGAAGATGATGTGGGGGACTGAAGAAACCTAAAGAATCGAAAATCAGGTGGGCGAGCACTTGACGCAATTCGCAGAAAATAACCAACAAGAAAAAAAAACGCTGCAAACGAGTTCAGAACGACGCCATAAAACACAAATTAGCGCATGGTGAGGAATAGAGGCAAGACAATTAGCGCATAGTGAGGAAAATGAGCGAGATAGCCTTCATGAAGCGAACTTTTGAGAAGGCAGTTACGATAATGGAAATAAATTGGAAAATTTGGTTTGTTTAAATACGTGAAAATAAATCAGAACAATTTTTAAAGTACAAGTGTGCAAAGGACATTAGTAATTTTAATGAGATACTCATTAAATGTACTCATCAACAAGGAGTAGACTGGTTTAGGAAGGGTAAAGCGTATGGTATCAGTAAAATGTAAATTTAGTTCTAAAGGGTATAATACCAGTAAAGATGTAAATTCAGTTCATGTTTCGTAACGGTATATGGTTATTCATAATGTGCATTTTCATCTACATATGGACATTTTGTACATTATCATTCAAGCTGTCCTACGTACTATTTCTGAGGAATTCGAGTACAGCAAGAATTACAGGCTCTGGAGCTGTATCCAATATATTTGACCGTGGGAGGGAAAACACAGCGGGTATATATCCGTTCCCACTGGTTTTTATCCACTTTGATATCCAATTTAACTCATCCATCCACGTGTTCATTTCTTGATGCAGATGCGGTGTCTTGACGAGAAACAACGCGAAGTGGAGATGGAGAAGACCACGAACTGTTATCAAGTGGAAATCGACCGGACAAAGATAACCTGCAGTGAAACGAGTGGATTTGCATATCCAAGGATATGTTTTTATTGGATAGCGTGTTCTCGAATCCACTGTAACATATCCGCTAGAGCGTGTTTATCCGACTGGACAAAGTATATTAGATACGGGCCCTGGCCGCCACTGTAGATAAGTCCAGGGCTGGGATCCATGAAACGCTAACCATGTAAACCAACGATGACTAGCGTGATTGGTTATTTCATAGACTATGTAACGTAGAGAGGCGCATGACGCAAAAGTTGGTTTACTGACCTGGATCCGCATGCATCATCGAGATTACCCAGGGTAAGCATGCATACACCATATAAATTCATCCATCTTTAGCATTGTTGGGTATGTTTACCATGGGTAATCGCAATGATGCATCCAGGCTCTGGTTTGGCCTGGTTTTGCGTTCATGAATCCTAGCCCAGAAAAGCATTCGTAAAAGCCTCGTGAGCAAAGCATCGCCTTTAAAAACGCAAAAAAAAACTGAGAATGATGGCAGAAATTTCATGGAAAAATGGCCCGGTGTAAACAGCTGACACTACAGAATACCACCAATGCCCAGAACTACGAACAACTTCTATAAAACCAACAACAAAAATGGCAGCTTGCCATTTTGACAAAGTCCACGTCTCAAACACTATTTCACCTACTCCAAAACCTAATTACAAAATCATGATTGAATTCCACAACGTAATTAAAGCTGCTTCCGGCTAACAGTCGCTAACGCCTGACAAACAACGAGGAAATAACGGAAACAACGCCTTCACCACAGCAACGTAGCAGCATCTGCTGTCTGATTAATGCTGAATCGGTACTTAACCACGGATTCAACGGCAGAGCACGTAATCCCCGTGGAAAAAGGAGAACGGACAAGTCGGAAGGGAAGGTTGGTTAGTGGTGTTCGGCAGTTGAGGGCTGATGAAATGCCTCCAACTGATATAAACATGCAAATAGTGAGCTGGCACCTCATCCAGAGCTTGATCCAGCAAATCCAACCCCGCGAGGATTTTCTTTGCTAACTGATGCCAACACATGAGCAGCTTACGGCGGAGGGGCTACATGGATCACGACTCCACCACAAAATTCATAGCAAATTTAAAAATCACGACAAATAATGGCAAATATCGTAACAATCCACAAATCCATGACTTGGAAGCGAGGATCACAACTCGTTCTGTTCCATGCCGACACGCGCACAACGACACAAGCATGCTAGCAAAGCGCGCGCACGCACGACAGTGAACGTTCCACGCTACACACCAGGCGTATTATAAGACCGTAAATGCGGACATTAGCCAGCAAAAAGATCTAATATCCAGTTTATATGCAATAACATAGCGTGACATTACAGCTTCAACTAAGCGCACATCCTTGAACAACACAGCAGGAAAACGCGCCCCAGTACACCTTAAAAACACACAAAACAACCCAGATGTGGAGCATCATAGGGGAACGCACCTGGTTCAGTGCTGGATGGACAGGTTTCCAAGCAATGAATGGGATGTGCAACTACGACTAGCACTGAGGTTTGTAAACAAAGCGCATTAACTCTGTTGGAATTGGGGCTAGCCAGCAGGACCGCTCTAGCTGGTTCGTTTTAGGGTAAAAAAAAAACAAGAATGATAATCGCAATTAGTCGAGAGCAATTATACCCTTAAGTAGTCAACATGGGACTGGTGAACCCGTGCAGAAATATGCGGAGAAATTTCCAGGATATAATCAAAACCCTTGATTTCTACCTTGCGAAATAGAATGCCCTAGGGGTAAACTAGGGGCCGCATGCATCATTGAGATTACCTAAGGTAAGTGTGTCAACACCACACAAACTTACTCTTCCTTAAGAAGGAGCTCAGCACGTTTACCCAGGGTATTCTCAATGATGTATTCAGGCCTAAGAGCTGCTGCGTTGGGTGAACTCCTCCATAATCTGAAATCCGAGGACGTATAACAGTTTGACCCCAACTATGTAGATATTTTTTACCAGTTAAGAAAACCTCTCCTATGATTCCAGAAAGCAACAAATTAACTTTGAAAGTGATTAATTGACAATTCGAAGGCAATTCAACAGTTGTTGTAAGTCGTGACACCTCATATCGTGGATTCATCCAGGATCTGGTCAAAGAAGCGGTTACTGCTTCTTGGAATGCTGCACCCATAAATCCAGAATGAAATATTTTCTCGATCAAAGGTGTGCACAGTTTATGCGAGGAATTTGTCACAATTGCTAGCGAGAGCGGGCGGCTTTTGATCATGAAACTCTTCGGGAGAGGAGGGGGGGGGGGGCTGACGGAAAAGAAATAAATAGACCCCCGCAACTTTGAGGAATTCTTTTTGAAATAGTGGTGCTGGCAGAATAAATCCTCACAAATCTTCTGAAGAATGTTAGCCTTAAAGAATATCCAGCATAGGAACTGTCCAGGGAATTCCAGGAAACCCGGTTAGTGGACGCGGTTTTCCCGCCGCTGGATTAGCGAAAACCTCTGGGAGATTTCTTAACGTTCTGCTCATCTAGAAGGGACGATTTCTAGGAACAAAATGCAATATGTACTGCTAACTGTCCCAATATTTGTAATCACAGACAGACCAGCTGCTCGAACAAGGTATAACCACTGTGCGAGGAAAACTAGTCCGCTGTGGGAAAGCGGGAGGACCAAATCTTTCCAAGGGAAGTTAATAAATTCCGCAAAAATTCATGACGAAAACTTGTACTGCGAAACAGCTGTGCCCTTTAATCATCGTCTAGACTATGAACTTATAATTCACTGACAGGTATTCATAAAGTGCAAAGATCGGACTCGGTCACATGCATTTCTAGCACCATGTGAACGGCCACTCGAACATCCGCCTGTCATTCATTCCCCAGCCAAACACTACGCACACCCCTAATGACCAACAGCTGATAGTGAAAACAACATAGTAAACAATAGGGCATCAAAACATCCGGGTAACATGAGCAAACAAATGAAATTCGCGGAACAACAGCAAGGACATTCCACGTGTTCTCGCACCTCAATCCAGAAAACAACCACACTTTACAGGGACACATGGATCAAGGACAGCGTTTTCCACGAATTCTTTATACGGGCAAACGAGGCCGGCGAATGATTCTGTGCCCTATTTGCGTAGTGAGCCATATTCGCCCACCTCCAGCTTTCGTGCGTTTACATTTCTCCACATATAAACACTGCCACAGCACTCTCCTCTCCCCACTGGAACGCATCGAACGCGGCAAAAATCTGCACTATACATATGGTTGGGAAAGAGGGATGATAAATCAGCAAATAATAAATAATATCGACGAAAGCGAATAATAATAAAATTTACCATTTCGAACTGCTTACTCGCAGAGGTTACCCAAAGATTGTTAATGCTACCCTAACTTACGCATTCTTAACACGGGGTCAACACATTTACCCTGGGTAATCTCAATGATGCGCCCAGGCCCTGGATATTACCCCGCGCTTCTTCTGAGCTTAGGTTTCCGATTAATCTCGTAAACCACCTCCCATTTGAAACACCAAATGGGCTTGTCATGTGAATCTATCACTTTGTTTTGAAAATTAAAAATAAGGAGAAATAGAAAATGAGTGAATAAAAAAAGCGCAAGGAAGCTCCTAAGAATCCAGACTGTTCGAAGGAGGGCAGAGATATCATCCAAACTTTGGCCTTTGAAGTAATTGTTTATCCTAAGGTCAACTGTTCGGAGGCCGTCAAAGTTCGCATAATTTCCGTTCCATTTTCTTTGTATGCATTCAAATTAAAGATAATTAAAGGGAAGAGCAATGTTCTTCATATTTTTCTTCGCAAATGTCAAAAATCAGAGATTACTTATGATTGTAGCACCGACCTTTTTAAAGACTATGATTCTACAAAGAAGGTACTTAATTGCTATTTAGTCGAACTAAACCTCTATTTCGCATTAAGGGTTTGGTTTTTAAACTTGGTTCAGTAGCACATATTATATTTTAGGTTTTTGATACTGACACGGAAAATGAGCAAAAACTGACTTGACAACGCATAAAATCAGCTATGGAGTGAGCATGAAGCAATTCAAAGCAAATGAAGCAAGAACAAATTATATGTAGCTTAACGAATGGAGCTCAGCTTCTTTTGAAAAATAGAAACAAGTAACTAGATTCGAAGGTTCACATTGGAAGTGCTCTCTGTGAACTTCTAGAGGATATAAAGGAATTTCATATGCCTAATCGCACGAATCCATGGAAACATAGGAGCAAGATAGGTACCTAAATCTAAGTTACCTCGGAAACTCCCGGGAAAAAAGGGTTACGAAACAAAGTAAAGCTAAAGTGAAGTTGAAAAAGCTGAACTCTTGAAAGTCTTTCCTAAAGAGCTATTATTTTATCAGTTTCAACAAGAAGAAAAGATAGAACAGGTCGAATATTTGAAACACAAACTCACTAAAGAACCTATACGACTATATATGTTGAGCCAGGTAGGGCATGAGTGAATGCTCAGTGAAAAGCACGTGGCGTTTATTAAAATTGAAGCAGTCCCCGCCCACAGGCAAAAAAAAAAACTAAACAACCACGTGGCTGTGTTTGTCAGAATTTACATAGATTGGTTCGAGATCCAGCTGTTTCAATAGTCACCACAAAGAACGCTCATATTGGTGGAACACATGTGTTCTGGCCAAAACACCCCGTTCTAGAAGGGGTTTCTGCACGGAACCAAATGCCATTCTTTGCTATTTTACATCAAAATGACAAAACGAATGTCTGAAAATTGTGAAGGGCACAGTGAAGGATATGGCGGTGCAGTTAGTCAATTGTTGCCATGTTCTTACACTGTCTGACTACTCTTTTTACGAAAATCAAAGCAAAGCTGCTGCACATAGTCTTTTTAAGTACTTAAAGTTGTTCGTGCACATTCAAGCTGCCTTTGGTGGGAAATACTGAGGCAAAAAGGAACCGGCTCAGGTAGGCAGGTGGTATCACAGTCTTTTTATGGGATGAACCAAAGAGCAGCTCAACATGTACAATGAAAAAAGAAGGATATCCGAGCATATTATTATGTAGTTATCATGCTCGTAGGATTACCCCATGCTTTGCATAAAGCACCTTCTAATTCTTCGTTTCTGCCATTTTTGTGAGTTTACCTGGATTTTACTTTGGCGCGCCACGTTTAGTTCGTGTATGAAATAGATAAATAAAATAAATAAATATTCGGAGCGAGACAATGCGCACCTTATCTACCAATAACGAAATTAACGAATCGATTGCTTCTGGAAAAGGGATTCTTGTAAAAGTAGTCGAAACTGTGTAACCATCTACTTCCAGTATATCTACTCATACGAACCTCGATGCTGCCTGGTATTCTTGTACATCTCACTCGTCTCAATATGGCCTTCAAATTTTATTTTCCCTAGAGACCTCTGGAAAAATTTGTCCCTACCAGCAGGTCATATACAAACATGACTAGGTTTTGGTAAATTAGCAGTGTTTATACAGATAACTAACGTATTTTTCATCAACTGATCTGCTCGTCATAACACCGCTCAAAATCCAAACACGTCCGCGTCGGACAACCCAGAATCAAGGTTCAAGCCAAGTTTGAAACGATCACTAAGTACAACACCTTCTGTAGAACGTGCGTTTGGAATGGTGTTCGATAGCACCAATGAAAAACCATCACTTATAGCTAATTATTTCCGCTATACTCACTATCGACACATTTCTCGTTGAACATTCAACAATCCAAATTAACCCTGAGATTCTCAGGAAGATGAAGCCCTTCTACGCGAAGGAAACCTTACTTTTTAGAAGTTGAGAACATAAATATGTCCTAGTTAAATATTATGATGGAAAATCATTAATTCACATGACGTAAATGGCATGACCTAAACACGTCAATCAGGGCATGATGGAAGAGCTACATGTGTATGAAATCACGTGCAATAAATACGCCCAGGTTATGGGGAGGGGATATGAGAGCACCTGAGCTACCCTAATTCTGAGAGTATAAAAGTAAGAAGAACAGATCATTCAAAAGAAATATCAAAAACACAGCATTATGTAGTAAAAATTGTAGATTTCTTCGAGTAACGCATCAAACATTTTCAATTTCAAATAAGTCAAAAATTCGACTGTCCGAACAGTCAAGACCAATACAGCCCTGAAGAAAAGGTAAGAAGAAATGTGAAACTTCGTCCTCCTCAATTATTCATGTATACGTATAGGTTCCTGAATTAATGATCAAGTTAATCGAATTATTCGGTTTTTATTCGGCCAAAGTACTATGAGAAGTTTTGATGGTATGTAGATCTATGTAGCTAAAATGATACTCACGGTTTGAGAAAGAGGATAACATTAAGGAAACACCGGGGAAAAGCAAAAAAAAGAGAGTACGTAGTACATAATGCATGAGCTTGTCATAAGGAACATAACAGCTGACGTAAGAGGGATATGATCTAGACAGAGGTAACTCTCAATGACAAATTCTGTTGAAATACACCTTACCAAAACATTTCTGCGTAAGATGTTGCGAGTTCTACAGCTTGTCAAACACCCAGGATCACCTAGCAATAGCAGTTGCTTTTAGGAGCGGAATAGGGCAGACATCGTAAAAAAACACTCACTACTAAATCACTCACATATTCAAGACAAAAGAAAAAGCCCTCACTAGCCGTGCGTGCATTCGACAAAATTTCATTGCTCTGAATCAAACGAGAGAAAGAAAAAAGTAGAAAAGTAGCATAGGAGAATCATACGTCAGTGCAGAGGCCTTAATTATGCAGAAAACCTAATTCACAACCAGAATGAAACAGGTTAGTGAACCTTGCCGGAATAATCTTTTCTAGACGGGATTTCCACTTATAAGTGTGTATAGAAAAATGGAAAGAACGGGAAGAACAGGAAAGGAGCACTCGCTGACGACAGAGGTTTTTTCTAGGAAAAAAAGGTTCACAGACATTATAACAACAGACATGATTCATAGCATAACAGCCCACACCACCCACACGACAGCACCACTAAAAAGCACGGATCCACCACGAGGACTTCACATGTATCAGTAGCGTCATTCATGGCTCTTCAACCAAGTACACTAACTGACAAACAGGAAAGAACGACAACCGAGGCACGCTGGCCCGGAAAGAGCCGGAAATTTAGTGCCTTTGTGTGTGCGAGCTGCAGCGAAGCCAGTTTGAGTTAGTCCTCTAAAGGCAGCACGGGGGGTTTTTTGGAGTTGCACATCGACAATCGGTGAGTTGCTGCAACTTCAAATTGGCTGCTGCAACTCTATTTCCGTAAGAGTGTTTTTACTCCGATAAGTTATTCCCAAAGAATTGCTCGTCAAAAAATCTGTGCAAGGCCAAAGCAGCAAAACTTTAAGGAATAGGGGAAGCAGCGCTAAAAGGACATTCAAGTTTTCTGCATATGCAGAAAAATGCACAAAGGAAAACCCTCAGGAGGCGCAGATCGGAAAAAAAGTGAGTAAAAGAAGACGGCTGAGAAAAATTAGCAAATATTTCAGCAGAGGATGGATGATAATCACGGCTTCCCGCAGAACAGCCTTAGGCTGCTCCAAAAACAGATTCGCCAGTGCTAATGCCAAGCTTTCCAAACCATCTCAGAGATCATTTAGGATACTCCTGCAATCCATAATTACCTTGCTAGACCAAAAAGCTATGGTCCAAAAACATAGTTTCAACTACATTTGGTGAATTCTAAAGTCCCTATCCTCAAGACTGAGGTAATACAAGGACATCGCTTTTGCTTACAAATTATTGCATAAAACAATGGAAAAAGTCAAAGAGACGTAGTGAGAAGTCAACCTTCATACAACTCACCCCTCCCCCCCCACTTTCGACACCGGCGCACTCTTAACA
>JARK01001367.1:300924-333733 GCA_000688135.1 Ancylostoma ceylanicum | reverse complement strand
CACCCCCTCCGCCCTCACCCTTTTTAGCTGCCCCAAACCTCGACTCAGTCCCCCACCTGCCACCCCTTTCGTTCTATCCAAAACCGTCAGTTAAAGTATTATTGCTATTATTTCCAGAAAGTAGACCATGAGAAATCCACCAATAAAGGGTGAAAAAGTCAATCCTTCTCCGTTCAAAGAGTACATAAGCTCACATAAACATCTACTAACTCTTATCCCAGAGACAACCTAATGGAATGGATCAGAACAGGCTGCAAAGTGATTGAATGCGGATGTAGCGCTGCAATGCTGGCAATGAAATCATTGTCACTTTCGGAAAAATCCATGGGAATGACGAATAAAAATCCATGCCATACCTAGACTGATATTTGACAAATAAAGAGGAATAGACTGTCGTTTTGAGATATTTTTACAGAAAATAAGAATCACATCACAACAAGTTGCACGAATGCGTGACTAATCCTTACCAATGAACGAGCAAAGTAAGTGAACAACCATTTCCAGTCAGTTTTTTGACAATCACTGCTTTCGATTACTCATTACATCACTCAGCTATAGGCTGCCTCTCGCCAAAGCCACGAAAGCACACCTATATAAAGACACTATTTTCATGCATCAATACTCTTCATGTTGCAATTTTTCCACTCCGACGGGTTATGGTGGATTTTCGCAAAACACATTCTATTTCCAATCCAGAAATAGTGTCATTCCTGGGAGTAAGTGCAGCATAGGCCTCAAGACTACGTCAGCAGTAGCTGCATTACAGAGGAACCGGAACAATACAATGGAGAAGTGGTGAAATGGCTCCTGAGGGGCGCCAGTTAAGAAGGAGGTGCCTGGCGCCCGCCGTCACTACCCCTGGGGTGGTACCAAGGTCATGTGTCTTACAATAACAGGTAATAAAGGGAGAATCCGAGAAGACTTGGAAATTCTGAGGAGAAGGGAGAAGAGAAAAACAAGCATTATCATTTATATGCAGTCATTTGGTATACAAAAGAAACCTGTCAGTTATTTTTAAACTAATCAAGACCTTTGAATCCTTAACGTGTGTCTTTGGAATTGAGATAGAGAACTTTCAAAAAAAAAAACGAGCAAAAAAAGATGACTTGGATATGCATAAAACAAACTGAATTACTCTTCTTGCATACTTTGCTGCATTTTTGTATTCTGGCTCAAATATTTGGTTAATAGTATGTACAATATTATAAATTACCAGCCAATCATCATTTTTAGTACTCTATATCCTCACCACCAGCAAAGCAAAATCCGTGAACACTCTCGGGAGAGTCCAAAACCCCATCTAGAGTGGAAAAACTTCTACAGCAGTAAGCAATCTCAACTGCTACATTCGCCATTACATGTCACCGGTGATTAAGACGAATTGCTCGGATAAGATACATCGATATTGCCCGGAGAACTTGCCCATTTCAAAAGGGCGAGTAGGTCACAATCCTCACGGAAATGTCCGTGGAATTTGCCACAGACGCTTTCAAAAACATGAGTAGAATCCTCGAAAGAAAGCAATTGGAACAGATCCAGAAAATCGCATACATTCGGAAATGTGACTTCTCCAAAAAAATCCAGACAATTGCCCCTAGCATCTCACATAATTCCACCCCAAGTGATTGAATCAAGCACAGCAGGACAGAATCGACGAAGAAGCTGACAAAAATCAATAAATAGCTAAGCGACGGACTGTAGACCACGTCAAGTATGTGCTACTTTTTCACGCTTTCAACAAGTTTAACAAACTGGCACTGCTGCAGGAGAAGTGTGTTGACGAATATATTGACACTGTTACAGAATCCACCTACGGCTTATTTTCACTTGCTGGGTAGTACATGTTGTTCAAATTTCAACAATTCTCCTAGCTTTGGCACGATGCCAATCACGAAAAAATTTGCCGGAAATTTGTGGGTGGAAAACTGGCGTCTCACAAGGATGAGAAGCGGGAAAAGAGGAGATGATCTGGGCCTTTGGAAATATTTTCTAAGAAAGGAACATCGTCCACACCAAGGAAGAATGAAGTCAGATTCAGGATCAGTCATGGCGGAGAAAAACTCAGTATCTATCCCCCCACCCTTATGCATTCAAAACCCTACCCCTTTCCCCATACCTGGGCCTGGAAGCATCATTGAGATTACCGAGGGTAAACACATCAACGCCTGTGTTAACGACGGATAAATTTGCGTTGTATCTGCACGTTTACCTAGGGTAATCTCAGTGATGCATGCGGCTTCTCCATAGAAAAAATCCACCCCAACCATAACAACCTCCCCAACCCTCAATTATCTATCAGGCTCGATCCTGGTCCCAATTTTATGGACATAATTCCATCAAGCTTGGAATTCTCAAATTTATGATCTTCTATTTTGTTTATAGATGCGCACGGAATCGCACTAATCCAGAATGTTGAGAAAAATGTGGGGATTACGGTGAAACTCACACCATTTCGCCCACGAGGTGAACTAAAACGTATAGAGGCTAAATTTATAGCCAGCTGCAAGCAGCTCGTGATATTTGCAGCCGCTGGAGCCAGGAAGTCTGCAGGTTGGTTTTCCAGTAAACATAGCTAAGGGCAAGCTAATATTAGCCACTGCAAAACCTCAACGAGCCACATGATGCAAGTACAGGATCACACATCGAAGTCACCATCAAACAATCCGAGAAGGGGGGCCAGCTAAGCCGCGCCGCTGGGCCGCCGGCTCTCTCCGTTCGTTCTCCAGGAATTACAGCCGATTGTCGACCTCATTTTCATCTGGGTCTGGGAACGTGCGTTCGTTTGCGTGGCACGAACGGGGTCATCTTAGTGGACGCCGTTTTTTTTTTCAGCGCTCACGATTACGTAGCGAAGAATTATGTGTGGTGTGGGATGTGACCGTGTGCCCTCTCGTACAGCCAACCATCATGTCAAGGACTACGTGAATGTAGATGACGACGACGGTCGGAATGCGTGGTAGCGAACAATGGTGACGGTCATGGTGATGGGCATTGTGTGTCAGGCAGCGAGACATCGTTGCGAGGCGAAAACGTGAATGAACTGAGGACGAGTTGACGCACGAAAAACGAGAACAAGAACGTTAAGGCAAGCGCGTTGACGACTGTGTGAAGAGAGCGGAACCGACGACGTGCTTGCCTCCTCGCCTCCTAAACCAATCTTTACAAGCAGACATAAATTGCACTGCAGCTGCGAATGAGAAAGAAGGATTTCACGATGTCATTTCTCCAAGCATTACGTATTCTACTCAGAACTGCCGCCTAAAATATACGAAAAACACGGGAATTTTCCTGGAATAGACACAACAAGACTACTATACGCAAAACGTATGTACGTACTATACGATAGCGATGGCCCACGTGCATAGCCACCGATAGCAAGTTGTTGACATCCTTTCGGCGAATGACCATAGAATTCCCGATTAGTGTACAAGAAAATTCCATAAATAGATGATTCAGCTTTTTTCCCTCAGTGCGAATTGGCGCCGGCACTGAATTTTACTGGCGCCGATGCCTTTTGCGAAAGTGGCGCTCTGGAAGGCGCCAGTGCCATTCCTGAAGCTGTACCAATGTTTACAAGTGTCTAGGTAAACAACAATAAACTCAGGGGCAATAATAATCCCTGACAAATTTGGTGCAGGAGAACAGAAACAACTATCCCTTCATTACTCTACAAATGGGTGCTAGGAATGTTCTTCGCAAGAATTACAGTCGAACTATTATGCAGATTCCTTTATGAAATTCGTTTCCGCATATCGCCTAATCAAAAGGCCAGTGCAAAACATTTTAAGAAAAGAAACATGAGTAATAATCGGTTGAAACACTGAAACTGAACTAGTAACCCCGCCTACCACACACTCTTTTGTGTTTGAACCTTCCCAGCAAAAAAAAATTTCACGACTTACTCTACTCATTAAAGACGCTGTCCTAAGAATTCCAGGAATGCCTCTGCAAAAATCACACTAGCCATTTCCGCACCGTAGTATGCACTACAGCCTACGTTCCACCCAGACGACAATAATCGCTGATTTATGGGAAATCACCCATGCATATTCGCTTCTCGATGAAAAAAAAATTCAGTTCGAATCGCTGTGATTCGTGTCCAGAAATAAGAGCGGTTTTGATGCGAACTAATCAAAAATGTCCTGTAATAAGAGTATAGGGTTATCGTGAGTAAGCACCACTGAGTTCATCTGGTGAATATAAAGAGAAAGATGAAGAATAAAGCTTTCTTGATGCGAAGTAATCACGAATATCGAGCTGGCCGTGTCATCCCAGAAGCCGAACGGGAGAGAAAGACAAAAAAGGAATCGCTCTACAAAAGTGCTTCTATTTTCACTACATTAGCTCAACACTTCTATCGAGCTGCTCTATTCTGAGAAGCCAAAAGTATAGAGGACCTCCAACGCCACCTTGACCTTAGCAGATCCAATAGTGAAAATCGACAGCGGAAATAGAACAGACGGTCGCAGAAGACTGCCACTCAACAGGGTCACCTTGGATTGGGATGACGGTCAAGTCATCTTGAAAAACACGCACCTCATGACAGTCAAATGTCAAAACATGTTACGGTGATGACAAAAGAAAGAAAATTAGCGCCACGCGACTTAACGGCATAAAAAATTTCTCATTACATGATCTCATAGATCGAAAGGAATCCTCAAACCCACGACTTCAACTGTTAACCTGAGTCCGTCACTGAGACTGCTTGGGGTAAAATTGCAAACACCCCAAAATTTACCCATCGTCAACACGGGCTTCATCACGCTTACCCTGGGTAATCTCAATGACGCATTCGGGCTCTGATTTTTTTCCTCGCCTAAGCTCCATGAGAAGTCCTGGCAGTTTCACAAACTCTCGAAAGGACTTGTTTTAGTCATGTACCGTTGCTTTTGCGGAAATTCCTTATCGAGACATCCCCTTATTAGGCGCGGGGGGGGGGGACATAAGCTGCCTCGACGGCTATGGTTCCAGCAGATCTCTCCGCTTAGCGGCTACACGATCTTAGCGACCACAGATCGCATTGCACATCTCTACGATTTCATCTACAAGAAAGCGTACGAATGGAGGCTTAGAAAAGGAAGCGGTCGACTCCATGTAGAGTCGGTGACAGAAATTAAGGGGCTAAAGAAAGACAATAAACTGACGCGCTAGCGGAAGTTCAAACCCATTTGAAAAATAGTCAGCGCTACATTGACCTCTAGCTCTATGAACACTTCCAGAATGATGGATAACTCCTCAGCCTTCTTTAAACAAACATCAATTACAAGTGTAACACAACAGAAACACGATAAACTTGCTGTAATTTGAATTGTACGGATTCCTCAGCTCTATGTACAATAAAATACTCGAGTAACCGGAAGCAGTAATAGAATCAATATAGTATAGCTCAGAATGTGTGACAATCGCATCTGCTACGCTTCAATCTGAAAAATCCAACGTAAGACAAGCGGGTAAACGTACGCGAACATGAATGTGCACGAACGAAAATTCCATTAGCTATCGGATGCAGAAAACCGGACATAAAAGTGGTTACGAAACATTGAACCGACAATATAATGGGTGTCGAACCGTTGCGCTGCGTCGTGCGCCGGTTCGGAACCGCTCGACGACACACCGTCTCACAAAGACACCTGCATGGAATCTCCCGCCAGAAAACATAAACACAAAAAACGTAACTGTCGGCGCCTGCATGCAGATTCGCGGAGCACAACCAAGTAGAATACGAATGAATTTCGCCATTAAACAGTAAATGAGATGAGCTTAGCCACAAATATGTACATAGTAGGTGGGGATGTCTGGACGACGAGAGGGCGAAAGTGCATTTGCAGAAAAACATGAAACGTCAGGAAGCTAACAGGAGGGAAAAGAAACAGCATTGAGGAAAAACGTCGACAGGATGAATGAATAATAGATTTGAGAAATGAGAAAACAGCGAAGAAATCAATGACCAACTGAATGATTAACTCAATGAGCAGCTGATTGTATGAATGAATAAGTGAACGAATAAATGAGTACAAAAACGAATGGATGAATGAATGCGAAGGCGGAGAGATGAGATAAAAGGATAATGTGCGAAAGAGTAAATTAGCATGGGAATAAGCAAATTAACGAGTGGGTGACACGATAAATGGATTACTGACACAATAAAAAAGGGGAGAATGAGTCAGTTGAATAAGATGTTATCCTAGCACTCAGACTTTGCACTAGAACACGATTCCAGAATTGTTCGGAGGGAATAAAATAAGGCAAGACAAGAACAGAACACAGAGCAGAACAAGATAGCATAACAGGAGGCATGAAAAAGCAAAAAAATCCCTCCCTTCCTTACAAGAAATTTACAAGAAGCCATGCAAAAATGTAAAGAAAACTATGGAAGATGGAAATATAATGAGTATTTCAAAAGTTGAAACCACTACTGAAAGACGTTGAGAAAGGTAATATTTAGAGAAATATAGGGGCAATTCCCGACCAGCGGCATAAAGGTAACCTAGAACACAACCTGACACACATATCAATAATTAAAAGATTTCAGATAAGAGAAAGTATTTCGACAGAAGAAGAACCATATGTTCACAGAAATGACAAAAGAGTCGTAAAATCAGATGTCCTGAAACCCTTGGACCATAATCCATGTCTTGAGACTATTGAATGATAAACCCATGAAATTTTGCTCAAACAGCAAATATCAGATAGCTTACAAGGGTAATTCGTCCTGATGTAGATAGCAGAAAGAATAAAAGTTCTACAGTTCATGCAAAGGATTAAAAGGTTCCGTGGGAAGGACACTATGTAGACAATTGGGCACTTAATTTCTATGAGTCTTGAGGATTTTTTCAGGGGGTATTTTAACTAGCACGAATTGGGATAACTCATTGGGATATGAGGCGCAACAAATTTTGAAGCTTTCGAGGAAAGCGAGCTCAAGAAAGTCAACAGATGACGTTGAAAAAAGTACCAGAAGAAAGTTGGTAAATGGTTTTGTCGCTGTTGAATTTTATCCTATCAAAAAAAGAGTTCAAACCCGTAGATAAGTAGAAATACTGGGAATGTGAGCAAATAAATCTAGTCTCGAGCACGGCAATCTTTAACAACCCCTACCAGTTGGCGCTGGTTGCATTTGCTTTGGATACAAACCATTTCAAAATAGACCTAGCCAGAAATCTAGGACAGGGCTGAAGCTTCAAGCTTCTTACAAAAGTACCGCTTTACCGAATAAATCGAACACAAGTGAAAATAGGCCACATTCGGCTTGTCCAATATAGTGACAAGCTGAATAAACCCAAATTTTACACCATTTGTCCTATTTTAACTGAATAGTGCATCGAAACAATGTCACGTGCTAGGACAAGCAGTGCTCAGCCAGTGCATTTACGCTGCACCAGCCAGTACCAGCACAGCATTCCGACACAGAACAGCATTCACTGAAAGCACGCGGCAAAAACTGGCCGGACAACTGGTCCTCCACTGGGCTCGCTCTGCTTTCCGATGCTGGCGGTGGTCACTTACGAACACACCTAAATAGCTACGCGAGAAAAAGTGGACGACGTAAACAAATGGCCCTAATTCAGCCTGTGAATAGTTCTTTTTTCTTCAAGCAGGAAAAAGCAGAGTGCTCCAAGGTCCAAAGGAATCAATATATATGTTTTTCTCTACTTTCGTAGATGGGAACGTGACCGATTAGCACTGATTTTAGCTCACGATTCGGAACGGGTGCTAATTCTTCTCGTTGAGAAATTGGGGTGCCGATATTTTTAGATATGCTCTTCAAGAAAAAGATCAATAAATTTTTCAGCTCTGTTGCTCACATCCATTTATCCACATCGGACAGATAGACACGAGGTTCTGCCTTTCGGTAACGTGTGAAAAGAGTGCAAAAATAGGAAGTTCTAAAATTTTCTCAGAACGCTATGAAGACCAATCAAAGCATGCCATAGAAATCCATTTCACACTTATATGAGAAAGCCTCAGTTGGCCAGAGGAACGTTACTTTGCAGTAGTTCTGGTTTCGACCCATGGAATACCCTTACTTGTTTAACTCCAGGAGCGGCAGGCATCACAGAGATTACCCAGAGTAAGCGTGTTAGCACTCTTGTAACGAGGGGGCAGATCTATGATATGTTAATACGTTTATCCTTGGTAACCTCAATGATGGTTGCCGGAACAGGTGCTTTTCGCCGTCTTCTCGCTTTGTCGTTGTCTTCCTGACCGAAATTTCGAATACGACGGCAGTCAAACGCTTGAAAACACTCCTTATTTGAAACATTTCTTTTTGACATTTTGAAATGACCTGTTTCTGATGGATCGACATTTCAACTTGTCCAAAGAGAACGATAAAGAATCTTCCCGTGAAAATATTGCATTATCTCATGAAAATGTTGCATTACTTTTGTACTCCCTTGTAAGAAAAACGGGTATCTTAGTGCTACCGCCCCTCACTAAAAAGTCTCTGAAAAAGTGCCTATCTTAGCATTCGTACTACTTAAAAACCCGTCACGAGGACAGTACAAGAAAGCCATATTTTACACGTTCTAGGAATATTTAATGCTAGACTTGTGGTGTGATTTAAAAAAGCGAATACATTAGACCAAACATAGGAAGTGAAAGAAATGGAGTAAAAAAAGTGGAATACCAAATCAGGTTTGATGACATATGACAGCATGCTTGTAGAATACGAAACATGGTCCCATAAAAACAAAAAGGAAATGAAATTCCCGGGTCATTTCCTAAGACATCAAAGATGTCCAACGAAGTATTTCAAAAAAAAAAACACGGAACAGAATACGTCGTGTAAAAGAGAAAAACTGAAGATTTTTAAGCCAATGGCGAATATAAAGCCACTCCAATATGTAGAAATTAGCGAAAATTAGCTGATCTGAATAAAATTCTCTTCCTCTTGTAGCACCGAAACAAAACCGAACAATAGTACCGAGTGATATTTTCAAGAGCATTGTCAAAAAATTACTAATGGGCATTCGAGATTGTACAAGGAAAATTTGGGTATTACATCGAGATTATCAAAAGCGTCGCCATGAAAGCTTAAACAGCAATTTAATAAAACAAAACTATAACGTTCCAGGCCCTGCACCGCATGAAAAGCACATTTCTAATCAAAAATAAAAAACTAGCACAACCCATATTAAGGTTATGTGAGCAAGAACATCTGATCAGTTCATTTCGTGGATTACTCCCACTGACGAAGACCAATTTCTAACGTAAGACACACGAATGAGCTGCTTTCCCATGCTAATCCTAATGATCTATGACCGATGGCGGCATTAGCCGTTCAGTGAATGCAAAGGATTAGCAGGGAAGAATGAAGAAAGCCCAGAGCTGAGGGTCTGGAATGATTATCCACGAGGCTACGTTGGCGGCTTGGACCAACACAGATAGAACATTTTAGGGAAATAAAGCAACTGCACACTGGAACACAGCAATTCGACTGCATATGTGACACTCTCGACAAAAAAAGCCTGCTAATTATGCCGCAGATGTTTATGATGTGTTCTTCAGATGGTTGTACCAGTTCTTTAAACTAATTCATGGTTGGAACTGGCTTCGAATTACTGGCGAAACATATAATACAAGAGCTGTGTAAAAACCAGCAATTGACATTGTATCGGGAGCACCAAAGCACACATTCATCCAAAAAAATGCAAAAAAATTAAAAACAGCGGGAAGTAACCTATGATCTTTAGAAGAATAAAGGCATTGCTGTAGTTGGCTGGAATGGCAATCCTCCTAGCGCTGCTTCCCTACATCCAATTAAGCAACTCAAATTTCGGGAAGCAATATTTCTTAACCAAAGCTAGAAGCTAGCCACATAGTAATTGCTTCAATCATCAATTATTTTTATTATCGCCGTGTGTTTTGCCGCAGCCACATAATTTAGTTTCTTTCTGTTGTTGTTCTATGTGTTCTTATCATAGGCGTTAACCTGCATGTCACAATAAATAAACAAATTATCATCTAGTTTATCTCTCATTCAATGAAGCAAGCTATGGGCAAATAAAAGAAGTTCCCAAAGAAGAGTTGTTTAGGGACTTGTTACTGAGGGGGCCTGTTTGAAAGTGGGTTCACTTTAATTGTTATGCTGAGCTCCAGAACTGCTCCCTCAAACCCAAAAACAGTATACAAAGTGGCAATGTTAGTTAGTAAAACTACATTTCGGTGAATATAGCTTGATCACTGGTTTTAACTATTATTTTATTTCCAAAAGGATTACTTGAACAAAGGCAGCGAAGAGGGCAGGTCAATACCTACCGCTCGTGGAACCTAGTTCCATAATTAAGCAGTAAAGCGAGCTGATACCCACAGAATCGGTTGAAGTTTCTGATGGGGCCGAACAGGTAATAGCCATCAGTAGGTAGGCGAGATGGCCTAGCTTTTTGGTGCAGCCCTCCATACTATCTGAGTACGTAAATGAGTGATATCCTTAGGAATACGACAATAAAAATTACTTGAAGTCAGTAGTACATATTACCATTCGTTCAAAACATTACCTTGGGTTAAATACCGGTGAATTTATCACGTGGATGCGCCGACTGTAGAACTTAGGTGGAACATCGGTGTCTCGAGTGTGTGGTAGTAGGTTAGCCAAATATATTAGGTTTGTCCAAAAGTCTTGCACCAAACTTTACACTTTTCCTAAAAATCACAACACCAATGTTCGTGGATGGAACCTGATCTGCCAACTTTTGTAGCTGTGAAGTGGCAGAAGATTCTACCACATTCAAATGTCAAAGAATTTCTATTCAATACAAAGAAATTCTGGACCAAACAATAAATGTTGGTGCAAGACTTCAGGTCAACCGTATAAAATTTCAGTGTTGAAAAATCTAGAACGTTTCCACATTTGGTCCAAAAAATTTGTCTTGATGAACTTGGACAAATATTGGAGGGTTCTGGAATCGTCCTGTCCGTAGCCAAATGGTCGTTCCAGGCTTGGAAGTGTAGTGTTTATATTCGATCAACCTAGGAAGATTCCATAACCCAATGGAGGCTCAGATCTACATTATGGATGAAGCTAAAAAGAAACTCAAGACTGCAGCTTACCAGTTGTTAGCTGTCTAGGGGCCATATGCATCATTAGGGTCACCCAAGGTAAACCTATTAACACCACACAAATGTACCCATCGTTAACACGAGCATAGGCACGTTTACCCTAGGTAATTTCAATGATGCATCCAGGGCAAGGAGTACATCTTCTGAGAAAATCTCAACACCAGGGAGTACATCCTCTGAGAAGATCCCAAGACCTAGGAGTAGATCATCCGAGAAAACCCAACAACATCTAACGAGGAACTTCAAGCGAAAGACATGCAAACAAAGCAGGACCACCTCTAACGCCCGCACCGCGAAAATACCCTCAAAACTATCGAAACCACCACTCAATGACGCAACCAGTAGGACCGGTACCCGAATCGCAATTCACATCAACAAAGTGCATAACGCTTGACGCTTCACACATGAGAGAATTGCGCACACTCACATCGCGTTCGTAGCACATCACACACCCACCCATCGCGCTTACGAATCACGCAATAAAGATCCGATCTCTTAGCACGAAATACGAGATTATAGACCTAGTCGGCTGCACATAAAACTACAAGCTATTCTATCAAGATCGTGACGGTGTGTTCACAGCGACACTTCTGCGAACAAAAATCGAATGATCTGGAAATGGCGGCATTTACAGGGGACGAGCTACATGCAACAACAGCACTCTTACTACACGGAAACGAGCGGCAATTGGTGTCCATCGCGCCAAACCAATAAAACGAGTGACAGTTGTCGTCTCTGATGATTTTACTGATCTTCAGTAGACTGAAGGGAAGACGTTGATGATGGGATACGTTAGGATACAAAGGTGGATATAGGAATGGTAAAAGGCAAGAAATACAAGAGTTTCCACAGCTGAAGCTTCACAATGTACATACATACTTTACGTTTTTAGTGTAAGACCACTGTAGATCATAAGATTAGAAAGCTAGACAAAAATTGCTCGGAAAGCTTCGACATGGCAGATATTTTGATCTTAGAAACTCAAGTTTATAATAGAAAACCTTTAAAGGCAATATTTCATAGTAGCGCACACTTCCAAGATGATCATAGTTTTTCTGGAACTTATAACAACTTTAAAGTTGTAAATACTAAAAAATCCGAGGATGACAAGGATGGAACAACTTTTCGAAAAGTTTTCATTCGAATGAAAGTACGTCTCGCCTTCTTGGCGCCAATCCTTGAACCAAACCAGTAATGTGAAGGACAGGTGAGGAAAAAATAAACCTGATAAGAGGAAAGTGACACTTGATGGATTGCAGATGGGTGGTGGGGAGGGGTCGGCATGAACATTAAAAGGAGTTACCGATGGTTCAGAAGTAACCGAGGCTATTTTCAGATCCTTACTTTGACGCTCACAACCGGATGATCCTTGTCACTACACCAGGACAATGGGCGAATTCCCTTTTATTTACTTATTTATTTATTTATTGCATGAAACATGCGCCAAAGTAAACATCAAATAGCCTCTCTACTAATTTAAACCAGTACAGTAGAAAGATAGTGTTAGAAAAAAGAAAAATTTAGGTTAACCACAACCGTTTTTTTTTCTTTTTAGAAGGATGTTTAATGAAGACTGGAAGAATCGATATTGAAAGTAGACTAGGATTATATCACTAGGATAATGTCAATGTGTTGCCACAATTTTTGTTCATATGAGGCAACTGAATAGAATAAAAAAAAAACGAAAAAGTCGGACAATAGTGTTGGGTTGTTTAATTCTTCCTGATCTTTTTTTTCTTCTTTTTTAAACTCAAGTTGTGTTCTCATTAGTGTTTTAATTGTTACAGGTCTATTGGAATAGTCCCAGTTATGTTGTTGATTGTTCTGTTTTGTCGCATAACATGACTCAGTTCATGTAATTAATATATAAAAGCAGGGAATTATTGAATGAGTACTGGAGTTTTCCAACCAATGCATAGAGTGTCCTTATTTCCTGAATAATATGACTTATAGAATGAGTGAACCTATCAATTATTGCCCATAGAAATCAGGAAAAAAACCTCCAAGACGTTCGGTACTATTCCTCAAAATGATTACAGAGGTAGAAATAACAATAGAATAAAGAGTATGACCACCAGCACGAGAAGTACGCGCTCAACCAAGCGCTCGCGCCCGAAAAAAAAACGACGACGCCACTAATTGGTTCCAGACGATCAGCAAGACAAAATGAGAGAAACGACGCTCAAGTGTGGTCGCAGAAAATCGAAACGTCGGGAACACTGGTCGAAATTTGGACAAAAAGAAGAGGGATGAAAAAAGGAAGCAGAAATGGAATGTTTTGCCTTCACAGATTCTGTGCGAGCCGTATAACAAGGGAATGACTGTGCAATTGTAACCCAAGAGAAGTTAACGAAATTTAAAGTCTTTCAAGAGTGGTTATATCACATGATCGGCGCTAGCAAAAACGCTTCTAGAAACTTTTTTTCGTCTTGTGATGATGTAATAAACAAGTTTCCAATGAAATCATCCAATGATGTAATGTCCTTATAACCCACCACCATGGTAATAATGCGATAAATAAAATGGTAAATAGAAAAATAGTTCTCATAATCCTAGAAGTGTGCATGCAACAACATCGGAACTATAAGATAAAAGGATCCTGGGTGAAGCCCTCTCCACGAAATTATCTACAGCTTAGACAAAACGTCTTTTCATCCAGATAAACCTATATAAAAAATCAGACAAATAAAAAACACGAAATGATTCGTTCAAAAGCGATTTAAAGGCGAGAAAATCTACTAAAGCGTGCACTACTAAGCGGATTGTAGTGCTTATAGTGAGGAATTCAGAAAAGGGCAGAGGGTTTCGACATTTCGAACAAAGAAAGTGTCAACAAATGCTTTGTGGGACTATACCAAGAAATATTTCGAAACAAAACAAATCCAGAGAATTCAGGATTTCTGGGCAAAAACGCACAACAATCGCTAACAGCTCATAAAAACCACCAAGGATCCACACCCAAATACACGCGCACATGGCCGTACACACACACGCTGGCGCACGATCATTAATGCACAAGGTCACGCAAAGATCTGGCAACATACACGCGCTCTGCGCCTGCCCCTCCTCGACCGGCACTCAACTCGGGGTCATATTGTTGCTTTCGCGGGCGCGAAAGCGCTAGCCCGTACCCGCGCGATCAACGAACATTTCACCATTACCGTCTCTCTCGCGGCTGACGCTCGCGCGCTGGAAACGGTGAGTTGGCGGGGATTGCCACGGAATTGGCGAGGGGCCAGCGCGATCGGCGCTTGGCCAGATGCCAATTCGGGCTCGGCAATCGGTTGGCGCATCCGATTGGACTTGCGCCAATTCTCGGGTCAGTCTGTGCCTAGCTCGAAGTCGACTGTCATTGTTCCGGGCAATTGCAAACAGTTCACGAAGAGCGTAGCGTATGAAACATCGGAGAACAACAACGGAAGAAGCGAAATTCTCGGAGATAGCAGTGATGTATGGAGTGTCCGACGGAGAAAAAAAAAGGATGGAAAGAGAAGAGAAAAATGACCAGGACGAAGAGCAACTCGAAGCTGGGCAATGGATAATAAGTTGCAATCCTACCAAGATACTTGTTAACCCTCACCACCTCCTGCATTCCAAAGAAGACCGTCTCGTCCCAAACTCATTAGGAAAGAATGTTCCACCGTGGAAAAAGAAATAATGAAGCATCCAATTATGGCTCAAACTGGAATATCGTTAGCTCCTCGCTGGTCACACTCCTAATACGCTATTAGTTTCAGTCTTGAAATGGGTCGTAGTCGATTCGAATCATGTCATTGAGGCTATTAACAAATACGGGCAGGCACGACAACTGGATCACGCTCAAGTGGTCGATCCATGTTTCTAATTAGATTTGCAATGGACACGCGACCGACACAGCGAGACATTGGCGCGCTGTTCATGATGCAAGACATCGTCGGGCAGGCATCACGGATTAGAACTTGGGGGTGGGGGGAGGGGGAAGACATCGGGCAGGCTTCACGGATTAGAACTTGGGGGTGGGGGGGGGGACAGGGAGTATTCTACCCTTCCACTCGAGACCAACATCGAAAAACTAGTAAGTAAAACCGTACGCCAAGTTTGTAAGGCGTTATACCTGGAGTGGGCGGTGCGGACGGCCTCTACGATTGGCTAGTTGTGCGGATTGACCATTCGCAGAGCTCAACCGCACTGCCCTCTCCGAATATAACGCTCACACCCTGCTGTGCCCGTATTCATGAACATACTCGGGAAAACTGGGACTTACCTGCCCCGCAAAAGCAGACGAATTCTTAGGATGAGAATGGATATAANGGATTAGAACTTGGGGGTGGGGGGGGGACAGGGAGTATTCTACCCTTCCACTCGAGACCAACATCGAAAAACTAGTAAGTAAAACCGTACGCCAAGTTTGTAAGGCGTTATACCTGGAGTGGGCGGTGCGGACGGCCTCTACGATTGGCTAGTTGTGCGGATTGACCATTCGCAGAGCTCAACCGCACTGCCCTCTCCGAATATAACGCTCACACCCTGCTGTGCCCGTATTCATGAACATACTCGGGAAAACTGGGACTTACCTGCCCCGCAAAAGCAGACGAATTCTTAGGATGAGAATGGATATAATGTGCTGGAGTGACTTGCCTCAGTCAGGGTTTATAGGTGGTAGCAAAGGTAACAATAAATGACACATTTTGGTTGAGAAACTCGTCCGCTTTGAGAGAGCGGGAAGTCCAAAACCTTCCCATGGTTGTCTATGAATATGGGCGCTGGACACCCAAGACGACCATGAGGCCTCATATGCACTTTCCAAAAAATGACCGGATAGATTTGGTAACCAATCCTGGACCGAAAAAAAACCACAGACAATAATTTGCCCTGACAGCTCCCTCAAAATGCAGATCCTCTAAATCCATGACGTTTCCGTTAAAGATTTTAAAAGATTAAAATTTATTCTAAGCACTTTAGGAACCAGTACGGATAAAGCCCTCGAAGCAAATAGTCGGATAGCGGACTCCGAAGCTAGTTCGATAATCTCTTAAATGCACCAGCCAACGTTTATTGTGGCTGAGATTTCCGGGAACGAAAAAAAGAACGCGAGAAAACTTGGAGAACCTGTTTCGGGAACTTTTTTCTAACCACAGCATCCTGGTGTCCTTGCCCACCACCATGGGAATAAAGACCTCACAATGCAATAACCAGCTCTCCATTGCGTACAAGGCTATGGATGGCAGGGCTCGAATATGGCGGTCAACTTATTTTAACAACATCTTCTCCAAACATTTGGCGCCGGCAACAAAACTGATCCACCGAGTCCATCAGATAACATTAATGGCTCATTTAAGCATCCATTACAATCGCTTTGCGCCGCAGCAGTTCCAAGAGGGCGCGCGGAGTGTCACCGACCGACTCGACCGACCTTCAAGGCGTACAGCGATCGCCGCGCTCAACTGACAGACAAGTATGTACGTATATGCTGCTGTGCAACACACAATGGCACGCATGTCGCGCGACCTTGGCGAATGGTTTCTGCTCCAGCGACGAGAAGATAACCTAAGAGGCTTGAGTCACACATGTGTCGCTGCGTACCGCCTGGTACAGAACAACGACGATTACCCCACAGTGCATCTGCGCTTAGTGCAACCACGTTTAAGCACGTCGACGCAGCTGACGGCGAGATGTACGAGCACTCGTGCAAATCTGAGGTGCAGCGAACGTCCAGAAAAATTCTAGATGTGGAGCAAAAGGAACGTGAAGAGTAGCTGGACCAAAATCGCGAGGTGTTAGGTGGCCAGGCATATCACTTGCGGTCAAAAGTGTCGACAAGAAGTGGGTAAACAATGCCTGGCATTCACGTGCGCGCTGCTGACACGCTGCCAAATTTGCTTTGCAACGTGTCAAGCGGCGATCGTAAAGCTCTTCCGGGCGTTCACAGAATGTTGACGGAGTTTATGCAGCAGGAAATAGGACCCGGGTCTTGCAAAAACGATTCCAGTTCAAGGAAGCCTGGATTCCTTCCTGGAAATTTCAAATTTGAGCGCCATCCAAGCTATGACTAACTTCCGCTGCAGTGAGGACTAAGTAAACACCATATAGTTTACTCAGTAACGGGTTTAAAGAGCTGTCACACCTTTGCATAAGTAAAACCAAGCAAATATTAGGCCCGTTGACACCGATTCTCGCCTAGCATGTTAACAAGATAGTACTGTTAAACAAACAATCTCACCCTCTAATCTAGCCGAACAGTCATCAACAGTACTCTACCGACCTCAGGTCAATTGCCAGCACCAGAGAAGTATGTCTGTTTCAGGAAAAAAAAAAATGACAGCAGAACCAGATCCGAATCACATGCCCTATCTACTTTTCTTTTCTAGACTCAAAAAGAGCACTAAATCATGCACTACAAGTAGTGCCGTGATGCATGGAGCGACCGCAAGAAATCCCCAATAAGATGGCATAGGCATCACTCTGTATATGAAAAACCAAGCGAAAACAAATTTTTCAAGATGAACTTCAGAACAGAGCGCATGAAAAGTTAAAATTGATGAAGACTGAATTGAAAACTGAACCAAAATGAAGATCAAAATTTATGCGTTACCTAAAACTACGGAATCGGTCAATTTTCCCGAGAAATCAGCGAATGCTTTGAACGCGATCGCAGAATCCTATGAAACAAAAGAAAAGAAAGAATTTTGGTATAGGAAAAAAATACATTCATTCTCAGCTTTGTAGAAAACGTTAGAAGCTTGGTATGACTCCCACCCACCAAACAGTGAGCACATCTGTGAGGCTCGTAAAATTTTTTTCGTTGTTTGTAAAGCGGAACAGAGCAAAGGATACGGATTTTTTGAACATTCGTACAAGGCGCCAGGACACTTAGGATCGAATAACAACTAAATCTTTGGGCAAGGATTTACTGAAATTATTTCTCATGCTTTTCTAGAGTATCATGGCACTTTGCATTTCTTTTGACCAGCCAAATTTCTCGAAAACATACGGACAATTTTATATTCCATAGCTCTATCTGAATCTTGTACGAGTTGCAAACAAAAAAAGAGATGGAGATGGAAATTACCGTCAGTAGGGTATCATTGACGTCTTTTCCAAGAACGTCTTTCAGTAGGTTCTTCGAGTCACCGATTTTCTCCCCGGTACCTAAGAGGATAAAAGTTTTCTCTCACAGCGAGATCCATACCTGAAGCAATTTTTTAGACAGGAAAAATCAATAGGTTGTCACTCGCTTTTTTTGCCACTGGCCAAGAGAGATACTCGAAATTCAAGCCTGGCGAAGGTTAATTCTAAGGCCATTAGGGCATCTAATTCCAGTTCTACGATTTGTTATTATTGACCTTTGTTGTAATAGAGTTAAAATTCAAACAAATATTGAGTTTTGAATGAGTCAGAAGTTGGAGTATCCGAAAAGAAAAGGGCCTCGCAAGCCCCTATACCTTCCCTCCCTGGCTGTGGGGCTCTCACTTCTCGAACATTCGGAATTCGACTGGGTCAAATCTAAATTCTAATATGCAAACCCCACATATAGCTGGAAAGCGTACAGCGCTATCAGTGAGGAAAAGTATAGCTAGTCGATTAGGAGTGGAAACTCCAGCGAAAAGTCATAACGACGCTGCGACGATTTTATATTGCACAAACGGCATCTGGTGCCGGTTGTAACAACACTCCGTCACCAAACAGAAGACCGACCCGTATACAAAAACAAACCAAGAACCAGAAGCCATGCACATACAGTTCGACTTTGCAGTTAGCAGAAAACACGTTAGCAGAAGAGTACATACGTACGCACATTTACAACACTAACTGGCAAAGCTTTTACTTAAATGGCAACAGAAGTGGGGATACCGCGCTAACAAATAATGCGACATCAAAACAAAGCGCAGCTATCGCTTGTGGATTGCAAGGACTCCTTCTAGCTGTGCACTTTTTTCACTGACAGTGAGAATTGAGTCAGTTTAGCATGAGCAGAGGATAACCCTCACATAAAGCGAGGCTGAAAGCGGGATATCTCGCGAACCCGGGACTTCTCTATCTCCAACCCAAGAACCTCCTTGAGAAGAACAACAGTTTTTGCTGCAGCTGTCAACGTGGCGTCAGAATCTACAGCCACTTTGGAGACTGTATTTCAGAAATTTTCAAAAATTCCCTTTAGGACCTTCAAGAAGAAAGAACTAATCCTTGGTGCCTCGAAATACCAACTACTAGAACACCAAAAATGTATTTTAAATATGAAATACTTCAGTAGTCTGATCGAAGGTGAAATTGACAGTCCGAGCATCGCCAGTGAACTCGGAGGGTTTGGTCAGCATGGAAATCAATTCGAAACAAACTGGAAGGAACAATAAACATAGGAGGCCAGAAGATCATTGATTATTAGAGCTCATTATTCCACCATCAGTTCAATCAATACTTCAAAAACCTATCCAAAGATAATCTTTCCACATTTTCGTTGATTTACGTGGAAGAAGCGATGAGGCAGAGAAAGGAGGAATGAAGCGGAAAGGAGTGTGAAAGAAAGAGAAAAAGAAGGCAAGAGAGAGGACGAAACAAAGAAAGAAAAAAGGAAACAGGAGAATTGTTCAGCTGGTGTCAGAAAAAAAAACATTCACTTGAAATTAACTGAAAAATCTATCAGAAAATTATGAGCTAGAGGACTGCTGATGCAAAGCCTTCAGCAGCCTTATCAAATAATCTCGTCGAATCAATTGAAATAGATTCATGGAAATTTTCTACCATTCTAGGATTTGTGTCAATTTTTATGTAAGCGAGGGGTAGACACTGAATGTTACTAAGAGGCCGCATGTATCACTGAGGGCTGCCCGGGATAAACGTGTTAATTCAGGGTCAACGTCATCCAAATTTACTCACTACTAACCTGTCAACACATTTACCCTAGGTACGCTCAATGATGCATCCAGGCAAAGAACCCATGAGGCAATAAAATTTATCCTGGAAGAACCCAAATTTTATACACGCTTCACCGACATCACAACGTTTGAAGAAAAGCATCTAAAGGCAATTGAAATAAAAGCAAGATACGACATCGGACCTCCGATGAGAAACCTCGGATCCATAAAACTCTCTAACACTTGCTTACGACCCAACAAAATGCGTTCGGAAGCTGGTACGGCCAAGTTGCAGTCGGGCTCTGTTAGACAAGCCTACTGTGTAAACCTAGCGAAAGAAAGTTTGAACTTTCTTTTAAACACTTGCACTTCAAAGAAAAACCCTCTGACTTGAAATCCAATGCTTTGACTTTAAAATCTCCACAAAAAATGGGAACACATGTCGTGTATGCTAAACAAGCTGCCCTTGGAATGAACTCGTAGTTGACATCAATTTCAAGCTACACTAACATCACGTGCCGAGTACGAAAATGTAAGCCGCCCTTTCAAACTTTAAACCGCCCACTAGCCGGACAACTGTGTCCAGTTCCAAGGCCAACTATCTCAGTTTTCTGGGTCGTGAAGCCGCTTCACTTCAATCGCGTCGAGCACTAGCTAGCCTGTCACCAACCAGCGAAGAAGCCAGCACTTATGATCCAGCTAGCGCAGCTGACCTAAAAGCACCCCAAACAAGGAAAGACAGCCATTAATGGTGGATCTGAGTCTAAACTGAGAAATAATAATTTCCCGTTTTTACTTTTGGGAAAAACCTCAGTTCTATAGTAATTCTTATTCTTACCATAATTTTTGCAACAAGGCGAACGGTAAAGTCCCAACTAAGGACCATGAAAGTGATGTTATTACTGAAAAGGCCGAACTGTACCTCACTACAAAACGCAATACTCAGGATGAGCAAAGCTATACATACAGTGAACCCCAAACGGCCGGAGACAAGGGGCGGGACGCGGCGCAGCTTTCCTGGGCAGAGACACAGGGGCTCTGGTTGCCCACTCTGGTTGTCTGGTTCTGCCTGCAGCGGAGAACTCAACGGCCACGCCGCAGCAGACAACCAGAGCGAGCATGCAGAGCCTCTGTGTCCCTGCCCAAGAACGCCGCGCCGCGGTCGCGCCCCTTGTCTACGGCCGTTTGCGGTTCACTGTCTATGCTGTGATCGTTGCGGAAATTCACATAAAATCAGAGTGATATAGGAAAACAGGTGTCTAAGGCGCCATTCATACAGCATGAATGCGTGCGTCATGCGTGCGACTACACGTGTGAAAGAAGGCTGACTCAGCTTGAACACAAGCCAGACGCAGTGAGACGCCCTCCTTTGGATCACTGCGTGTATTTGCGGCAGTTCCGTAGTACTCATATGCATAACGTACAAGCAACATTTACTAAGCTTCAGGGAAAGTCTTTCGTGACCAAATCGTGCGTTTGACGCACGCGCGCACGCATTGAAGCCGCCTTTAACATGACCTCAAGGGTCTCGACTCACAGAGACCCTGTAAGAAGCATCACCAGATGCGGAAAGGGGTAATCGGGTTATGAAATATTATTACCGCAATTTCAGCGAAAATAGAAAGATGGGTCTTGCTATGGCCTTTTTACAAAGTACATGCTCATGAACTGAAAAGAGAAGCAACGCCATAAGTCGTTCATTAAAGCGAATTATGAGCACATTCATTGAAAAAAAAACGTTCGGTTCCACGTCAAACGGCTATTTTAGTCATTACATCGAAAAAACGGGTGAAGTAGAGCCAAAGAACGTTCACAATGAGCTGTGAAGGTTAACTAGGTTGGAAATATCCTTTAATTATACCGCCACATCTTCTTTTTGCCAATCCAGCACTTTCACAGAGCCGCTCTATTAACCAACAATATTTGGCAGAATAAAGTAAAATTACAAACCTAACAGCCATAACATTTGTTTCGCCAGGCGAACGCCAATGCAGCAGCGATTCACGTTGAAACGTTGACTGCTTGACTCAACAAATAGTGAAACGTAAGGCGATTAATTCGACCGTAGTACTCAATTTGAGCAGGATGATCCCGGCTCACTCGTTTCGGTTCCTCTGCGCGACTATGAATGACACAACGTCCTTCGTGGAGTATTTTGCAAGTGCAAACTGTGGGAAAACAGGACGATCCGATTGGGCAAGAAAAAATGAATTCAAACACAGGAACATCAAAAATGAATAGAATCAGCGGTTGGGAAGCATGCCAAATTTATACCACACTGACACTGTGTGACACTATACACTGGAAATGGATACATGGTGTGTGTGGGTTACTCGCGTACAACAAGGCTCTGAGTGGACAACAGAAAGCAGCGCTAACATTGTTGAGGAAGGAACAATCTTTAAGAAAAACGTTACAACACCTTCCACTGCCTTCAGTGACAATAGAAGGTACTCTGAAATATTATTTTGATTTTACATTTTGAATAGCGCAGTGGCAAGAGGCACGCAAATCGCTCGCACGGTCGATGGTTCAATCTCGGCCTAGGTCGGCCATGTTTTGCACCCCTACAGGGTCGGTCAGTTGGTACCAGAGGGGAATTGGGGGGTGAAGAACAGACATCTGATGCCCCCCCCCCCTCCACTGCAAGTCACTGCTAGTCACTGTATATGGCACGCACGCATTCAATGCCCGCACTATTCTCGAATGAGTGGAATGCCTGACCAATCCCAGGAACCTCCACCAATAAATTCTTATTCTTTTATATTTCAGATTAATTGTTAAATATACACATTCCTTTTTTTGGAGAGCAAAGGTCACACAAAATACGTATGCATTGGTAATTAACAATGGGCAAGTATGTAAGAAGAGAAAAAAAGTAGAAATATCGTAGCTCATTCCCAAAACTGAGACTATCGTGACCTAGCTTCTTCTGTAACAGGCATTTTCAAAAATTTGCGCACAAGAAAACCATACTTATCGATTTAACCAGCGAATGGACGTAGGTGCTTTCGATGACAACGAAAAAAAGTTGGTGCGTGAACCACGTTGAATACAGAAAAAACTATTCAAACAAACAATTCTAGCACAAATATCTATAGATCTATACAAATTCTAGATATCGGTCCATGACTACTTAAAGTATTTGCACTTTTAGCTTTCCTTCGTCCATGGGTTCGAAAGGGCTTTGACATTTCGGCTGCTTGATGGAAAATGGGCAATTTAACAAATGGTGGAATAGTCATTCTTCTGACAAAGCATGAGCTCAAGGACACAAAGAAGCGGCCGAATCTCCCCTAGGGAAAGTATGGCTTTACGAATTCTCGCTACTCATCAAATTCGTATAATGGCTCTCCTGAAGATGGCTACACTAACGCCACAGACCCAATCTGTGCAAATCGATCCTCGAGACTTCGTTAAACTACAAAAAATAAAAGGGAAAGGTTAAAAAACGAGGAATGCCATAATAAATTGTTTGGAGCAAGTCAATCTCGCCATAAGGACAAAAGAAGGAACCTAGCGTCAATTCCCCTGAAAAGACCCCAGAAGGAACTGAACAGGTTCGTTTCGCTTCTACACCCACACAAGACCAACTGCAACATTTGCAACAGCGCCGTTATTTGTGAAAGGCTTTGCAAACCTAAGCAGCAAAGGAATTCTTACCGATCCTGAGAAAAAACTATGCAGTAATACTGAGCAAGCGCTAGTGTCTCAGGAAAGCTGGAGGTAAAAGTGAGTGTGCAAGGCTCCTCCCCATCTTTACCGTTCCCACTTGAGGACCAGTTCCAATCAGTTCAAGAGGGTTTTCACAGAATAAGAGTTCTCCAGAACATAGTTTTTAGAAAATATGGACCCTTCAGGACATATAAAGCAAGGAAGTAGATATAGCGATGAAGAGGTAACAAAGGTTGCAATTCGCATAAACAAGGAAGTGAGAATTATGAAGAAGAAAATGTGAAAAGAAAACACATGAAAGGTTCGAAACAAATTTAAGCAACCAACAGAGCAGGGGAACGTAAAAGATAGCAAACTGAGCAAATATTCATTAATTTCGAGACCCTAAGAGTAGCAAGAAGGGTGCGATTATTAACAGAACGGGATTCATTATTGGCCGGGAATAGTCACGAATGTGCCAGTCTTCATAGCTTCAGGGAAAATAATTCGTCATTTTTCATTAAATGCAGAGTTTGAAAAAAAAGTAACCAGAAGAACAGGCTATTTCAGGGAGGGCCAAGACGGCTTTCTCCGATAACAGCCTTTGCATAAATCAAAAAAAAATCTGGCTGGAAAACATAGAATTTAAGGAAACTCCACAAGATGGTCGGCAAGTGACACTAATTCCCATTCGATGGAATGCTCGCTGAATCAAACAACCACTAAAATCAACTATCAGAAAATCCATAGAATTTTCAGGAGCAATATAGGATCATAGTCAATTTTTCAAAATTAATTTTGGGTCTATTCCAAAAGCAAGAACCGACAAGCCCCGAAATCCCATAAATCCCATCTACTGCAACACACGCACTCACCCCACGCCCACAGCCGCTCGTGGCCGAGCCGCCATAGCGACTGCGACGATGAATTGGATTGGTTCCTTGAAACTTTTTCTAAAGGAGCAGTCCCGCTTCTGATAAACAATTGTCGCACTCTGCCACATGCGCACCATCCATGCTATCGATCATTGAATTCCCGACGAAAACGACGACAACGACGACCGGTCCCAACGTCGTTTTCAGGCGACCAGTCACTTTTCTGACATAATTACCCCATGTTCACCAATCATGAACGAACACTGCCAGTAGACGTGCGGTACGACGTCATAGCTCAAGTACGACAAAAGTGAAATCATTTCGCTTTTCTAATGAATTCGATAAAGATAGAAAATGATTCATAGAAGCTTCCCTGGCTTCCCTACCAAATGCTTGGTTGGGAAGATGTGGTGCTTGACAGTTTCAGAAAAAAAAGATGCATCACAAAGGTGTTTACTATACTTGGAACCGAACAAAAACCGAATAATTTTCTTGTCTTGATTAACAGTCTAAGAAACAATTAAAACTTAGAACTTAAAATTGGAACAAATGCATTCAGATATTTGAGAATGAGATAATTTTAAGGATCTTTTTGTCTTCCATATAGCGCCATATTGGCCTCTAATGATGAAACACTCGAATTTTACATTTATTCGGAATCAAATATTTTAGCTTCCGAATATCGAATATTTCGAACGAATCGAAAATTCAAGTTTTCACACATTAGGAACCAATATTAAGTTGTATGAAAAACAAGAAAAGTCGTAGGGCTTTCCCATTTCTCAATATCTGAATGTTAAAATTACTTCCTAAATTGTTTATTCAATCAAAAGAATAATTCGATTTCTATTCGGTCCCAAGTAGAGTATTTACCCAAGAAGGAAGGGACAGAAATCGGAATACAATAAAAATGTGGAATGGTGAGTAAAGAAATACGATAATTGTGGATCTTCTAGCTAACAGAGAGTCAAAAGCATGTATAGCAAGGTAAAACCTCCACCTGTTTTCATGGACTAAACTTGGAAAAGTCAGGTGGAATGGTTTCAGACCGCCACTGTACAACATTGATGTAACACAGTATATGTATAGCTCATTCAGCGTAACAACAGCATTAATAGCAAAGAAAAAACTTGCCAAAATCCTGCCTAGTTTTGATCCAACTGGCCAAATGTGGGGTAATCAAAAAACACGGCAGCCCTAAATGTACTACTACTATAGCACAATCCCAAAACAAATTTTAAAAAGAATTAGTCGAGAAACCGGCTTGCAACGTGAAATGTTTTTCGTGCTATTATCCAATCCATAGCACGTGCTCTAAATTCCTGTCACTAGATCGTACAATTAAACTAGATTAAAATGTGTGGGCAACATTTGATTGAATTCAAATTTAACTCATTTTTAAATTTCAGAAATGAGAGCAAAATTCAATAGCTCAGCAAGTGGTACACAATACGAACGCTCACGACAGGAAATTACCCCGTGAGTCAGCATCGATAGGCTGCTGCAGTGCCAGCACAGTGCTAGCTGCGCCATTTCGCCAATTTTCAGAAGGATAGCATTGAAAGTCTCTGAGTGGAAAGAAGACTTTTCATTTTAGAGTTTCGTAGTGAAGCAATGTTGAACAAAGTTGGTGTTCGTGAACCTCAAAACATAAGTTATCCATAATCTTCAGGAAAAAGCCTCGCAGTAGTTAACCACCAAAAAGGCAACAATTTCTCGCCTTATTCTATCAAATGCAACTACTCAACTACTACCTCTGGAACTCGACCAACACTAACCAGGCCCCAATAGTACGCCGCATGAAAATGGAGTTTTTCAGGACCACACGTGGCGCAATATGTACATCCGGAAGTTCGGCTCAGCTAGTCGTCACCGCTTCCGCACGTCGCGGTGCTCAATCGTGGCACCAAATGTTACCACAGAGCAGAACGTGTCGCTGTGCTTTTTCTCACAAAGCGCTAGGCACATTAACGATGAATCCTTGTCTTTAATGACTCCTGGCTTTTAATGAGGTCAGTCGGCAAGGGTGTTCCAGTCGCGCGCACACACACGAACGAGAAGAAATCGGTGGAAATGGAGGGGACCGGATCGGCTTCGAAAAGCTTTCAAAAGCCAACAAAAACAACGGGCGCTGGACAACACAACAGACCTCTGCAAAGCCACAAAATTGGAATCGCTCCATCAATATTAACGGCGTAATGTTGCACAGAAAGCGCGGCTAGAAAGGCATTGTGCGTCAGGAGCTAGGACGGCATCTAGCAGACATGCACTTCGTGCGCACACTCTGTTGAAGTAATGTAGTGAAAAACATTCGTATACACTGCTCCTGTGGCAGAGTCTATGGATTTCTGCCCAGAAAGCTTACAGCCTTCAGACTAATTTAGCTCACAGCTTTTTTCTTTTGCCTGTCTGCTCTTTTTGTTTTTTTTTAGTGGTTACGGTTCTGTCTCGCAGATCACATTTCTTAAGGTGGGGTGTCTCCCAGCCTAATAAATAGTAAATAAATAAGTAAATAAGTAGATAATAAACAAATAATGAACAAACGAACAGGAGATGAGCACTTTCCCGAAACAAAACACACTTCATTATTCCTACCTGGCGTCTTAAAGTTAGTGTCCCACCTTATCTACGTGATACTAGCAGATTCTGGGACCCTATCGACTGCTGGCTTCAGCGATCCTCATATAAGGGTACGACGCCTTCCAAGTTCCTTCAAGTTTCATGCGAGTCCAAATAAGCTTGCAGAACCAAAATATGGAGCGCTCCGCCCAAATCCTCAAACATATGGTCACTTCGACCCTTCCAGAACGGAGTTTTCATCGCATTTGTAATTTATGATTGTGGAGATTAAGGAAAAGAGCAAAAGCCCTCTATTATCTCCAAAAAAAAACAGTGGAACAGTGCCACCAATGCATTCATTATTAGCCTGAAAAACGGACCTTTGACCCTCCACGCCCATTCACGAATTTTCAGAGGTCTTAGAAACCTCAAGGATGGTAATTTTAGCTTTTATCCGGACAAGGATGTTTGCTATGCCCCACAGTTATTCTTCATAGTACAGGGAACAACCCTGATTATTTAAATGATTACATCTGAGTAGCTTAAACAAAACCAAACTATCGGGAACAGGGTCACGGAGGGAAAAAAACAAGCAAATTTCACGAGAAGACTGGTCAATGATTCCTAGGAAAACGCCTGGCCAGACCATTGCCTGGAAGCGTCATTGGGATTACCCATGGTATGTAGAAGTGTTGGTGAATGTGTTAGGATTAATAAACTTGCGTGTGCTACCTGGTTTGCATTGGATTATCTAAATGATGAATGCGGCCCCTGCAAAGTCAATCTAGTCTGGAGGTCAATTACCAACCTCCGGAAATGCACAATTCACAAAAAGTTAACTACTTAACTATTTAACTGCAAACCCTGGAAAAAACCGCTCTCCAACAACGGGAGAAGAACCAAAGGTAAAATATGCGAAAGGCTATCGAAGACAGCTCTTATGATTTGTGTGCGTCAGCTCACTGAAACGCTGAGCCTATATCCTAAGCAATGCCATGTGATCCAGGAGACTTTTTCGTTTTCCTCCTCCAGAATATCACACCTGGCTGGCACGCGTGGCTACAGTCAGACACGAGAACGAAGTCCAAGTCACGATCCGAAAAAAGAGGCATTGTGTTGCAGTCACGTGTCGCTGCTAAAATAGCCATGCTAGTGCAAACTGAGGCTCATTCCGCGAACTTCTACCCACTGAGGTGGAAAAGAAACCTCTCAATACGATTATTGCCGGTACAAAAAGATGTTTCAGCCAGCGCAGCCTGCTCTACATTTCGAAGACAGGTGATGGTGAATTGCAGGCAAAGAACAACGTGTTCACCATTTGGAATGCTCAGAACGAGTGACATTTCGAAATATGTCGGAATTCGAAAAGGAATATCTTTCGCGAACATGACAAAAATTCAAATATCTAAAAAAGGGGTCACTACAAACAAGGAAGAAGACCAGAAAAATAAATAGGGATTTAGGACTCTTTTTTTCTGGAACAATCTAATTTCCAGATCCTTTCTCATTCCTTAACTATATCGATCAAGTGTGAACAAGTACTTTGTGAAATGCTAATGCATGTATAATGTTGTACAAGACAAATACGTCGAGATATCACCTACATCTAAATGTCTAAACAGGCAATCGTTTAAATGGTTAAAAATAGAGGCACCTACGTACGTAATATGTAGGTAACTGCACCTGGCAATAAAATTTTGTTAGATACATTGCACAGAAGAGAACGAACAAAAACGAACATTGGAAAACTGCAATACAAGCAGCTGATTAACAAACAGTGCAATTCCTGCAAAAACTCTCCAGTTCTCCTCAACCATTACTTAGGTATTTTTAGCTTTTTTTCGCTCCAATACTTGGATCCGAAATGCCCTGCTAAATCGTCCGGAACGCAAGAGCAAGAACAACATGGGAGTAACAATTCAACGCTCTCAAAAGTAATGAGGAATCAAAGTATATTATATCTGAGTAACCACCTGTCGCGCTGTTCTACGAAGTGGGCGGGGCTCATGAGAGGTTACTTCTCAGAAAGAAGAGTTGGTACAAGAAAAAGAGGTGAAAAGAGTTTCAACCTCACCCCTACTGAGCCTGGATCCATCATTGAAATTATCCAGGGTAAACGTGTTGACGACCGTGCTAACGGTGAGTGAATTTGTGGGGTGATAATAAGTTTACCTCGGGTAACCTCAACGATGCATGCGGCCGAAAATTTTAGAAAAAAGAAAGGCCATGCAAGGCGGAATGAGAAAAAAGGGAAAATAGTTGTTACGAGACTGGAAGGATCAGGCTAGTTACCAAGCGTTAACATAGCATTGAATTTTTAAAAAAATTACCCTAGGTCACACTTTGGACCGGTATTACATGGACACTTTCAGGAATTGCATTTCATAAAGCAGTAAGAAGACTAATTATTATCTAGATCGCATAGAAAAACCAGTAAAAGCCCTAGCGAACGCGCTGGTTTTTGTTGCCTGACGAAAGGCTATTTAAGCGAAACGTATTCGTAAAATCCAAATAGTACTGCACAATGGGTCTTGAAGCCCAGCAGAAAGGGCACTTTGCGTACATTTTCACAACGACTTCATGCTATTGAAAAAAGAGCGCAAAAATTAAATCACCAATGAAACCCAATGAAAAGAAGGGCAAATCAATTTCACGCATGCAAAGGGAAAGCCTGAAATTACCATTTGCACTTGCTTGGTACAGCCGAAAAATGGAAAGCTGCAGAATTGATAGTTTTTGCCTCAATCCTTGAATCAATCATAACCTGCTAAGGCCTCCGAGAAGCTGGAGCAGTTGGTAGTCATCGATTTCGGTAAACTACGTACGAGCTGCACTTACACCACGCAAAAAAAACAGTTTCGATCTGCACTCTACTGCACGACTTCAGCCTATCACGTCTGTTACAAAGATGAGCCCCAAAGCAGACGCTAAAAAAGTGGACCACCAGTTTATCACGTCGGCTACAAAGGCGAGTCTCGAAGCAGACGCTGAAAAAAAAACGAGCAGACTCCCGTGCAAAAGAAGTGCAACCGTGAAACTAATACAACGTGGACAGAGGAACGAAATGTGAACTTGGTGTGTTTGCGGTGAAGTGCAACTTCACTCCACGAGCAATAACCGAATCTGAGCGGTATTCATATGAAGCTCCGCCTACAAACAAGTTTTCTTTTTTCATCGGAAAAATCGGTGCCTGATGGGGGCTTAAACACCTACCAACGCAGAAATGGTGAGTGGGTGTATTAGACTCGGAACGTTAGCTAAACAATGGGCTTCGCGTTGGATTGACAAGATCAGATAATGACCAATGACTATATATTTATCTGTTTACTTATTTATTTACCCAATATACCATAATGGCACTCTTCCAACAACAGATGGAATCAGAAGCCAATACTTTGTTGTCCATGGAACTATTCCAGGCCTCAAGGCAGACCACTGGAAAAATAAAGTGAAGAATTGTTAGGAAGATCATGGCACTCACTGCAACGAATTAGAAGGAGGCTGGAGGCCACTCTTGGACATACAGCGAGGAAGAATATAATCTTCAAGAAACAAGTAACAAGTAAGTAACCATAGTGGTGCATCATCAAAAGTCGTGTAAGACAAAAAGCAAGGTAACACATAATAACTCAACCACAGCAACAGCACCTAATTAAGAAGCATGACGAGAAGAATCCATCCTCCATGCCACAAAATATGGCGCAAAAATTGTCCAGAAGTGGCAAAACATGTGCAGAAGCCAAGAAAGAATGCGCTGAAGAAGCGCCCTCGTTAATATTTCGCCAAGTTATGCACTGAACAATGTTCCTTACATCCTACAGAGGCTGCGTGACAAGACGTACGCTGCTGGACTGTGATTGGCCGATTCATGTGCGCGTCACGGTCGCAGCCTGCAAGCGTATGAGCAGCGCTGGGGAGAAATAGACAAGTTTTCTAAGTTAAGATGGGACAGATGAATGCCATAGGAGCCGAGAGAGTGTAGGGGTGACCAGCGGAGTCACTCAATGCGTCCACTTTCAAGCAAGAACAAGGATTTAGAGAGCGTACGCGTGCGGCGCGGTCGCGTCGCGGCGTACGACTTGACCGCCTCCCCCTACTGAATCCTCCCTTCTGGTGTTTTGACACCCCAACGCTCCCACCTACGTACGTATCATGTGCACCATGTGGTTGTATTCCTCAGGAATAGCGCCATGACTATATTTTCAAGTCATAAAACCATCAAAGCATAAATAACATCCCACATTCCGAGTCACCAACATCTGGACGAGTTGTCCCAAAATACCGTTGTTGTCCGCTATCGAAATAACACCATCTGGCACAGCAAACGATGTGCGTGAATCTGTGAAGCTCTGGCGTAGTTATCCAACATATGAAGAAGTTATCAAAGGGGGACACTGCCTGCCCTTCTGACTACTTCCGGATGCGTAACACGTGCAGTCTGCACATTCATGTGCAGTCCGATGAAGCGTGCAATTCCTATAATGCTACTTCTTTCCTTCAAAATGTCTCCAAAGCAAAAACTCCAACATAAATGACACCGAACAAGCAGGGCACTCAGTTTACGACTGAACGTTATGCCACCATCTGGTGCGGCGAGCACGTTAACCGGCACTCTCGACCCCCGAACAACGTAACACGTGCGCTACAGCGATATTCCGCCAAGGATCATATGGAGTTCGCCGCTTTCCGTGCCAAGAGGACGACTTTGTGTCGACTGGTACCATTGTGGACTGGGCAATTAGGGCGGGATTAGCGCTAAGCAATTCAGATATCCGTTCTGCCAAAGCTCAAATTTAAACAGCTGCTTTTTTTTTCGTACAGAGCCATACAGCAGCGGGGATTTAGTTCACATTCATAAGAAGTGTGACATCGAGCATCATTTGATGTATTGTATTATAATCGGATTGGAAACACAGAAATGGAAAAAGAGGAGCGAACCCACGCGAAAAGCGCTGGACGGCGAACGCTCCATAGAAACACGGCTTCCTCGCATGTAGATGTTTAGTTTTGAGGTCAAAGCCTCACCTCAGAAATTCAAGCCTTCTTATCCAACGCACAGCCGCGGAGAACGATGATAAACTTTTGAGGGGCCTGGACGGGATTCTCGGCATATGAGGGAGATGACCGAGACCTTATCACATACATATTAAAACAACATTTGGAACGCCGTTCATAATTTTTCGAGACATCTACAACAGTAGCGCAGATTTCTTAGTTTGCCTCTATAAAACTTATGCGCTACTCCGGTAAGGATCGCTGATTTGCAACCCAATCTTAAAGAAACTAATTTGCAAACAGGAGACAGCGCAAAAAAATTTTACAATGTTGATTTTTTATGTTTCCATGATTCTGGTGTTCCAGAAACACTTCCTTCTTATCATTCCATATTAGCCGCTTTGAGATTAAACGTTAAATTTTAGACGTGCTATATGCAATATCCAAATTGAATAAAACTAAAATAGAATGAAATAAATGAGTGAATTATCAAAATTAAACTATCAAATAATATACTAGAATTGAGTAAATGATAATCAAATCAACAACTCCTCGCCAATGGGCTGCATTTGTTTCAAGAAAGGAATACGTAGGTGGATGAGTTTTATTAATAGCAGAGCGAATCAAAAGCGCTCAAACGCGATACGATACCGCTGTACTTCCTTGCATTAGTGTATTTTTAACTGTTTATTTTTAATATTATTTTTTAGATAATTTTTGTTAAACATTTATTACTATAACTAATATTTTTATTGATTCTATTTATTTCCCATCCGGGTCCCCAAAACGGCGGAGACCCCAATTTTTTTCCCACGCCCCTCCCCCCCCCCCTCT
>JARK01001367.1:289902-300579 GCA_000688135.1 Ancylostoma ceylanicum | reverse complement strand
CCCCCCCCCCCAAATTATGACTAATGCCACTGGAATTCCAGGCTTTTCTTCAGAATCCAAGTAAAAAGATAATCCTGATTGGAATTTGAGGGCCTAATCCCCTGGAAGACTGTCGGACTCTCAGAACTTAGCTTTTCAAATGAGATCCACGAATAAGACGAGACTGCTTCTGAGCCGCGCGAAAGTTTTCAAATGCTGTACGTTTAGCCTATTCCATGTGGGTGCAGTTTCTCCGCAACTCGCATAATGGAAGTATCAAAGCATATGGAGTGATTATGCGAGCAAGCAATCATGGATTGCACTGGTTTTGAAATCCAAATCTTTTAAAATCCAAAACTAAACATGTAACATTTTAGTCCTGTTATTCATCTGTGCTCATTATCGAATAATGCTAGGAATGTTGACGAAAAACTCAGTAGTCGGCTAGGAATACAAGCCATATAATTGGTCACGTGTCCTATGTTCAGTGTCGTTTCGTACCACTCAAAGTTCTCGTAGCAGTTGACGATGCAAATACCTGCTGTAGTAGCATTTTGGCACGTAACCCAAATGCTATACTCTACGATACTACACTATAAAGAGTGAAGAGTTTGTAGGGCAAAAGTAATGTTAAAGAAAATGAAGAGTAGAATTTTAATAAACGATAACTTGACTATATGCTTTTCTTTATAAAGTCTAGGTCCACCTTTATGAAATAAATAAAGAGGCAAGCAAATAGTAAATGTAACATGGCAACTCATTTTTTCAATGTAAAGGATACCTTGCAGCACGTTACCCAGGATCCCTCTATACTCTGTGCCACATCCCTGAGATCATATGCTCCTCCACACCCGTTCTGAGCAAGAAAACTTCATAAACTTGGTTCTGGTCGGCAAGAACAAGCAAGAATCCATATCTTGATTATTTAGGGTTTTATTAAAGAGCAATGAACACGTCGACGCAAAATAAATGACTTTGAGGTTGTCTTTCTGCTTCTCCTCGTTTTTTTTTCGATAGGATCATGATGGTATGAAGAACATGTTCCACTTTAGACCAAACTCTGCAACCATGGAACAAAAAATACACAGAGAATAGTGCTCGCTATCCCTATTCGAAATGCCTCCATCCCACCCCCACACCAGCAGACCGACAGAAGACTTGCTCTTGATTCACAGCAGCCGATATAACACCAAAATTCACGACTTGGCACCGTCATCAGAAAAAATTTAAGCACTCCCCTGAAAAGACGCACTGGAGCCACAAAGCGAACAGTGATAGTGGAGACACCCACACAGGTAAGTAAAAACATCTAAACGATCTGTTAGACTCCTACACGTAGGAAGCAATCCATAAAATCAATAATTTCTCCAAGCCCAAGGACGAGAACAACCAAGATGAAAGAAGCTTGGGCCGCATGCATCAATGAGATTACCCAAGGTAGACCTGTTGATATGCCTCAAATTTACCCACCGTCAACACGGATGTGTCACGCTTACCCTAGGTAACTTCAATGATGCATCTAGGGTCTGAACTTCACCTCATCTACTCCGCACGAATGAGACTGCTCACGTACATAATTTGAGGCGTAATTAACATAATTAAGGCAGCTTTTTCCAGAATAAAAATCCAGACGCCACGTGGCCTCGGAGACTTGATGAAAGTTGCGTTCACACTGACCATACTATCCCAGCTTATCAACAGTTTTTGAGCATAAGTCCGAAAATCTGGAAAATCCACCAACCACATCTTTGATACTGTATAACCCTTCGAAATCTTCTATTATCCCGACTTTTTTTTGACACAATGGTGGCTGACCAACTGTGACAAGGAGATCAATTTTCTAATGACCATGCCCTATTCACAAAAAGTGCTCTATTCGCACTGAGCAACTCATTTCACAGTGCAATTCCTTGCGGGGCAATAAAATCACAACCAGAGGTCAAACAATAAGACTTCAAATGCCACATCGCGTGCAAAAACACTACGGGAAAACCTTCTCAGCAAAACACAGCCTGTTCGAAACGGATTCAACTACTTTTTATAAAAGAAGGAGAAACCGTTTGCCCCTTAACAGCGACAAAGCAATTCACAACTGACCAATTCAACATGACATATGGAGCCAGTTTCCTTAAGGATCTTGGGAAAAAGCACTTCAAACATGGTGCCGATAAGTACGTCACCGGTTCACTACAAACGTCGTGAAAAAGACATAGGAGTGGCCCTGATAGGAAAAAGGGACTTGGGAATACAGGATTTCCACAACAAAGGGAAAAATTACCATTTATGCGCTTGAGGAAACGTCTAGAGGACAATGTCTGATTTCAATTTCCAACTTTAGCCTCAAAATGATATAACCGTTAGATGTCACTTTGTCAAATTTGAATAGAACCCTTGACATCATGATTGATGTGAACGGACTATCGACGTTCGACGAAGGGCCAGGGTGTTGACAGCTAGGATTTTTATGAGAACTTCTAATATGGACGGGACGGGAAACATGACCTGTACGAAAGGCGAAAAGAAAAAAGGAGAAGATACCTGTTAAGTGAGAGCGTGTCGCCTGAGCCGTAAATAGTGTACGGCTTGTTTACGATCAATGGGTATCAGAAGTGATGTCCCCTGAGCGATGACGACACAGGGGACCATATGGGATGCGGTGAAGTATAAACTTACAGTGTGTGTCGATGGCGGTGACCCGTCCGCGGCTTCAAAAAGCACGCAGCGCGACCGCGCCGCTCGAGCAGGGATCCCCTCTGGAACATCAAATTATGGGGTTTTCTTGACATTCAGTGAGTTTTCTTATTAGTTACAATTTAATGTGATGAATAACTATCAAGAAAACCGCGATTCGCCACCGCGGCAACAATTCCATCGTGAGCGCCGCGGTCGCGCCGCGTGCTTTTCGAGGCCGCGAAAGGGTCACTGCCGTCGACGCTTACTGTAGCAATACACCCGTCTCACTCTTTTCCTGTATCCTATCTTGTAACAAAACGCATTTAGGCTCATATCCAACACGATAGAGAATGTGAATAAGCGAAAGGTAATTTAGAGGTTCAGCACCAGGGCCTCGAGGCATCATTGAGATTACCCAGGGTAAGCGGGCTGCGGTCGTGTTAGTGATGGGTAAATTTAAGATATGTAAAAAAGTTTACTCTAGGGCCACATGCATCGTTGAAATAACCCTGAGTAAACGTGTTAACATATCCCAAATTTACCCATCGTTCACAAAGTTTACCCTAGGTCATCTCAAGCATCCAGCCCTGGGCCTGAATGCACCATAGACTACCCAGGGTAAATGTGTTGACAGATGTGGTAACGACGGGTAAATTTACGTAGTGTTGAGACGTTTATCCTGGGTGATCTACGACGCATCGAGGCCCTGGATAACCTCAATGATGTGTGGCCCCGGTACGAAGAGTAACTACAATTTTTTCAAATCGACGATGTAATAACCAACCCTACCTTCTCGCGGGCATGACCAATTCTCAGAATTAGATCGTTAAGTCACAAAGCACTTCACCGTCCAAACCTCAACAACATCTCTTTTTGTAACTTCTTTCGCTCAATTTATTACGACAGCCGTTCCCAACGCACATCAAAATGCGCCAGTTAGAAATGTTGCGGAAAAAACTGTTGTTCGCACCACATGCTCAGTCACTGGGTGGCCAAATAACTAGTTAATGTTCGCACATCAAGAACAAAAAACACCACATGAACACCGGATCGCAATTGTGCAGAAAATGGCCACGCTATTTTCTGATGTTGGGAAATAAGATGAGCCGTTCCAGTCTGCAATACCTTCTTATAGCCAAAATAATGAAAAGAGCGCAAACAGACCGTGCTTGAACAGCTGGTACATTCGCACGAAAGTGGCTGAAAAATCCGACACTCGTCGGACCGGATAGTGGGGGAACAGCTCAAATTGGGGACAGAAAATATTCTGATCCAGAATAATGCGATTTACGGCAGGAGTTCTTTGGTTAATGGTCAAGTTTTCGAAAGAATACGTCTCCGCTCACAAACACGTTTCACTAGACAATTTATTCCAATCTTTTCTTTACGAGTTCAAAAGCTTTCAAGCATTTAACAGCTCAGTTCACGGAGTCAGCGGGATCCTAGGACATAAAATAGGAGTATGCTGGGTTTCACATGGTAGTTTTGATGAACACCAAAACGACTATTTTCGACGCCAGGTCAGTAGAAAATCGCTAGCCTGCTATTTTTCTTGAGATTTTCGGATAAACAGATGACCAGAGGCATTGAAATCGCTATTCCGAACTCTTCGAAATTCCCAGTAATAAAATTCCCAAGGGAAGAAGGAAACCAAGCATTTTCGCATTTTTCAGTACAAGTACAGTGAACTCCAAACGGCCGTAGACAATCGGCGGGACCGGGGCGCGGCGTTCTTGAGAACAGCCAACCACAATGAGCATGCAGAGCCCATGTGTCTCTGCCCAAGAACGCCGCGCCGCGGTCCCGACCCTTGTCTACGGCCGTTTGGACTTCACTGTAGGTACGATGACAGGACTACGGCAGGACTTCGACGTCCCCCGGCCACAAGAGATCACAATCCATAAGCTTTAAGAAGCATGCGTGACAATCATACGAATATGCTGCGCTTGAAAAACTTCAAATAATGAAGGTAGGACATAAACACCACCCCAGTTTTCACGACCGACCCAGAGTGGGTTTCCAGTTGCGTTCTTGGGTCGTGATTATCTCAAAGGACTTTGCCACCTAGCGAATAAACGCACGATAATAAGTAGAAGCTGATCACTGATATGCTGTTAACTTCCTTGATTTATGGCACGCCTTGTTGTGTATTGGAAATAAATAAATAAATAAATGAATAAATAAATAAATAAATAAATAAATGAAGGATAAAGGATAAAGTGGTCGGCGTTGATCAATCCCGTCACGAGGGATGCGCCACGCATTCGACTTCATCTGGAATCGTAGAGGCGTTGAATGCGTAAGTGCCCTATACAGTGACTTGCGGGGGGCATCCGATGAACCAAGTCAGTGCTTCATTCTCCCAGACTCCTCTGGTACCAATTTACCGACCCCGGAGGGATGGACGGCTTGGTTGGCCGCGGGCGCGGGATTGAACCACCATCGACCGTGTGCGTGCGCAGCGAGCCTCTTACCACTGCGCCACACGCGCCCAAATAAATAAATAAATAAATAAATAAATAAATAAATAAATAAATAAATAAATAAATAAATAAATAAATAAATAAATAAATAAATAAATAAAGGAAACTGAGAACGACCGCACTGTACGGGATACAGTTCCTTATCTGAGCAATATCCAAGATCACAGTGAAGCGGGGGCGTGGCCAAGTACTATGTCGTGATTGGTTGATTACGCCTAAGAAAGCGGGTAATGCAGAACGGGCTGGAGGGTGTAGACGACTCTTAGGATGGGCCGCTCGTGGTAGGCTGAGGCGTACCATGAAGTATAAAGTACGAGCAAACTTCATAATGAAGACACTTCACCTGCTAGATGCCCTGTGAGAAAAGTACTTACTACTTGAACGCTCAATACATCTAAATACTCCAATTTCTGAAATTTTGTAGCAAAAAAAGTGCACAAATAGGATGGGATATCCGTCAGGGCTTGTAACACTCTTTACCCCAAACATAGGACACGAACATCCGAATTAATGAATCTAGAGAAATTTTTCCCAAAAAAAAAACTCGAAAAGAAGCTCCAGTATCATAAAGCCATTGGGACACTATTGACCTCAGAAAATGAGCGCAAAGGAGATTTTCAGAGAAAAAACACTTCAATCAGAAAAACTGGTTCACGGATTTCATATTGACCTTTCAATGTGCGAAAGTATACACAAACACTCGAAATAGTCAAATATTCACATCACGAAAAATAAGCACTCAGGGCTCATCATTCACTGTTGGCAAAAACAGTGGAGCAAACAATGACTTGGTAAAAGTAAAGAGATCCTCACAAGAGACTATGAGGGACCTAGATTTCCCACGGCTGAGGTGTGCTCATTCATATGCAGTAATCTCATTTGTACTCGATATTCGATATCATCAAAGGGTTCCCCCTCTCAGACACAACGAATCCTATGCAGAGTTTACCTGATCAAGATAAATTGACTAATGAAGCAATTTCAGGGGTAATTTCAATAGGCAGGTTTATTCGAATTGTTCGAGACAAAATTGAGAGCACTGGAGCAAAAAGGAACTTCTTTATGTTTCGCACTTGTATGGAAACGATGGCCCTGAGGTTCTAATCAGAAAGACACGAACAAGAAACTTACAAACTCATAAATTCACAAGGGCTGGCTGAAAACTACTGGTGGGTATTGGAATTCTCCCCTATGGCTATAACGAAGGCAACAACACGAGCGTAGGAAAACAGACCCAAAAAAGAGATGGATGAATAACTAGCAATAGAATACGCTATCAACATGAAACAATAAGGGCAATTTATACTGGATGTGTGCGACTGACGCGCGTGCGTCTATATGATGAAAATTAGGGGCTTGTCGCATCGCAGTCGCAGCTCAGTCGCACGCGTTTACGGTCTCGCGACAGTAAACGCAAAACAGAATTTCATGCCGCGTTGATCGGTCATAATGGAATCTTTCGCATGCGTGCGTCTGATTAATCGCTGCAACGACTTCGATTTTGATGCGTATTGATTGCGGACGGGCAGTCATCGGTCTAAAACCGTTCACGATCAATATGTATCGAAAACGAAGCCGCCGGTACAACGCTGGTGCTAGATGCTACACTCCTTCAGTATTTACTAGTGTTGACAGGCCAAGTGAAATGCTGGCGATGTTGACAGCATGACTGAATGAATGAGCAACTTTTTCAACAAAAAAAAAACTGACAAGGGAAGTGCACGAGCCTAACCCCGGGGATCAAAACGAAGTATCCATTTTCAAAAGCATTGCCTTAGATGATGCTAATGTATGCATATCATTTTTGCCCAATGCTCTTGATGCGCTCAGGAGAGCGCGTCAAAGATTTTGCTATTGCACTGCCACGGAAGTCCATGTAGCGCTGGATTTTATGACACGTCGATCACCCAAAAGATCTGTGGTTACCGTGATTCGTTGTGCTATAGATTATGGAGTGTTTTAAGACGCATTTTGGAGAAATTTGGTTTAGCCTGTTCATGTAACATAGAGCGAGTCACACCGCCAGTGGCACGGTGGCCTCGTGGGGAACGCATCAGACTATCGGGCAGGTGGCCGAGGGTTTGAATCCGGCTGGTGCAGATCGTTTTGCATTATTAAATTTCAAGCTTTTGACCTTGCTTGAAGTAGTTCTTATTATTAAAATTCACCAGATGTGCGCAGTACCGCACAAACTACGAAGCAGCTCCGCTATCTGAAGCGTAGTTCCATGTTAGGTAGGGAAGATTTCGATTTAAAGTTTCTGCAACATGGTCTCTTTTTTGATGGGATCCTTTTTCGTTCCCTTGCTAAATCGTTCTATTCCGATTTCACTGGCGGGATCCAAACCCTTGATCTTCTGCCCAATAGATCGATGCGGTACCCACTCGACCACTTTGCCGCGGCTGCCATGCTTGCAGCTAGGACTCACGAGCGCATGATGAAACGAAACAAGCTTATACAAAAATGCGTCTCCAAACGTTCCATGGTCTATAGTATACCTACTCGTGGTAACCACGGTTGGTTTGCGCGGTCAAAGTTTCATGAATCCCATGGAGGACTCCTATGGCAGGGCAATTGAAAAACTGGCACTATTCAACCTTCACGAACCCAAAATCTTCAAAAGAACACTTTGACTGAAACATCACATACGGGGGTTATTTGAGGTGCTGAACACAAATATCGCATCCATTTTGTACCATAACCTCATTTTTGTAGGGTTACGGTAGGGGTACTACCGCTTATTGCCGCACGCTACCGCACTCCTACCGTAACCCTACAAAAATGCGGTTGCGGTGCAAAATGGGTACGATTTTCGTGTTCCGCACCTCAAATAACCCCCGTATGCAAAGTTTCAGTCAAAAAGATTCTCTTAAAGATCTTGGGTCCGTGAAAGTTGAGGGCTGCCAAAAAATATTTTACGCGCCCTCCTGGGCGTACCAGGAGCATTGGGCAAAAATGGTATACATATATTAACATCGCCTTGGACAATGCTCCCGACGGTGGATGTTTCATTTCGATCCCCGGGGTTAGCCTCGTGCACTTCCCTTGTGAGTACGATATGTAATTAAAAACGATTATCAAAGTGAGAAAGGTTTCGTCACTATACTCAGACACCCAGTACTAGTTTGAGCTTTGAAACTCAAGTTGGGCAAAATTATCGATAAAGAACTCAAAACCAATGAAAACCGTAAGGTTTCGGATGAAACGACACAAGGAAACAAAATGCAGTATGTCTTTTTTTAGAATGAACCTGGGAACATGTAATTCAGGAGTGTTCAAGGTAATGTAGAGTGGGTGGAAGCAGTACCAGTTACAAATAATGGACAGCGGAAAATAGTTGGTACAGACACGGAATGATCTATGATGAGTTTTTCGATGCGCAATTCACTTTGAAAAACAAATTAGGCAAGAACGTGAGGAATTTGGGATCAAAAGAGGAAGGATGGACTGCACAATTTTTGACTGTGTCAAAAACAAAACGTCACACGGATTGCAAAACAATCTTACAGGAAAGAATGACACTCTGAAAATGCCTTTCAGGAAAGGATTTTTTCATAAACATGACCTTTATACATGAAATAAAGTTTGTGTCACACAATCTACGCGTTTCCTTTCTGCAAAGAACGGAATAGGAATTAAACTCTGAGGATTTCATGACTACTGCCACATGCGGCTAAGTTTTGGGTAGGGAACTTAACCGAAAGGATAAATATTCAAATCAGATTGTTGTTCTCAGACATGCCTATTCTCTATATGAGCATGACAACGGAAAGATTTTGGGTTTTCGCTTGCAGGCATGTTCGGTGGTAGCGTAGATGACTGTCGCAAATGCCAAATGGTCGCGTGTGAAGCTGGGGGAAATGGCAAACGAATGAGCGTAGCCTTCATTATAAAGCAGCTCTTCGCTCGAAGATTTTAAATCTATTCATAGGGATAATTAAGTTAAAGCAAATATAACCATGAAAAAGTTCTCCGATTCACATAAAAAAACAGAAAGGAATTTGAGAAGGAACACATCTAGCGCAGAAGAGACTTAAAAAAACAATTGGGTAAAAAAAAAGCAACTGGGGCCTAAAATGCTAGCGAAGATCTGCACGAAAAGTTAACGAAGAAGCATGCGGGCAAAAAAAAATCAAGGTGTTCATCTTCCTAATTCAAATACATTTGGCTATAATCAAATTCAAACCCCACATACGAAAACAGTTCAAAAATCAGAAAAAAATAAACGCACCAAAGTTCGGTCCTCCTCGGCCAGTTCGCTGAATCGCCGACATCGCCACTCGAGAATAAAACAGGACAGATTAGTACTTGAATTAGTAATAGTCTGTGATGTGGCAGCTACGTGGCAGCCAACTCGTTTCAAAGATCACGTGATTAATTGTTTCGGTCGCAAATGCACAAAATACCGTCACGTTGCGTTACCGGTTGGTCAAAACTGGTTTTGTGCAACTTTATGGGTAGCTGTACAAAATGAGTGCTCATAGAAGCATAAAATAATTAGTCCTAATACGTCGGGGATCCTAATTTAGTTATAGCAGCATTGTCGCGAAGTTCTTTATGGAGTATAAACACAAGTGCGTTCCCAAAGTTATGCTTAAACTTTTTCAGCGGGCTGGGCTTCGTGTGGTCTTGTCACGCACACGCACACAGTATAGAGTCCGAGGCATTACCGCTTCCTCGTCAAGTTGTATTTACAATTCGTCGCGACGCGACCGCGAGCAATGGTCGCGCTGTGGTAGTTGGCGATCATCGCCCGACGCCGCGTCGCGGATATTCGTGGCATATTGTTCATACTTCTTCTTTGAAAGATAACACCATAGAAACAATTCACGTCGCACCTGATAGCATGCGCGATGGAATGATTTCGTCGATGTTAACACATTCGCGACAATGTGCAACCGGTTGAGCACGCATAGTGCGACGTGTGGGACCGCGTGTTCAACCGGGTGAGCACGCCCTTTTCACAGTTATATTTTTGTGAAGCAACCACAATGAGCAAACACCTATACAGTGGTATACTAACAAATGTTCAAGCGATCTGTACATGCGATGGGCAGAGCAGATATCCTCTCGTACTTCTTTAATGCGTTGTTGAAACGGACAAGTAAAAAAAAATATAAATTTATATGAATTTAAATTTATATGAAGATTTACTTACTTACTTACTTACTTACTTACTTACTTACTTACTTACTTACTACCTCTTATGCAGGTGAACTTCTTAAATTAGCTTCAAGCTCGTGCATATTTGCGTTTTGGTTTGTCTCAAATTCGCTCATTTTCGGAGTATTATGCAGCAGTGGAAAAATTCCTACGCAAATCTGCGAGCTGCTGAGTGGCGCGACATCACAACTGCTGTCCGCCAAAAGTGGCTGGGAGGTGTTAACTGGCGCACCGTTGGGTAGTTTTCCCATATTTTCTACCACAGTTCAGTAGTAGTCTTCTCCACGTGGTACAAGCTATCTCAGAAGGGAAAATTCTTGCTTGGTGTCGACCTAGGGGGTTATTGAAAACCTTTTCAGAATTACCCCCACCCCCCCCC
>JARK01001367.1:273229-289702 GCA_000688135.1 Ancylostoma ceylanicum | reverse complement strand
TTTTCAAAATTCCCCCCCCCCCCCCCCCCCCCAGATAATGAGTCTAGACAATGAGAATTTTCGGAATTACTTTACAAAACAAATAAAAACTCTGTATTGGTATGTATTTATTTGTCTATTTTTATCGTTTTTAAATAATTTTTATTAATTATTTACCATAATTAATATTTTTATTAATTTTATTTCCTGACCGGGTCCACAAAACGGCAAAGACCTCAGTTTTTTCTCACGGCCTGCCCCCCTCCCGCCCACTTTCTCCGTCCGCCACTGCTTGTGTGGAGTTTGTATTCTATTCTAACAAATTGTAGAGATCAAGAGGGACAACTGCCACTTTTCTATTCTCTACGATTACCGTGCCGTCGTTATGATTATGATCGTAGTGCGTATGTAGATATTTCGCACGGCAATAAAAAAAAATAATAAACCAGCAGTCTTCAGGCAGTCATTCCATAGTTACTCGAATGAAAATTTTGGTCGCTTGCGATAAATTCATTACTGGCGCCCCGTCTCACTTTGTTGGCAACCAGTGAAGGTGCCAGTGAAGGTTTCTCACTCCAGAATTTTGACCACAGATGTGGAGGTTTTTCCAAAATTTATGGCATGAAGTGCTGTTATTGGTAAGGGCCCCCAGAAAGACGTAATCGATGAGGAACATGCAGAGACTGTAACTGTTCCGCAGCGGAAGAATGAATAGAGGAAATAACAAAACTGTTTACATTGTAAGGTATAGGACAAGATGATCCGTAAAGCAGAGCGGCGAACAAACACTGCCCCACTATAGAGAATTCCAGTTCGCTGTGTTTGCGTTGTTCTTTGCCAAGTAATACACTTGCGAGTTTGCCGAGCACACCATAATACACGTTTCGAAATTAAAACATCAACTATGAGGGACTCGATCTACAAATTACATCTGAGTCAGGGAGGTCTGGATGCATCATTTGAAGGATGGGTAATCCTTTACCCATGTCAATGATTACTCATGGATAGCAACTGGGTATAGACACAAGGATGGATGTGTCATTGAGATTACCGAGGGCAAACGTGCTGACGGCCGTGTTAGTGTTGGGTAAATTTGGGAGGTGTTGACACGTTAACTTTGGGTAATCTCAGTGGTGCATACCGGTTACGGTCAAGCACGGGCAAGCATGCTGATGGGTAACAGATCAAAGATGTATTTGGGTATGTTTTTTAATTTCGGTTTTTTAATTTTGGGAAGGGTTAATTTGGGCATGAATTTGGGTAATAGCAAACATGTTGATGAGTAACAGGTGAGGGGTAAGTTTGGGTATGCTGAAATATTTACTAGGGTTGATCTCAGTGATGCATCCGAGCCCGGGTTTATGCTGCAGCAGGCGAAGGAATCCAGCGAGGGCCGCATGCATCATTAATATACCCTGGGTAAACCTTGTAACACCCCACCAGTATACCCATTGCTAACACAAGCATCAGCACGTTTACCCTGGGTAATCCCAGTGTTGCATCCAGGCACAGGTGTCCAGAGAGATAAAAAGAATAGGTGAGAAAGACAGTGAGGTACTGTAGCTGTCAGAGCAAGTAGTGAAGGATTGGGTAAAGTGAATGGTGTGATCAACCCCATCGTGAGTAACATCTGAGTCAGGGAGGCCTAGATGCATCATTTGAAGGATGGGTAATCTCATACCCATGGGTTACCCAAAGATAGCAGCTACGTACGTGTTGACAAAGTCAAGTGTGGGCAGACATGTTTACGATTACCAGGTAAAGGGTAAGATTGTTTATGTTAAAATTTTTACCATGGGTAATTTCAATCTCAATCCGGGACCGGATCTATGCCACAGTGCATTTGGAAGTCCTAGAGCGTCAGGCAGGCGAAGGAATCCAGCAAGGGCCGCATGCATCATTAAGATTACCCAGGGTAAACCTGTTAACACCCCACGAATTCACCCACTTTTACACGGGCGTCATCACGTTTACTCTGGGTAATCTCAGTGATGCATCCAGGCACAGATGTCCAGAGAGATGAAAAAGAATAAGGTAAGAGATAATAAGGTGTTGTAGCTACCAGACCACGTAGTGAAGGATTGGGTAAAGTGGTCGGAGTCAATCAATTCCGTTCATGGGATGAACTGCGCAGGGGTGGGACCGCAGCGCGGCGCTCTTGGGTAAAGACACAGGGGCTCTGCATGCTGGCTCTGGTTCTCTGCTGCTGGCAGAGGCAGACCACTAGAGCTAGCATGCAGAGCCCCTGTGTCTCTGCCCGAGAACGCCGTACCGCGGTCCCACCACTGGCCTGCGGCCGTTTGGAGTTCACTGTAAAAATAACGAATATTTAGGTAGGTCGACAGGATATAGGCCAAGCTGACGCTGAACACTGTACATATAGATATGGAATTACTCACAAAACAACCAATAACACGCTCGAATGCACACAGAAAACCAGGAGACATGGATGGCAGACAAAGTATAATCAGTGCAAGTGCAAAGAATTCAAAGGAGACCTGAACCATAAATCAAATGGTGAAAGTTGCAGTCATAGGTAAACCCGGCAATTTCCCGGTTTCTGCCGGTGAAACCAGCCAACACAGGCCGCCATTGCCTTTAAAGCCAATGCGCTGTATTGCGGTGCTCAACTTTTTGGACAGGAACCTGCTTCGCCACCACGTCAATAATAAGTACGTACTTGACTCAGTGAAAAGGCGGTGATGGCAGCTTTTTCCCCCGAATAAAGAAGCACAATATTGCGGAGAACTCGTCCGAAACGGCCGAGTTCTCTTTCAATGTATGTCGTCAGCAATGTAAACAAAGCAAAGAACCAGGCATGGTTCAGAAGAACTCCTTGACGTATTTTATACAAATATGTATATTCATGTTGCTGGAATGGGTTAATGTTTGCTTGCGTCACTAGTGCAGCTAAAGCCACGCCTACATGGAACGAATGAAAATTGGGGGAGGCATTCATGGTAACAAAGACACGTGATCATGTACCCAGACGTAGGGTGACCTATTACAAACTTTATCTGAATATGAAAGTGCACCCATGGCCGTATGCATAACTGGTTGAGCGTGTTAACGTATGCAATTTTACCTTCTCTGTATCTGGCAGCCATCAACATGTTTACCCATACGTGCCGCTGTCTTTACCCGGCTTTTAGCCATAGGTAATCATTAGTGGCGCTCGCCGGCGGAGAATGCATCAATAATCTAATACTATATAATAAATTTTCTCGTTATTTTTACTTTTCACCCAGGCAACAATCACGCCCCCTACTCTTCCCATCCACGTTCTGTGTCCGTCACTTGTAATCATACCCGTGGATATGAGAGTACCCATCCTTCTAATTGTGATTCCGAGCTCTGTAAGTGAACTACTCTCGAGTGGGTAAGCGTAACCAGTGGTTAAAAGTTATATAAGCGAGTAATCAAATACAGGGCATAGATGCATCATTAAGATTACCCAAGATAAATGTGCTGATGCCTGTACTAGCGATGGGCAAATTTGTGTGGTGTTAGCACGTTTACCCCAAGTAATCCCAATGGTATGATGCATGCGGCTCCAGGGGTCGAATGCATCTTTTGGGTAATATCAGGCCCATGGGCATGATCATGCATACGGGTAAGCACGCTGATAGCTGCAATGCAAAAGGTTAATTTTGGCACGTCAACACGTCTACCAAGTAATCTCAGTGATGCAAACGGTCGACTAGGTACAACTGATTCAATAAACATGTGTTACTAAACACACTAAATATCTATTAGAAGATGAAACTAGTCTCGAGGCGCCAACATGTTTACCCTGGGTAATCTCAATGATGCTTCCGGCTCCTGATCGGTGTAAAAAATCATTTATTCTATTCAAGATTGCTGGGTAAGTTTCATAATCAAGCCCTAGGTAAACCAGTGCGCGTTGCCAAGCTTACCTGCGGTAAACTCTGATGTGAATGCTAACCCAGGGCTCTAACCTACCTGAGATTTAACTGATAAAGTAGCATCAATGATAGGAACATCCAAAAATTAGCAACTGATAACTGTTGTCGCAAACGCAGACGAACCTATGGGTTACTGCGATCAGATTACCTATGTAGACCATGATCACAAAACAAGTTGGTCGTGGACGAGTTTTCTGGAACAACCCAAGGTGCGGAGCTCCCCCTTAGCAGATTTGATTAAAGAGATTTAGACTGTTAACACACGAGGATAGAGGCGGGAAAACTCGGACAAACCTCCGGCATGAAAAGTATAAACGCTCGCAACGCTAGGCATGCTTAGATTAATGGGATTGGATACTAATCCTATTTGTGAATAGCTCCATGTTTGTCTAGCTAGTCTATACTATTTGAGGAGGCACTGAGACTAGGCAAGACTTGTTGGATTTCTTGAGGAAAAACTTATCGAAGGCATTTTCTTCTCATCTGCTTTGGTACGTGGCTCAACGTAGAAAGACAAAATAAAAAGGATCACGCTACGAATTTCATCAAAACCAGGAACTATAAACAGCTGCTAACCGGACCATGCGTGCGGACACTGGATGCCGAGGTTTTTTGCGGGGTTTGTTGACGAGCGCCATTGTGAACAATGCGCTCTGGCCAGCACCTCCGATTTCTTATGCAAATTTCTAAATAGCCGGGCACGCGAACACCGACCGGCGGTAAACAAATGAACGCCGGAAATTCGAGTCGCCGCCGCGCGACGAACGGCGAACGATCAGAGGTCGCCAGTATTCTGACCCGGCACCGCCACGCACCTCAACAACGTGGAGCTCGGCTTAGCCAAAGTGAAATTGAGAAGCGACGCCAGCGCCAACGCAGACGTTCTATGGCCTCGTTGAGCCTTATTTGCGAAAAGCCATCAAATTCAAGGAAAAGACTGCAACTGATCAAAGGAACAGGTTTGACCAAGTGTCCTACCCAATGAAGAAGTTTTACGCACAAATTTGTTACAATTCAACTCATAATATAAATTTTCCAAAAGCGGACAATCAAATGTTTCGAAAAACTGTCTGACGTCCAAGGCATCGTCCCAACTCTTGGCACTATGTTTTGAATTTTTTAAAGTTTTTCAGTTATGTACTACCAACAATGAAATGGGTGGTGAAGAAATCTCGAGTATGGGCCGTTACACCTGAAGAGGGCGGCGAGGTCATGCTCCGTGATTGGTCAATTCACGCAAATGGCCAATCGCAGAGTTCGATCGCGCCGCCTTTTCCAGGTATTACGCGCCACACCCAAAAATCTCGTATTCCCCCTCGGCTCCGCCCCCGCTCTCACCCAGAAGAAGTTTCGACAACGTTTTTTTTTTGTAGTTTTACATTGAATATTGTATGTTACTGTGGTGAGGCGCGTGTGGCGCAGTGGTAAGAGGCTTGCTGCGTACGCACACGGTCGATGGTTCGATCCCACGCCCGTGGCCAACCAAGCCATCCATCTCTCCGGGGTCGGTGAAATGGTACCAGAGGGGTCTGGGAGAATGAAGCACTGACTTGGTTCATCGGATGCCCCCCGCAAGTCACTGTATAGGGCACATAGGCATTCAACGCCTCTACGATGCTCAGATGAAGTCGAATGCGTGCCGCATCCCACATGACGGGATTGATCAACGCCGACCACTTTATCCTTTATCATTATGTTGGTCAGCAGGCTCCTGCCAATTCTGCTTGCTCAAAAATCTCAAAGCAACGAGAAAAAACATGCGGTGCTTCGAGCACATTGAGGAGGATTCACTGGAGGGATTCATGAACCATCCCGCAAAAGTCAGTTTCCAGCTTATTCGAAATGGGAGATTATACCATGCCAAAGGTGATATGTCTACGTATTCTGGCTACTACTTGTCATCGTTGATTGAAACAAGCCGCTAGGGCTTACGTAGTGTATTTGGAAGAGCGGGTTGGTAACCTGCCCGCCAACATTTATGGATACGGGCACTGCTCAGGGTCCTGTTTGTTTGGAGCGCCCACGATTGGCTAAGCGAGCGCTCCTAGGCTCCACCCACCAGCCAGATTTTTGCCGCGATGCGTTTTGCATGGCAAATTCAGTAATATGAAAGGTAAACTCTTACAATACCAACGGTGTCGCTTGATGAAAATGCGCGATGTCTGCGATTTCGCGTTTTTTTCGTCGCATCTCCGTAACTCTTTTTAATTTTGACCATTTTCAAAATGGAGTAGATATTCGGAATCGGGATGATCCAATCTATCCGGTGATGTGCTTAGATGTTGAAAATTTGCAAATTTTTGTTGGTCATGTAGAAAAATCTAGGGATACAATTAAGAGAGACTCGCTGCTTCGAGTCTATCCTAATTGTATCCGCAGGTACTTTTGTTGGAATGAATCCTGATAATTCCTCATTTTTGTGAAGAAGTTGTTACAGTGCTCTATAGATCCTTTTTTCGGGCTTGGAACAAAATGAGGACAAGAATGGTACCTCATATGACTAGGATATGAACCAGAATACCAATATCATCAATAATTTTCACATTTTTGGCTGTTTTGAAGGGAAATCGACGTGTGATGTCTTCGAGTGTACTTATTTTCGATTATCCCGAAACCTCCTCACTGCGATTGTGCTTTGAATCGCATGTGGTTGGCGATTTAGAGAAAAAGTACCTTCTCATCCTGAAAAATGACCTTTCCTATGATGAAGTGAATTTTTTTTGAAAGCGATGACCCGTGAATTCACAATTCGTCACTCATTATGATTTTTAACCTTCTGCAACGGCAACAGCCATTGCTCCCCTGCACCATTTTCCCCTGTACCCATATCCCTGGCAGGCCATAATCGCGGCCTCGCTATCGCTCGAGCGATGGATCGCTGGGCCTCGCCGTAGACTGATGTGCCCTGCGGTATTTTCGCACCTCTTCGATGCGATTGCATCTGAAAATAGGAAGGAAGTGTTGAGAAATATAGTTGAAGAAAAAAACTAAGGTTTTGTTTTTTCGACAATTGTGGAATGGAATGCATACTTGTCGAGAAAACATGTCGAGAAAACATATTTCCGGACTTTATCAGCTTGTTGTTAGAAAATCTCACTGGTAGGAGTTTTTCATAGTAAATTTCAAAATTACGTATAGCTGAAGCACTGCTCATTTCAAAAGTTTTGTTGTCCAGCTCCAACCCGTGAGATTTTCTAACAACACACTGAAAAAGCTCTGGGAATCGGATTTCATTCCATATTTCGTCGACAAAGTAAAACCTCATTTTTCAACTTTCCATTTGTCGATACTCTCTTCCTATTTTCAGATGCAATCGCATCGAAGAGGTGCGAAAATACAGCAGGGCACATAAGACTACCGCGAGGCCCAGCGATCCGCCGCTCGAGCGATAGCGAGGCCGCGATTATAGCCTGCCAGGGATATGGGTACAGGGGAAAATGGTGCAGGGGAGCAATGGCTGTTGCCGTTGCAGAAGGTTAAAAATCATAATGAGTGACGAATTGTGAATTCACGGGTAATCTCTCTCAAAAAAAATTCACTTCATCACAGGAAAGGTCGTTTTTCAGGATGAGAAGGTACTTTTTCTCTAAATCGCAACCACATGCGATTAAAAGCACAATCGCAGTGAGGAGGTTTCGGGATAATCGAAAATAAGTACACTCGAAGACATCACACGTCGATTTCCCTTCAAAACAGCCAAAAATGTGAAAATTATTGATGATATTGGTATTCTGGTTCATATCCTAGTCATATGAGGTACCATTCTTGTCCTCATTTTGTTCCAAGCCCGAAAAAAGGATCTATAGAGCACTGTAACAACTTCTTCACAAAAATGAGGAATTATCAGGATTCATTCCAACAAAAGTACCTGCGGATACAATTAAGATAGACTCGAAGCAGCGAGTCTCTCTTAATTGTATCCCTAGATTTTTCTACATGACCAACAAAAATTTGCAAATTTTCAACATCTAAGCACATCACCGGATAGATTGGATCATCCCGATTCCGAATATCTACTCCATTTTGAAAATGGTCAAAATTAAAAAGAGTTACGGAGATGCGACGAAAAAAACGCGAAATCGCAGACATCGCGCAGTTTCATCAAGCGACACCGTTGGTATTGTAGTTATCAACATGGGTGTCAAATAACAACACATACGTATTGACAGATATACATAAAATCCAGTGGTGACTGGACTATTTGCTTTGAGACACAGAAGTATCTTACTAACAGTATGTTTTGAAGTCGCATGCACTGACGTACTGGAGCAGTTTCCTGATTTCCACTTGGAATCCAGAATACAGCTCGAGCCAAAGTAGCAATGGACGAATTGTTCTAAGTGCCAGGCATAGAGGCTATCTATCCATGTTTCCTAGTTCTCAGGGTAATGAGATTGGAAAAGAATCATAGCTACAGCTTGGGTATCAGCCGTTATATCAGGAAAATCGGCGGTTTGGACGCCTGCTATAGCTATTGGTCATTCGGGTTCAACCGCAAAAGGATCCTGCTCGTTTGGTTACAGTGCACCAAAAGCTGTCGTTAACTGCTGGCCAGCCCTGTTTCCAGAATCAGTTGCAGACTAAAAAAGGCATGACGGCAATATGCAATCCATCCTAATTGAATGTTCCAGGAAGCAACAATCGCTCTAGTTATACCCTACATAATTACACACGTCTGCCAGACGATACGCTTTCTGGTGCCTTGGTTAGTGTTCCAGTTTCACAAATGAATGTTAGACGGTAATATGATCCCGCCTATCCTAAGTGCTTGCACTTTCCAAGAAAACAGCGCTTTCAACGAGACGTACGTACGTATGTATAACGACAACTGTCTTCGCAGTTCTATGAAAATCAAATGCGTTCTTATGGCTTAGCAAACAGCCAACAGACAGAAAGCGCTAGGAATTATTTTTCCAGGAAATACACGACTGTCGATGAGTGGTAAAATGTGTTTCTTAAACGAAATCTGAGCTCCTAATGAAATACAACGATTTACCCGTGTGTTTAGAGATCTGTGGAGGGGTTCGTGAAACGTTGGCTAAGCAAACGAATTATGGTTAGCGAGATTGCTTGAGGGTGAAAATCTAGGTAGCATAGATTGATTTTCCCAACTCTCCCTTGAGTGGGAAGTAAGGTCTCCGTAAAAAAACCAGTCTAGCAACCAAAATTTCTGGGATGGAGTTCATTGGTAGTTGGTTTTGTTTATAAAAACCAAAAACAAGGTATGGAGAATAATAATAACTACAATAAAAGTGTTGCCCTTCCACCCTTCACTGATCCACGAAAACTCAAGTTACAACTAGCAGAATCCAATAAAAGAAGCTTGGTGACGCAGAGGTAGACACGATGGTAGAAGAGGCATGGAAAGAACCACCTTTCATCTTCTATTTATCTTTCAAGGAGTTCAGAGAATTTCTGGAGAACTTCCGAAGTCATCACTCAACAAAAATTTGCCTCAATGCAACACATGTGCTACTATATATCTCCCAATTACATTATGAAGATTCCAAAAAGGTAAATTTATAGTCTATGTATAGCAAAGTGCCCAACTCATCATGGAACAGTCCCCCCCCCCAAAACCAAATTTCCATAAGGGCGAAGGGGTAAGACCTCGGATGAGCACGAAATTTCCGTGCAATTCTCGCAGTGTATGAGTTTCACGTGGATTCATCAGTATAACAACAAATGTTCAAAGAACGCTGAGTACAAGAATTAAACATTCAGTACCATTGAAAGTAACATACATATGAGGTAAGCAATCAAACGTTTAACGTTATGTTGCCAAGAATTTCTTGCACAGTGAATTATTGAAAATTTAAACCTAGAATGCCCCTTGAATCCAAAAGTTACTCCGTCGTATGTGAAGGCTTCAAATGAAGATCCCCATATAGTCTCTCGTGGCTACGGTGACTTCAACGATGTACATCAAATACATAACAGTGACGGGAATCTTTGTTCCAAAAGGGTTATCGCCAATTTTTAGGAGCATGTGGGCGGTGCGCTCCCCGCTGTGCTGATAGCCCGTCATAACCTTCTTTGTTTGGCTCGTTTTAATTGGCTCAAGACTTCTCCTCATTAGTGATGAATAGTTGGAGATATCCTACGCTTTTTGTTAAGCAATTTTCTGAGGAACTCTGCGAAACAGAACTTGAGAGTTTGGCCCGCTTTTTTGGACTCAAATCTAAACCTTTACGACTATGGCCTTATTTGTCTTGAATAGCTTGAGCAGTGGACCAAAATTTTTACAGCTTTTTGTTCCAGCTAACATTTCGTTGAACGTTTGATCAAACCTATAGAATAGACGACAATCAGCTAGAAGACTGCACAGCGCAAATGGTCTTCTCATGCAAGAACATGAAACACCGACCGTCAACATTCCCGGAGAAAACAACTCTCGGCGAGATATTATTTTGGTACCGTCCACCAGTTTATTGGCACTCGAAAGCGCCGGGAGCACGTCGCTGCCGGCGCTAAGAACAAATAAACAAACGCCATGTCAAAATATTGTTCACCTAGTGACAAACAATAATGCAGAAAATAGCTGTCATCGTCTGAAATCAAACAAATCCCACGGTTCGGGTGTTTAGCTGATGACAGTAGCGATTGCCGTTTTCGCTGTCGCCCCTTTTCAAAACAATAAATTCACATTTTAGAGCGAATTTGCTATAGTTTCACGCTTAGTAAGATTCTCCTTCTTTCGACGACTGTCGTAGAGGTACAAAACAGTCTCCTTTTGCGGCCACGACCTCAGTAATAACAAGTATCCAATTAATTGGAAGATCCAGCTTCTTGTGGTGCTCCTGCATACGACATTCGTTAAAGAGCATTGTCAGGATTCTCAATTCTTCTTCAAGTCCTTGCATTTCCCAATAAAATAAGGCACCAAAAAAGTTCCTATCTGTGGTGCTTCACAAGAACTCGGATAGAATTGATAAATAATTTATTTCTACTGCACTGTAACATTCTTGAAAACTCTTCTTCGTATGACTTTATCGCTTGTCGAACCGTTTATCCTGAAAATGATTTCTTTTATGAAAACAGGAAACAGAGTAACTACGGAGTGACACATAAATGAAAATGTGAACCATCATGAGCGACTTCCTCCACAGTAAGCAGACTATGATTTTTAATAACCAGAGCACACAGAATCAAACTATCACATTCAGTTCACGTCTAAGAGATCCTGAGTCCCCAGTTCAGTGAAGGTCGTGCAATGAGGGACACGATGTGAAAAATTAGGTTTCCACCGAAACAAATGTCAAGACGGAGTTTCCTGGACAATTCTGTTCAAAATGAAGTTTCAATTCGACGAATTAGTTTTGAAAAACGATCAACAACAATAACAAAAACGAGAAGTTGAAAATGAGCTATTGCAATAATTTTGTACTTACTACGACACGATTCTAAAAAGCACGTCTACCCGCCATCACTTTAACTCTCTAGGTCAAGAGGATGTGTAAAAAACATCAAATGATGGTCACATGGTATGAGGAAAGAATTTGAAGCTATTGACCTAAGATCGATAATAAAACCTAACTAACCTGTAAACATATCCTTCTTTTCCTATTGCTGATGTTATTGTGCATATACTTTTCACGTCGTCTATTCCACTATGGAGACGTCCCTAGAAAAACAAATTGCAAGATGAAAAATCAGATAAGTGGACTATTAGTAGAAAAATACTAAGACGATTCACTTACAACGTGCTCTAACTTGTGGATATTGAGCAGGTCTTTCAAACCCTTTGCGAATGTCCCGCTGTGCTCACAATATGACTTCTTTATATTGATCCACTTATTAAAATACCTCAAGAATGCAAATAACCATAAAAAAGCACACAAATAACTATTATTAACGAATTAATTAGATAAAACTGTCATTCACATGAAGAAAATAGGTGGAAAACCTACTCGGGAACTACCAGTCCCTTGTTTTCAGCTTCTGAAGGTAACATCACTCCTAGATCCCAATCTCCACACGTGACAAAGGCTGCTCGAGAAGTTAACAGTCCTTCCTTAACTAGAGTCCTGCTCGAAGTTTCGTAAAAATGCTTAAAAATAGAAGCGAGCGAAATTTGCACTAACCTTGCTCATCCACTCATGAAATTGCCGCAGAACATCATCAATAGTAGGTTGGTTATCCACCATTTCCTTCAATGCAATAAAAAATTTAAAAAATGGTGTGCTTTCCAATAACCCAAACAAATTGAACCTTCGAAAAGCTCCAAACCTGAAGGATCATAATCAAATGAAGGTGAATTCACTAAGTTTAGGAACGGAAATGCAACAAGGAGTCACGTTATTGCCAGTATGATAGCATTTACAATTTGATCCCTTGCATTTTGAGTAAACGGTCATTATGTTTGACAAACCCCTCCACTATCCTCTTAATTTATGGAATAAGCTATTCATTATAACTCATTAGCGAATCCCAATGAAAATTATGTAATGAGAAAAAAAGTGAGTGAAGTGAAAATGATGGATTTCCAACCTGGATAATGCCAGTCAGATGAGTGCAGAACGACGTGAGAATGGGATTAGCTGTGGGTCTCACATATTGGTGAAAATACGAGCTAACAGTCCATGTCCGAACGTCAAGTTTTGCCACTGGAAACTCAATAATTTCCTGAAATAACGAAGTATTCGTTAATTTGAAAAGGAACTACACAAATAGGAACTCAGATAGATAAGAGAGAAAGAATCTCAAATACAGTGGGCGTCGATGGCGGTGGCCTTTCCGCGAACTCGAAAAGCACGCGACGCGACCGCTTCGCTAGCGATGGAAACGTCGCCGCTGTGACGAATCTGGGTTCTCTTGATAGGTGTTCATCACATCTGATGTTTAACAAATAAAAAAAAAACTAACTGACGATCAAGAAAACCCTATAATTTGTTGTCCCAAAGAGGATTCCTTCTCCAGCGACGCGGTCGAGCCGCGTGCTTTTCGAGGCCGCAAGAAGGCCACCGCTATAGACGCTCACGGTAGAAAAAATGATAGCTAACGCACTAAACAAGAATTCCGTACCGGGTAGGGTATCATCGGGCCGTTGTCGCAGCATGTGGCTTCAAAATCAAGTACAAGGAGGTGATCGAATTGCTGCTCTGCCATTCTGCTGGGCTCTGAAGAGAATATCATTACGATTCTTATGAAATGCTTCGATATTTGCAAGTACCGTCTATCCGAAACGACGAGTCCGCCCAAGCGGTCGAGGCAGCCACGCTTGCGAGCAGTCCACGTCATCATATCTACTCTGCGTATCACGTTTCATCGTCGTCTTTCTGATATCAAGCAATGATCCGAGTGTGACGTGGACCGCTTGGGCGGACTCGTCGTTCCGGATACACTGTAAGTCCCTCCTAGAAAAAAAAAAGAATAAGAAAAATAATACTCGGAGATGTGCTGCAGCGGGTTTGTACAAATTGTATCTGTCAGGTTCCCAAGGCTATGCTAACACAAATGGAGACATCGAGATGCAAAAGGTCAACTTGCGCAAGTACTGCTGGGAAAACCTACCCAACGACGCACCCCCTTGTGGATGGGAAAGCTACCCAACAAAGCGCCACTTCACAGCCCCCTCTTCACCCTCACCATTTACCCATGTTAGCAAAGCGCGTAGCGTATGGCTGCCGATTTTTCTTCCGTCATTTGACCCATGGGAATCTTATTGTGATTCATAAACACTTGATGTAGACCAGATTTCAAATATGGCTATGAACTAAACCTGGTTACGCCTTCGTTGCAAATGGGCCCAAATGCTCGCCCCCTTTTTTGTGGATGTAAATTTAAACACAAGTGGAAAAATAATGCGTAATAAAAGTTCCGGAGTACATGATCCTGAGGGAAGCAGAAATTCCAAATCTTTACGCACCTGATCGTCGTTGTACTGGCGCCACTATACTCTGTGGTGGCTTTCGCGAAGATAACGTTTGCACGGCGGACAACTCCCTTTTCTTAAGGAACGGTACCTTCTTGACGGCCTAAACTTCCATTGATATTCAATATAAACGCTGCATAGACGTTGCATCAGCGCAAATTTATTATAACTCATTCACAATAGCTCAGTTTGAACTCACCTTATTGGAAGCGCTAGTAGTAGCGATGAAAAAGTGAGGACAGCGATATGCACTCGACAAAGAAAGCAATGAAGATGCTGTCCGGCTTACTAGCACGACCATAATCCAATCCTTGAGGACGGACCCATGAGAAATATCAACCCGCCATCCAAATTATGTTGAGCGTCGGTTATGTTGTTGGATGTGTAAGTGCACAGGAGGCACATAATCTTACGACACAGAAGAATAATATGCCCTCTGCTTCTCCTCAACCGAAATTCCTGACCTCTAGGGAAAGTTTATGCGTCGATACATACTTAGAAGGAAATAGGGGGATGGGACAAAGAAATCCCGGCAGTTAGCAAGTGTTCCTAAGTTTGCCGTGTCTGCGGACCCGCGAACGGATGCCCATTTTCGCCCGCCTGATCAATCTATCAGTTGTTACTCAGACATTCGTGGGGGTGATGGGCAGGTAGGACCCCCATTGCTCCGCCCACTTTTTGAGTTGAGGGAGCGTATCTGGACGTCCAAGAAGAGCAGAGCGTGCTGTCCATAACCCCGGTCGTCCCCCCATCCGCCGGAACCCAATAATGCGCTCGGGGGACAACTGCGAGGGCACGTGGGGAACGTCTTTCGATTGTCGGGGGTAGGTGCCCCGCGATTTTGGGTCCACCCCCAGGTACAACTGGGGGTGGACCCATTTCCACCTGCATTCCACCCCCACGAATGTCTGAGTAAGTGGTGGGTTCCAGAGGATGTTGTGGGACGAGAAGTCCCGACGCGGCAGCGAAACCTTTATGAACTGAACAAATTGGCCACGTTGACAATGGTCTGGCAGTAGACAGCGGGATGACTGATGCGGTGGGACAGGCAACTGATCACCAGTAGGGAACCTACGGTCCTATCTAATTTGATGATAGCGTCATTTTTCTGATGCTTTGCAAGGCATCTACTTATCATGTGGATTGGCTTGGAGTGATGTGCCCACAATCACATTTGTGGACGCTGTTGGTTTGAATTTCATATGTTTGATCTGGTATTGGTGTTGCCAGCACTAGAGCTAATCATAACCTATTTTTCAACTCTTCAATGGGTGGCTGATGTTCACTTTGTCATTTTAATTTTCGGTAGTTTTTCGTTGTTAGTTGCCACAGTGGAATTGCTACCTCAGACGAAGATCCATTGACCGAGCTGATTCCACAATTTCCCACATTATGGTCTTTCTTTAATATCATTGCTTTTCTAGACTTTCTATAGTATTCTTCTATAATATAATCACATTGACTTAGAAGTAACATTAGGTTACCATCTAAGACAACCGCTGAAATGAAACGGAAGGAATTACGAAACTGGATGAAAGTCGCACGAAACAGAAAAAAAAATATAGAGCGAATGTGGTCCACACCGAGAAGATCACTCAACAGGGAAGATGGACCATCAAAGTATCAAAGTAATCATGAACGCAACGACCTGAAGATGGCGGTGGTACCAAACATTAACGGTCAACGGATGAGCTCTTTGGTGATTATCGGCTACGAAGGTCAACGCCGTGACTACTTTCGGGCAATGGAAGTAACGGCGACAGACCTGTGCAACTCGATTGTGGTTATCAGCTAGAAGTTCAACGTCTGTCGGTGTTTGCCAGTGGACAGCGGAGCTCGGCGTTGGTTATTGCCATTACTAATTGGCACTGTAACCACCAAAAAAGAATTCCTTTATGAAAAAAGTCCCACACTTTTGTGGTTGTTATCATTTTGTTTGAGTTTCTTGCCTCAACTTCGCCTCTGCACCCTTAGTCTAACAATAACTGCGAACTTAGTTATTGAAGTGGTTGTTCTGGAGATGATGTCCGCTTATTATGGTGTCCGTGGTTGCACGTACCTACAGTCCTTGTCGAAAAGATAGACGGATTGCGTGTGCGGTTTCATAGCGTCGCGGTTGTAGAGTCGCGGTGGGACCAACTCAACCCTCTCACTTGAAGCATGCTCTCTCCGCATCCCTTGTTCGGGTCCCGTTGCGATTGTACAGTCGCGCAATCCGTCCATCTTTTTGAGAAGGATTGTACAGCCATCTCAGTCGTGAGTGGCCCTATCCGAGCTGTTTAAACATTTCGGCATCGAAGTTTTGTTCCTACCCAGATGCTACCTATGGATAGTCGTGCCCATGGGTACACGAGACTGCCTGTGCTTCCGATCACATATGCCGACACAGGATGTTCAATGCTTATCTTGTTTGGATTTGAAAGCATCGATTTTTGAAAACCGTCTTCATTCTAACCCCCACTCTTGCAGAAAACTTTAGTAAATTTTTTAATAGTTTCCGGTGTTGAAATTCGCAAAAGACCTACGTATGACGTTGTACTCCAGAGCAATTAGGTTAGGCACCAGTCCAAGGCCTGCCAAGCCCGCATCCTTTTGGGTTTGGTTAACTGGTGCCAGAGGAGTACAGGTGAATGAAGGGCCGCTTAACGGTACATCGGTTGCCCCCCCCCCCCCCCCCCCCCCCCCCCCCCCCTT
>JARK01001367.1:240060-261125 GCA_000688135.1 Ancylostoma ceylanicum | reverse complement strand
CCTTTTTAAATTTCCCCCCCCCCCCCCACCCCCTTCTCACACCCCACCCTTTTCGAAAGTGTGCCTTGATCCCACGTGACCGAAGTAAATGTCGAATCAGTGCTCTGCTCAGGGATTCATCGCGTTGAACACGAGCCAAACCTATGGCAGAGTTCCTATAGCAGCCCCCTTCAAATCTGGAGAATGTGCAATTGTTCTAAATCGAATGTGAGTAGTTGATCGTTCCTCCAGGACCTGAGGTAACTTGCAGTCATGCGTCATGCTCACGTGGTACTATACCTCATGGCACTGGCATTTCATACTTTGCTGTACTCTACCGTACCACTCTAAAATTTGCAGACCATGCTCTCTGGGGCAAAGCGAAAGTTTTAGGACGTGGTGCAAAGACGTTATTCCGCGGATGAATGATTCGATTACCGGTACGTGTTTGTACAACCTTTAAAAAACGTGACTCATGGAGTACGGTACACTACAGTATTTGGGAAGAGAAGAGCAGGCTGTGGTCGCTACGAACTGTCGACTCCAGGAGCTGCATGCATGCATGCTGAGATTACCCAGGGTAAACCCGTCGATACCTCACAAATTTACTCATCTTAACACGACCATCCTGGGTAATCTAATTATGAATACAGGCATAGAAATACTGTATGCTGGATAGGTAATCCCATAATCCCACGTGGATACATTGGGTATTCTCAACGATGCTTGGAGGCATCGTTGAGAATACCCAATGTAAACCTGCTGATGAACGTGTTGACGATGGGTAAGTTTTTGCGGTGTTAACGCGTTCACCCTGTAATCTCAATGATGCATGTGGCCCCTAGTATAGACAACGCCGGTATGGGTAGGAATGTTGATGGACAACAGGTGAAGAGCAAATCCGGGGACGTTAACATGCCTATCATGGATAATCTCGATGATGTATACGGCACTGGAAGAGCACAAAAAGGAATTGCACAAATCACCAGGAATTGGCAAGATTCCTGTACTTCCACCCATTTTCGAGTGTCATGAGCAAGAACTCCTCTTGAACCCCGCGCTTCTACATGCACTTGAACTTTCACATTCCATGTACTCTCACACGAAAGAACGCAAGAACGCACATCCAAATAAAGACCAGGTAACCCTCCCTAACAACACCAAAGAACCTTGAAAACCTGCCAAACCCTTGGCGAAAAGGTCGCTCGTCGGAATCTGACACGTTTTACGACGGCGATTGAGGTGCTGTGCCGCTTGTTTCTCATGGCACTAAAGGCGTAAGGTTGGCAACAGGTAGTGTCACTGGCAATTAACGGTAAGCCGGAATCGCGTAAAGACGTGAGTGTAAAGCGCTTCGGACCATACAATTAAAGGGCTTCACTGGCCACGCCCACTTTCGGGCATAATTAGCGGGGTTAGACCGCATAAAATGTAGGGAAAAGAGTCGATGCGCTGCCTGGAATCCTAGCGATGCTTCTGGACAACCCCAGCTGACGCCTCTCTGGGCTTCTCTATGCATATGCCTCAAAACAGGCCGGGTTCCTCGTATAATGAACGTAGCGGCGCTAGCCTTACTTGGACGCGGGTAAATGGAGCGCAAGCCCCGCGCCCGGTCATCGTTGGACCAGTTGACCCGCGACGCATGCAGTCTGTGACCAGTTGAAGTCGTCTGGTATCCAGCTGGAGGTGCGGAAAACACCTTCCAGACGTGGTTTACGAGGTTGACTGACGTGTGCGGAAACAACCGGGCGGCTATGTTTTTGACAGAATACCGGAGGTTCCACCACCGGCTAAAAACAGCTCCATAACCATGCAGCCAGCAATCGCGCGTTACGTTACGTTTAACGACCGTGCATGCGATAAGCACGGAATGTGATGTGAACGGGTTTTGCCCGGTGTTCATGGTTTTGACGTTGCTCATTCAAGAAAAGCTGGCGAATCCTGGCCGTTTAGGGGGGAATTTATGCGCCTTCATTTCAGAGACGGAGAGCTTCTCTTCCGCGGTTGCGACAAAAAATGTCGTAAATCTGCACCATGCCAGAAAGGATGTGGGGTGAAAGAAAAACTTTGCAGGATTTGAAGCGTTAGAAGGAATCCTCACAGATCCAGAAACTATGCTTCTCCAGCAAAGCTTTGACGGTAAGGTTTAGAGGTAGAAATTAAGGGTGTAGAGGGTTATATCTGGAAGGGGCGGCGCGGCTGAGCTCTGCGAATGGTCAATTCACCCAATGAGCCCATCCGCGCCATCCGTAGCGCCCCACACCCGAAATAAGGAATATTTACTGCATTTTCACTACTTTACTACTTTGAAGTTCAGCCAGTTAGCAGCCCTAGATAACCTTGAATACCTTCTCCCTAGGTTATACTTAAAAAGCTTGGATCAGCAAATATTTATCTCCTCAGGACCCACACGTCACATGTTTCCAGATATAATTTTATTAAGAGTTTTGAGCACAATTAATACTTTGCTCCTAACCAATTAATGCAACACTAGGAGGTCCCACGGCTTGGTCAACGGCTGTGGGTCAGATTTTTGCGAATGGAGCACCATATCCTCACAAATGCAAGGGATAACACTGTGCTTAGAAAGACGTACTACGATACTCTATTTTCCTCTCTTGAAGTATTCATATGTGCAAAGTTTATGGCTAAAACTGGTCAGTTAAAACAGTACGTCCTGAGGTAAAAGCTGCTCCAATGACAAATCATGCTCCATTGCAAATACGGTGTAAAATTCACAGTTTAGCCGAAAAAAGTGGCGGTAAACCTAGTGACCTCAATTGACACGCCAATGCTAATCAAGTTTCCTTGTTGAATAAAAAATCAAAGCAATAATCCATGTAATCCATGCAGGACCCACCTGTGTGCGTGTGATTTCCCGCCAAATGTTACCCGATCGTGATTTGCAAAAATCCACTTCACTTTGCATCACTGATTGCATGTGTTGCAGATAATTGTAGAGCAATGGCACAGAAATCACACATACCAGCGTCGCTACCGTCGAGATTGCGACACCGACGAACGCGACCCTGAAACAGGGTGAGCGATTGGCAGACGAGCAGCGATTAGGGCGGATAATAAGGCCACGCCCCTCGGTGGGCGAAAACTCTGAACAGGGGATTTCCATGGGGGAAAGGCATAGCTATCCTGTAAGAGACCTATAATTTCAACGTAAAGCAAGAAATGTTGTGAATTTGAGGTTCCACATGGAAGCTGCGATTTTTTTTCGTTCAAAATTCTTCTTAGAATATTCTGCGGCTAAGCTGTGAGCCAAGAATTCTGTGCAAACAGCACAATTCCAAAAATCATGTGTACACACTGAACGTGTTCCAAATTCCAAGCTAGAATGGGTAATTACAGCCAGATAGGCTCTCATCCGACACAATGAAGAATGCGATTACGCGTCGACTATGCGACTGGTTGTGCAACTACACTCAGTACACTGAATCAGTACGATTTTCGAAAAAGATGGTAGGTAAAGCACATAGTCGCTGCCAAATTTGTAAGGAAACGATGTAGACGACTGCTCAGTGCCTGAATGTATCATTGAGATTACCCAGGGTAAACGTGTTGACGCCCATGTTAACGATAGGTAAATTTGTGAGGTTTTGATACGTTTACCGTGGGTAATCTATAGGAGAAATGCGTTCACCATGGGTAATTTAAAAAGAGCATGTAACCTCAGGAATGGGTGGAGATAGGCTCCTTCCGCGTCTTTCGCTTAGGCCCTACTTAGTTGCTTGGTCCGTAATGGGACGGATCGCTTGCACCACTAATCATCAAATGTGGCGTCGACTATAAACGAACCTCAGAACGGCAAATAAACGCTTAGGAATTAGTCTAGTAAAGCCTAATAGTTAGGCTGGAGAGGTCAAAAGCAATAACATCAGTAGACGTCGGCTAAAGCTATTTCTTTCTGTGGTACCGCCTTTTGAAAGACATTGTGAGGTCTTGAAACGATTTCAGGTGCAAAAATTTAGTAGTGTAAGGATAGAGAAGACTACATAGTTGAAAATCGAGGAAATAAAACCTTTCAAATTTCAAAACAGTGGGAACTATTAATAATAAGAGATTACCCGGATTAACGACAAGAAACCATACGCAAAGTGGCCTCTGACCGAGGTTTTACTGGAAAAAATTGGGCTTACGACAAAGCCAATGCGAGATTTACAGGTATTGATAACATATATAGCCAAAAATATAAAAAGAAACCGAAATAAAAGGAAATGGCACCACTGGAACAGCGCCAAAAGTGACACCATAACGATAATCCGCCAATGGCGCGAAATTTGAACGAAACAAATTTCAGGTGGCGCGAAATTTAAATGAGAAACAATAGCGCCAAGGAATAAAGAGTAGAATAGCAGAGTATAAACAGTACTAGTAGCATTTACCTTCGGAGCGTGACAGCCTCAGCTTCGAGCCGTTTAACGTCGTCGTCCATCATCGCTGGGTGGTTCGCAGCCGACGGGGCGCTTTTATACTCCGCCCCCGCGGCGTCCGCGCGGGGCCCCGCCCACTTTGAAAACACAACACGCTCATGCAATGCTGAAGCAATTAGTGGCATTTGCTTACAGGCGAGCAATTAAATGAACATGTCACCCGGCGGCGAGCTCTAGGTCGAGTGGCTTTGTTCAAGTCAGCTGGCAAAAATCAATAGCTATTCTTTGGCCGGTGATTCTTTTCACCCTTTCGTACGGTGTGATTATTGTGTGCCCGTATGGTGGAGATGAGTTTCTTTCGGGTTGTTTCCTTTCGGGTAACTTTTGTGGGAACTGGTGTATTCGCACAATCGAGACAAGTCTTGGCGCATTCGTGCACTGGCATTGCTGGGATGGTCTCTTTTTCACTCACGAATGTCGGTCCTATCGTTTTTTTTTTCGCGGCAGCTTCGCGCAACATCGTACAGTCTATACAAACAGTTGGTTATCCTATGGTTATAACGTATTTGTGCAATTACACCAACTACGCAAGGGACGTCCAGGCCCCAGCACGAGCTTGTCGTGGGGTCGGAGCGAAAACGAAGCCCCCTTTGAAAACCCAGAATTCTACGAAGCCCCGCCTGAATCTAATTGCAGTGGAAGTTACCACGAAATGTTCACGAACAAGGTTTCGTCATCAAACACTCTCCGAAATCAGGACAACGCCGACTAAAGCCGTAGTTATAGTCGTCGGAGTCCAATCCGATCGGAGGAACGAAAGTGCGTACCGATTCTCGTCGGAATCCAACGCGTCGGATTCCGCCGAGCATCGTATGCATAGTTTATCGTCCGTTCGGGCCGGTGTCCGACACACTGTAAGTCCAACAAAAGAGAGAAACTCCGAACATGGTCATAAATCACATTAGTTCTGCGCGAATTTATATGAACAAAGCAAAACTAAACACGGTAACGATTATTGGCAACGAAAACAGTCAATAAACTACAAGGAGACCCTAGTAACAGAGGAATACAAGTGGACGACGGCGAGTGAAGAACATGCCGATGTTAAAGGACTGTGTTAGGCAAGTGGAGCGCGGCAGAAACACAGTTCGTAAGTTGTGGAAAATCGGAAAAGTGGATAAACACTGATAAGACTAGCCCACGAGTGGCACTATGTGGGTATTGGATAGCGAATGGAACATAGTACGGGTGCATGAAAAATGGATGGAAACTTATGCGTTCTGTGGGAGAATTATGCTCACGACAGGCTGAGCTAGGACTCAGCCTGTCCTCGACAAGCTGGTCACTTTACCGAGCATACAATTTCTTAATTCACATAAGTTTGACCTCATTTTTCAAACACTTATTGCGGGTGTGTAAGCGCTTCTTCACCCCAAATTTGGTGTCAATCCGTGAAGTCTTGACTTAGCTTAGAGCCTTGCAGCTCAACATCATGCACTAAACAGCAAGCGCGCCTCTCCCACTGCTCCTTCATGATCCTGCGCCTGCAGCGTTTCTGCCTCGCACCCCGTACGAAGCCCCCTTTGCTTTTTGTCCCTCTTACGAAGCCCAGCTTGCCCGACGACAAGCCGCGCTGGGGCCTGGGGACGTCAGCTACGGAAATCTCTGCCGGTTCCAAAAATCCCGCAAATTGAACTTGGGGCCGCATGCATCATTGAGATTACCCAGGGTAAACGCGTTAGTGCCACAAAATTTACCCACTGCCGATTCCTTAAAATCCTTCATATTGAACTTGAAGCCGCATGCATCATTGAGATTACCCAGGGTAAACGTGTTGGTGCTACAAAATTTACCCACTGCCAATTCCTTAAAATCCTTCATATTGAACTTGAGGCCGCATGCATCATTGAGATTACCCAGGGTAAACGTGTTAGTGCCACAAAATTTACCCACTGCCAATTCCTTAAAATCCTTCATATTGAACTTGAGGCCGCATGCATCCTTGAAATTACACAGGGTAAACGTGTTAGTGCCACAAAATTTACCCATTGCCGATTCCTAAAAATCCTACATATTGAACTTGAGGCCGCAGGCATGAGATTACCCAGGGTAAACGTGTAAGTAATATATATATATATATATTGAACTTGAGGCCGCAGGCTTGAGATTACCCAGGGTAAACGTGTCAGTGCCACAAAATTTACCCATTGTTGGTGCAGGCGTCAACACGTTTACCTTGGGTAATCTCAATGATGCATCCAGACTCTGGGCTGGGATTCATGAAACGTTAACCATGCAAACCAACGATGATTAGGGTAACGGGCCATCCTTCGGACTACCTAACATTGAGAGGGGCAGTACCGAAAATTGGTTTGCTAACCTGGTTTGTAGGATTACTAGGTTTTATGTTCAAGAATTCTAGCCCTGGAGGTAAACTCTTTCATGGATGCCGAAAAATGGGCAAACGTTCGGGTAATCATGTTTACCGCGGGTAAACTTAGTCATCAATTCCACCCCTGGTCCGAATTTAAAGATCGGAAGGACGGCTTCTGTTGCGTTGCTATAGGTTTGGCACACGTCCAACCCTACAAAAGCTCGAACTACACAATTGCGCGTCAATTACGGCACCACTTCCGCAACAGCACCAAGGAATGACGGCTTTGTTTAAAATGTACTGTCATCTTCGATAAGCTGAGCTAGGATGCATCATTCAGATTACCCAGGTAAACATTTTCGAGCCCATGTTAAAGATGTGTAACCTCGGAGTTTTTAGCGCGCCTACCCAGGGTAATCTCAGTGAAGCACACGGTCCCTGCGCGCTGAATGGGTTTCAAACCCCTGGCATGTTGGGGTACCGCCGCGTTAGCTCATGTCCAACATGACAGTAATATAATTACGCGTCAAATACTGAACTGTTTGTGCATTCACACTAAATACATGGAATAGGTGCAACTTTTGCGATAAAGTACTGTAGCCCAGGGAGTGCCGATGAGGGACTTTGTCTGCAATTACGGCCACAGTGGTATCGGCCGGCGGATCGGCTGGTTCGACAGTAGGGAAACATCGAAATGGAAGGAACCGCGTCATATACGTATTACCGCTCACAGAATTAGGTGTAAAGGTCAAACTGACCAATCGGCTGGTCAATATCAAAAAGGTCGTAATTGCAGACCAAGTCCTCTCATCGGCACTCTCTAGCCTCACAGACTAGTTGATGCAACTTTACTCTTATTTAAGTGCTACATTTCGACATTTCAAGGCTATCAAAGGGCACTTCTAGCTAGGTAGTACCTTCCCAGTACTAATCCATAATTTCATGCAGAATTAAATAATCCTGCCACCTACTCGCGACCGCACCACATCAAAATGACTCGCGCGCGGCAAGTTTCACACGCAGAACTTTACCGTTGTTCCCTAACAATTGTTACGTATTTATAGTCGACGACGGTTAACTGGCCTCTTGAGGAACAAGAACCAACGAACGTTGCACTTCTGAACATCTCATTGTCGTTGTGTGTTGCGTCGGCGTATTCAATGAAAAGTGCAAAAATAGCACCGCGCAAAATTACACCACTTCCGCACAGAGTTCTTGCATTACGGCTGCAGTCGTTTTCAGGGATGATAGTGAAATAAAAACGCAGAGGGAATGGTTGACAAATTAGGGCAAGCAATCTCATGAGGCGGTTGTCCTATAAAATCTCAAATGTCTCGTTGACGCCTTGCGATTGTGGCTTAACGCACGCACATACGCACGCGGGCAGCCCTATTCTACAAAAGAGGAAGTTCAGAGTGGAAATCCTTAAATAAAAAAGAAGAATTCGTGCGGAAAAATACTGTAATTCGGCCGAAAGGTTTTACGGACGCGCGCACGCACGCGTGCAGCCCTATTCCGCACAAGAGGAAGTTCAGAGTGGAAAACATCAGAAAAAAGGGAGAATTCGTGTGAAAAAAAACGGTAATCCGCCAGAAAGGTTTCACGCACGCACGCACGCTCGCGGGCAGCCCTATTCCACAAATGAGCAGGTTCAGAGTGGAAAACCTCAAAAAAGGAAGAGTTCGTGCGAAAAAATAGTGTAATTTGCCAGAAAGGTTTCACGCACGCACGCACGCACGCACTCAGCCCTATTCTGCAAAAAGGGAAGTTTAGAGTAAAAAACCCCAGAATCCATCAATCACAAAATATATTCCAGTTGCATCGCACACGCAACGAGTTCTCTTATCGCACCTTTTCTAGATGTGTCGTTCTTGTTGCGACCTATGAATGCAATGGACGTGATTGCACAAAAAGAATGCGTTGCGTACCACGACGACGGCGTGATCCAATTCGCCGCTTTTTCTCGTCATCGTCAGCGCTTATTCGTTTTTCTCTATACGCTGTTCACACTACGCAGGAGGAATGTGGAACTTCCGTACATGGTCGGATTAGTGTGGAACACGCTCAATTAGCACGGTTGGTCTGATGTGTGAAATGGGCCGGACAGGATTTCCTAGTTCAGAAGCAATGAGACGGTGGGCAGAATAATAGCAGCTAAGAAATGGACGGATCATATAAGAAGAACAATACCTGAATATCGAGCAAGCGTGCAAAGAGACGCCATTTTCTTTTGTAACTTCTTTTTAATAAGGCTTGCTATATAGTCCAGTCCCAAAGCCAGAAATATTATAGTATTATTATTTTACATTTACACTTTACCATTTATTAGAATAGATAGTACGGTCCAAGCTGGTGCTATACTTTACGTGGAGTATAGCATCCTGCGACGCGTCGCACTGCGGCGTCAGTTCCCATGTTTATTGATTGTAGGTGAAGCAACGCCGGCGCTGCTGCGGCGCGATCTACCGCCGATCGATACGCATCAAAAGCGGTGTGGCTTGAGTGATCGCGAACCAATTTGCAGTAGTTCATGTTGGACAAAGCTGCAGCGTTTATACTGCCAAATCTCCTCGATCAGAAACGAACCGCGACTGCAGATAATTCATTCCACCGTAGATCAAAACGATAGATTTTTTTTTCAAAAATGTCTTGGCCAAAGTTGCATTTAATTTATTTCTGCTGTTTTTGTATCAAATTTTTCGAGCTCCTTATTTTTTATCAGTATTATTGCTGGCATTCTTCAAATATGCATCCGTGATATTACAATCTTGTAGCTAGTTGTGCTCCCACACCAGCCACGCCTATTTTTCCCCGGTCACGCCCATTTTCTCGCCATCAGCTCTCCTGAGAATTTCTTGCGATTCTCACTGCGTGATTTTTTACACATACAGAATTGTAATGTACAAGAATTCATGCATGCTATGTAATAACGCCAGTCCCCTTCGACTTCAATTCATGTCCCCACATCAGAAGGTGAAGGTGTCATTTCCAGCTCATTTTTCAAGCTCTACAACAACTACAACAAAAATCCCGGAAATGAATTGTCCACATACTCATTAATTATTTTCTCCAAGTACTATTAATATAGGTCAATTTCTAGCAGTTTGCGATTAAGTGAGACACCGGTGGCTCAATTGCATGTTTCTTGCACCGTGGTACATCGTGGTGCACCGGTGACTCACAAATGGAATTCGATCTAGAAAGCCGCGAGGCTGCGCTCTTTCAACCGATTCTAGAGGGCAGTTTTTCAGGATTTGATGAGAATTCCTCTGTCCCTATTTTTTCGATATTTCTATTGTTGCAAACATCCAGATGTCTGTTGCAAAATTATAGAAAGTAAAAAACGGGTGCGGCCACAAATTGCTGGATCTGAAGGAACATGTGTGAACATGTGGCCGAAAAAGGGTAATATCCATGTAATGTAATCAGTGGTAAGCACTGAAAACCTCAGGGTCGACATTCATAGTTGAGGTTACCAGGGTAAACGTGTCAACACTCCCAAATTTATACAACGCAAACAGTTTTATCCTGGGTAATCTCAGCGACGCATATCGGTCCAAGACGAAATTTTGCCCTTGATTTGCCGGCAAGCAAGTACAAATATGTACTAGCACAGTTGGTGTCCAGAATCATGTTGAGAGACCTTTTGACTATTATCTATTGTAGGACCTAGCTTGTCAATGCTCTGGAGGACACTAAAAGTTCACCTCTCCGGGTTTACAAATCCCACTGTTGGTGTTGTGTTATGGGTTCGTATTTCTCCATATACTCTTCGCGTTCACTCGCCTAACCTGGCTGTGTTATACTATTTTGATTATTCTTGCAAACTTTCCAACTACTCGTACCAAATAACCAAACAACTGATTCTGTAAGATTTACAGTTCTTCGAACTCCCGGGTGGACGTAAATTCCGAGCCTGTTCACCAGTATGTGGAACAGGGGATCAAAAGGGCAGATAGGCGACATTCCTTTATAAGTTCTTCATACACTTTTTGCAATGAAATCTTTGCATAATACTAATAATTCTATTAATCTATGAAACTGATCCCCCGATGCACGGTTGATTTTCTCCAACCGCATGCCCTCAATGATCCCACCCCTCCTCATTCTTTTAGACGCCACAATCGGACCGGACTTGGCTCCACTTTCACACAAGCACCGACGAAGTACAACACGTTTTGTTGTGCGGCGGTGGCGGCGGTGGCGGTGACGGTCGGTGAGCCTGACCTTGTGTGCGTCATGTGTACGGTATGCTACGAAGGTTGCGTCAATGTTCGTAAGTGGCCAGCAGCAGCCACCCCGGGACGACACCTCCATTAGAGAGCATCAGAAATTCAACGAGAACGTTGGGTGGAGCCGCCGCCGTCGTCGTCGCCGACGCCGACGCCGCAGGAGCTGGCTCGCGGTAATGGGTGTTCTCGAAAAACGCCTGCAATTACGGTTCGCTCCGTAGCCAGTAGCAAATGGGCGCCCCCGGGCGACCCGGGGTCGCCCCTCTGCGTCCCTCCATTAAACACTGGGTTAATGAGGTTAAAAGTGAGTAACTGGCTCGAATCACTACTGCATTTTTATGATGTGACCATCTAGAGAGTGCATGCAACAGAACAAGTGTAGCACGAAGCTTTTGAAAAAATTGACAATTCTGCACTTTTTCATATTTTTCCGTCTTCACGATTCTGGTTCAACCGAATTTGATATAGTGCAGAAACTAGTACCATGCCGTTAGTTAGAGTGAAATATGCTCTACTAGAAATACCAAAAAGAAAAGAATAGGATGACTCTGACCCTACGTTTTCAGCGTGTGAATTCCGCATCGCGTGCAGTGAGCGCTAGACGAGAAGTTCGAGAGCCAATTTCTTCTACAGATTTGCCATAAAATCTAAGAGATTTCTAAATTTCTCGAAAACCCTATATCTGTGCTCCATGAACCTGAAGTTGGTGACAGCCGGCTGTCTTTTGCAGCGATGTAGGAACCTCGGTGGGATATTTCGGAAGTTTTCTCAAACTGATCGAGTTCCGTACTTTCTATACTATTAGACATCAACAAAGTTTGAAGGTTCTTTGCGAGTGAAATATGAATTCCACATATACATAGGTGACTGAAAATTGCAAGCAAACGAAAAATGAAGAAGATAACTTTAAATCTTCCAGTCTGCTTTGAGCTATCGCAACATTATGTTGATTATTTGGGGGAGCAGTGATGCTAAAACCACGGCTATGACCTCTCTAATCCTGTAGGTAACAGAGAAAGACAGGGAAAATGCCTGAAGGGTTGGCGCGACTTCCACAGTTGCCTTCGTTATCACTTTATTGACCTCGCGATCCACCGTCATTACGTCTTCGGTGATATAACCTTAGTTGTGCTATTAGGTTACGTGAATCAGTCAACGCCAACATTTTTCATAGTGCTCTGAATACTTCGCTACACAAAATCAGTTTGATTTTTGGGTTTGAGCTCAATTTGGCGGTTTTTTCGTTCAAATGGTGTTATCTTCTATGTTGTATTTATCATCTCTATAAGTGTTTCAACGTTCCCCTGAAAATGAGATGAAGTGCACAGTGTTATACCGTTTAGCTTGAGAAAACTCCCGAAATATCCCACCGAGGTCCAACATCGCTGCGAGAGACAGCCGGCTGTCATCACCTTTGGATTCTTGGAGCACAGATATAGGATTTTCGACAAATTTAGAAATCTCTTAGATTTTATGGGAAAACTGTATTCCGATAGACTCCCTCGCATTTGCGTGATAATCAACATTTTCGTCTCCTAGAACATTGAAAGAATGGGAAAAATTGGCTATCGAACTTTTCGTCTAGCGCTCACTGCACGCGATGCGGAATTCACACACTGAAAACGTAGGGTCGAAGTTATCCTATTCTTTTCTTTTTAGTGTCTCTAGTAGAGCAAACTTTACTCTAACTAGTTGCATGTTACTAGTTCTTGCACGACATCAAATTTGATTGAACCAGAATCGTGAAATCTGAAAAATATGAAGAAGTGCAAAATCGTCAATTTTTCAAAAGCTTCGTGCTACACTTGTTTTGTTGGATGCACTCTCTAGATGGCCACATCATAAAAATGCAGTAGTGACTCGAGCCAGTTACTCACTTTTAACCTCATTAACCCAGTGTTTAATAGAGGGACGCAGAGGGGCGACCCCGGGCCGCCCGGGGGCGCCCATTTGCTACTGGCTGCGGAGCGAACCGTAAAAAAAGTAAGTACAACACGTTTTGTTGTGCGGCGGTGGCGGCGGTGGCGGTGACGGTCGGTGAGCCTGACCTTGTGTGCGTCATGTGTACGGTATGCTACGAAGGTTGCGTCAATGTTCGTAAGTGGCCAGCAGCAGCCACCCCGGGACGACACCTCCATTAGAGAGCATCAGAAATTCAACGAGAACGTTGGGTGGAGCCGCCGCCGTCGTCGTCGCCGACGCCGACGCCGCAGGAGCTGGCTCGCGGTAATGGGTGTTCTCGAAAAACGCCTGCAATTATGCATGCGCGTCTGCATTCCAGTTAACAATTTTTCGCTGTAGGAGCAATTTCCCGGCCGGGAATGATTTGATTCACGAGATTGGCCTTTTCCAGGCGGTTCTCAGGGTGCTGGGGGTTCAAAAAGCCTCCATTAGAAGCTCTTTCTGGGGCAATATGAAGATAATGCTCGATATCTTAGATTGAGGTGTTAGTTCAAATGAAAATCCAGCGCCAATTAATATTTAAAGCTGACTTTTTGAAGGCTGTTGCTCAAGACCTTATATAGTGGGCGTCGATGTCGGTGACCCTTCTGCGACCTAGAGAGGCACGCGGCGCGAACGCGTCGCCCGAGCAGGAATCCCCCCCCCCCTTCCCCAGGACAACAGACTATGGGGCGTTCTTGACAGTTAATTAGTTTTCTTGGCAGTTGAAACCAAATGTGATGAACAACTACCGAAAAAGCCCAGATTCGCCACTGCGGCGACAAGTCCATCGTGAGCGGCGCGGTCGCGCTGCGTGCTTTTCGAGGCCGCATACGGATCACCACCATGGACGCACAGTGTATATGCAGTAATCAAGCCCGAAGACAAAATCGGCAGCTAAGTGGGAAAAAATTCTGAGCTCTTCCAGAATCATCCCCACCACGATTGCGTGGCGCTGTGGTTGTGATGCTACTCTGAAGTCACACAGTCAAGGATTCAACCCTCACCCGAGGCGGTACTTTTCTTCACGTAGAAATTCGTTTTAAACAAGCTGATTGCATTCCAATTTCTTCAGTTTCAGAAATTTTAGGTCACAATAGCAAATCCTTCGATAGACAACATGAACAACTTATCAATTGCCACTTCCGAGCAAATTATTACCACCCCCTTCCTGGATTTTTCCGTAACCTCACACTTCAGCTCGCCGGGTCGGGTTTTACATGGGGTGTTTATTTCGGGGCGGCGTGCGGCCGCACCGCCCGCTATGACGCGTGCTGGCGATCGATACTCACCTGCTTGGCTGCTGGAGCGCCACCAGCAGTACGCCACGCGACATAGCGGGGGGTGCGCCCGCAAGCCACCCCGAAATGAACACACTATATTTTTTTCCATTTTCTTCGAAAAATCCTTTTTCTGGTCATAATCAGCTGAAATCCCATGGAAATCATCTTTTTTATATAAACTTTTTTACGGAGGCTATAGGGTTTATACTTTCGCGTATCGCATCGTTACGCTAGTTTTTAAGGCGTACCAACTTGTTGTGCTTAATAAATGCATAAATTAATCATACACAACAAACGCATCCTCATATACTCCTCATATACTCGCACGCATCTAGTAGGATAGGCATTTCATGCTACATGTATGCGTATGACATGCGTGCGTCTATATGATGAAGTACGTACAGTCCTGACGCATCGCAGACGCAGCCGAGACGCACGCGAGACGCACGTGTGCGCGGCGGCCGTGTGGTATTTCCATTGAAGTTATGCATGCCACGCTCATTGGAGTTCATGGAAAATCCTTCGCAACGTGTCTCACGCGCGACTGACGCACGCATCTGGTATAAATTATCCTTATCTGGCCAGAAACCCCCGAACGAAAACCGGGTCCCAATGCTAACTCATGTGAAATGAAGTGGATCATAAATGGAGATCGTGTTACCGTTTGGATCGAAATGTTGGTAATTTGCTCGGAATTACGTATGCGGCTCGTAGGTAGTTTTACCAAGGACGCGAAATGTTGGAAAATTAAAAATTACGCTTCATTTCACCCGATGCTCGTGTGTGATAGCGAGGTGCGAAGGTGGCTGCGTATCCGTACCGGTGGGTCCGTCCAGATTGCAGTTTCTCACACAAATACTCAATTTCTCTTGATTTTTGGACAGTTTTGACGGTTAAATTAAACACTGTGGTTACTCTTGACAACATCAGCAGATTTTTGACCTTCTCACCACGCTGATTCCAGTAATGTACAGCAAAAGTCACAGAAATGACTAAAACTCCGCTTCTGGTAGGGTCAAAGTACCCGCTCCTTGGAGAGTAGGGGCGGGATTTGCTCCAAAATGTGCTAGCTGTCCGCCACAGCAGCAACGTCTTGTGAACACGTCTTGACCTGTCAGATCGATGAGATCAGCGGTGATACACGTCTTTGCACGTGAATTTGCTCCAACAAACTGGTACAACCCCGTCTCGAAAAACCGGTCTAGAGGCCATTTTTGGGATATTTCAAGTAAATTGTCAAAATCAGCGCATCGACGAGGCTGGGAATTTGCCAATAGCTCGGACACGAATGTGAGATGGGCCCCTGCCTTTAAAAGTTCCTAGAGTTTTCAGGATGTTTGATCCAGGAAGTTTGGCGGTTTCAAACACACTCTTCATAGATTGCGGATGCAGGGCGAAAGCGCGTTTTCGCCAGCACCAATGTGAAACCTCACATAAACTCAGTTTATAGTCACACAAATGGCGCAAACTTATCGCCGCACTTCTGACAGAGATGGATCGAGTTCGCATAGAAAATCTTGCTGACAGCCGGATGCTTACGTTTTATGCTCGAGCAGTACGCAATGACCGTAAATCATTTTTGGCGTCGAACCCGTAGCCATCACATCTGTCTCGTCCACAAGGGCTTACGCGACCAGCCGAGGATGGTCGCGTAAGCATTTTCGGACTTACCATCCAGATTCGCAGTGAGAGGCTCTTATCTTCTCAAACCTGGGGATAAATAAGAAAATAAGGCCTGCAAGGTGACCAGGTTGTGTTCGACAGTTTTTTACTTACACATTCTAGACGGCTAAAGTAAATAATAACCTGAGAAATTGTTACAAAACAAGTACCAGGGTGAAGGATAGGAGTAAAGAATAGCTCTACAGAAACTTTGTAAGAGAAAATCCTCTCCTTTTCGTTGATCTCTCCTTTTTTTAATAATTATTTACTTTTTAACTTACTTTTTTTAAAATTATTTATTACATGATTAAATTAATGTGATCCAGGTTAGAAAGAAGCGAACTGAATTGGAATATCCGTTCGAATACCAATCACATTACTTTCCTCGCATGAATACTCGGGGCTTTTAGCCTGATATCATCACTGAGGTTACCCAGGGTGAGCGTGTCAGCACCGCACAAATTTACCCATTCCTGACACGGGCACCAACACGTCTATCCTCGGTAATTTCAGTGATGCGTCCAGGCCCTACTTTGACGATGGGTAAATTTGTGTGGCGTGGACACGTTTACCCTGGGTAAACTCGATTATGCGTGCGGCCTCCAGCGATGGCATTCATCATTGAGGATAAAAGTAAACGTTTACCACGGGATATGGGACACTAAGGTAAACTTAGGGGTAAACGCTGAAATAGCATTCATTGTAAGCAGCAAACTGGTAAACCTCACCTCCAACTTTACCCCATCAGTCAATGGTAAACATTTTAATGAATGCCGAGAACGGGGTAAATTTTGGGGGTAATCTCGTTCACCAGGGGTAAACTCAATGATGCATTCGGCCCCTAGTCTATCTGCCGACATTGTTCTTTCGCCAACGGTCCAATTCAAACCCCATTTGCAAGCACATTGATTTTTTCCTGGTATTGTTGCTTCTGTGAAATAAATTCACGTGCGAATGGGATGCACATTCGTCTACATGAACGCCCAAGCAACTTTTTTCGGAACTCGAAATTCTCGTTTTAGGCAATTCTGAGCGCCATCAAGCTTTGTCAGTTGCACTCGCAGACAAACGGCTATTCTGCTATCAGAATGGCGTTTTTAATGGGCAGCTTGGCTCGAATTGCATCGCGATGGGGGTGCGATTCTTCTTCTCATTATCGTTCAGCTGAAAAAAAGAATAGCATCTCATTCTTCCACCTCTCGCTGTTGTCCTTTTTCTTCCTGCGTTTTCTTTTTGAAAGCTATCAAATAGCTATCGAGTGGGTGGGTGTACATAGGCGTTTTAATAATAAAAAGACAACTTTTTTCAAAAAATTTTACGTGCAACGCGATTTCTTTGCGTAGTTGGATGTATACCACAATTTAATTGAATTTTTAATTTTTTTCTTGGGAATCTCTTGAGTAGTGCTCCTCAGACCGACATTATTAGTGTGTCGCAAATGAAAAAGGGGCGTGACCAGACGACCCTGATTGGCTCATGCGTGTCGCCGGTCACGCAAACCTGTTTGAACTCATACGAAGCAACGCACAAATACACCATGTATTACATAATACACCGCCATGGAATTCTGTACTAATTCAAACAGGTGGGTGTGACGGGCGGCCCAAATGAGCCAATCAGAATTGCCTGGTCACGCCCCTTTTCCCTGACAATGGTACACATTTAATATAGCAGTGCAGGATGCTATATTAAATGTAGGGTGGGGTGGGGAAGGGGGTAGAAGGTCGGAATCACTTCACAAAGTGAACGAAAACTTTGCACTAGTTTATTTCTAATTGTTTACTTCTGAAATTATTTTTAGACAATTATAATAATCATTAGAATTATAACTTTTATTTCCATTTTCCATTCGGGTTTCTCACTCTCTCTCCCGCCTATTACCTGTGTCCACCAATGGTAAATGAGGATAAGTTTGAATTCCGGGATAATTTTTGGAGATACATGATGAGTGCCCCATCCGGAATATGTATACCTTCACCCCTTTGCATAGAGCTAACGATTGATCCACTACTTCCAAGAAGGACGTCTCCGATGAAGCAAATCAGCGCCCAGTGCCTCAATAATACTCTTCTCACGCAGAGGAAAGCAGGTGCAAACTTCTTCCAAAACTTCCAGAAACCGTTTTCTTTCACCTCTGATCGGTTGCTTCTCGTGACGCTAAGCGAAATTTCAACTAATTTGGTGCATCAATTCACACCGCTGACCATCAGCGCGATTCACGGATCTTGTCTTCTTCAGGATTTTTTCAGCGTCTGGCCGCTTTTCGTTAGGTACTTGAGCGGCGAAATAGGGAGAGTTCTTCTCCCTACGTCCTTATTTCCTCAAGAGGGATATCTAGGGGAAATTTCCTGCACATTTGCAAATGTTTAGTTTTCATGCATATATAATTTCGGTAAAAGAGAGGCACAAAGGAACGGGTTCAAGGAAAAGAAAAAAAAGTAAAAGTAAGGAAAAGTGTAATGTAATTCGGATAGTTTATGCGAAAACTGTAATTAGTACAAATGCTCATTATTACGCCATTGGAGACGGTAGCCGAAGAAGCAGCAGAGAAACAAAGGAACGCAGGAAAGAGCGCAGCAAATGAAGAGGGTGACGAGAAAAACAGGTGGTGCGCACGTATTCTCAATTGTCATCGCGTTTGAAACAGACTATGATTTCAAAATAGACTAATCATAATTATAAATAAAAGTTGAAACCCTTTTTGGAGAGAGCATTTGTCTCCTAGAGACGCAGACACACGAAGAAAAACTGACGGCAACTGTGAAAATGAGTTAACTCCCAGTTCCAACAGGGAGTACGCTGAAAAGGCCGAACAAATTCATTTCTGGCTGATAGGTTGCCATCTGTATGCGCATTGTTACCAGCAAAGTACTCTTCTTCACATGATTTCCATGAATATTGATCGCAGAATTCAACATTCTTGTCTTATATGTGCTAAACGCGCGGCTACGGTTCATTTCATGCGTTATGCGTTTGGGTGTGCAGCGGCCGTGTGATGCGGACATCAATTGAATGGCGCGTCAAAAACACGTTTTGGACCGGTGCCAGGCGGTTGGGCGAGGGTACAGCGGACTTCCTCTGGGTTTTCATTGGAAATTTTATGGAATTCCATGGAAGAGGCCAGTTCAAAGGTCGGAAGCTAGGGTATCCTCAGCAGGTTTGCCTGAGCCCAACCAAGGATGTGCAGCAGTGGAATTTCAGATCCTGTACGGCATGGAATGGAAAAAAGGGGTGCAAAACTGCTCTAAAATGGGGACCAAACGAGTGAAACATGGTCGATTCCGAAAAATTGTGGTCGCAGTCACGGAATTCGCGCTCCACTCGACGACCAACCATGTGATTAGGGTCCTATTCTGGCCCTGAGCCAAACCTATAATATCCAGGCGGCGGTTACCCTTCCGTTATTGAATTTGGAACGCTTTGAATACTGCCTTATTCATTGTTCTAACGACGTAGCCCTTATTCCGCAAGCTACAGTGAACTCCAAACGGTCGTAGAGGAGGACCGGGGCCGCGGTGCGGTTTTCCTCCGTGTCTCTGCCCTGCAGGCCCGCTGCCTCGGTGCAGCAGACAACCAGAGTGCCCGCCCCGTGGTCACGGCTCTTGTCTACGACCATTTGGATTTCACTGTATGTACGTACACTCAATGCGCAGAAAAACATGCATAACACATTCACGGCAGCGTGCACAACTGGTAGTACACAGGAAGTCGCTCCTGGAAATAGGCGGAAAGTAAGAAATTCAATAATGCAAACAACTTCGGATCTCACTTGTAATAGAACTGGCCTGGGTAGGATAATGCTGTGGGACAAATACGGAACGAAATAATGCACAAATGCAAGGGTTCTATAGGAAGGGTCAGCCATGGTCGCAACCTTTTGCCGGTCTGCCGCGGCGCACTATCTACGCGGCGCGGCAGTCCACATGATCGCTGTGGATCAGCGTACACCCGTGGGCAGCATGCATCAGTGAGATTACTCAGGGTAAACATTTCAACACCAACACGTTCACCCTGGATGATTTCAATAATGAGACCAGGCCTCGGTCTCCCGCGCCGTGTGTGTGCGTGTTGCGGCGCGGCAAGCCAACTGGGAACTACAATAGTGACGCTCCCTGCAGACGACTAAGTTATGAAGTTTTCCGCAACTGGTCTGACTGCACAAAACCCAGAGGTATGAATTATTTCACGTCCAATACTACGGTATCCAATATGGCGTCTTTGAATACCTATATTCTTCCCAAAAAATACTTGCCTCCCGCTACAGTGCGCGTCGACTGAGCCACGTCGCAGCACGTATGATAATGTATAGGAGGCGCGGCGCGGCTCAGCAGACGGGCGGTGGATGCCGGAGGCAAGTATTTTTTGGAGCGACTGTACGATATACTTCGTTGACTTTGCATGGCCACAAATGCTGCATTATTTTGAGAATTTCATGCATGTTCTGAAATATTGGACACAGTTTAATTCTAATTTTCTGGAAATTCCGATTTTTATGATTTTTGATTTTCTTCTCGTCGGGTTTTGTTTTTTTTTTCTAGAGTTTTGCACACGAAAGGCAAGGTCATGTTACAGGAATAGCAGAATGCCGTGTTTGCTTGCACTTCTTCATGCCATTTCTCCTTCGAAATCTTCGGGAAGACGGGGAAAGCCGGTGAAACACTAGGAAACCCTCACAGCCACTTTCTTTACCTGGACTTCTGACAATTTCTTCAGAATAAAAATGCTATTTAATCCTGTTTTACATGGCTGCAGCCATCCTGCCAAGGTGTTCGCTATTAGCGCAAACGGCCAAATTTTGCCAAAAGCAGTTTCCTCAGCGACTCTTCTGGTCCCATAGCTGGGCCTATGCTATCTCTTACCAAACCAGTTCGTACCCTGCGCAGAAGTGGCGCGGTTTTCACGCGGGCCATCGTCGGCAGCGCGGCGCAGTCATGTCATTCCCCTTGGAATGCAACGTAACCGAGCGTGTCGTGCTGCGTCGTACACATGTTTTATCGTCGGCAGATAACACGCTGCGCACGATCAGTCAGGATTTGCATAGCTAGCATGTCATCCAGCTATGTATCTGGTTCAATGCTTTGTTGATACACTTGTGAGGCGCATACCAGTTTGTGGACCGGTGTCCATAGCGCCACCTTTGCTTGAAATCGCGTTGATCTTGCGTCTTTGGTAATTAATTGGGGATATGGATGTCTAGGTAGGGACCGTATCT
>JARK01001367.1:216412-235616 GCA_000688135.1 Ancylostoma ceylanicum | reverse complement strand
CCTCCCGCCCACTTTCTGCGTCCGCCACTGTAATACACATATAGAGGAGTATAGGATGCGGAATATGTCCATGTGAGGGAAGCAAATTTTGATAGGAGCTGGAAAGTCCAGAGTGCGCTGGATGGCATGGCTGGTTAGTTACAGTTAGGTAAAAATGACAAAGCCTCGCAAAGCGGGTAAGTGCGTGACTCCCTCAGGGCTAGCTGTGACAGTTGTCCACAAATAAACCAATAAGGACTTTTGTAGTAGCGTGTATTAGATTCATTTGTCATAGAATTAGCGCATTCAGGGAGAATATAGAGAAGTTCATCCTTTAAGAATGATCCTCGCTACTTACGAAGCGATTTAATCATCGAAAAGGTGATTAAATGGTGAGAAATTAATGCTGATGTGAGCTGAACTGAACTATGGATTATGAGGTGTTCATTGGTATCATCATGTGGTTGTTAATTACATCATAAAATATCATATGGTTGTGTTTTCATTTTTTTAATGCGAACTGAACTATGGTACATGAAAAATGAACCTCTAGAACGCGAATTTGCTTTGTTTTTGTTTCAGGACTACAAATCACAGCAACGAAATGACGTGCAGTCCAAATAAGGTGTGAAGAACCGCAATGGACTGACTGAGCTATCATCCCTTACGGAATCAGCTCCGAACATCTGCTCTGGGTACTGAATCTTATCGCTTATCGCTCATCTGGACCTAATCATGACGAATGGCATCTTCGAGCAGCTGAGCGTGGACGCCGAACCGCTGTTACAAGCGGGACGCGCCGCGCACGTGCCGCAGGCTGTGCGCGCTCGAAAACTTTCTACCGATTGCGCATAAGGACTATGCTCATCGATGGCTTCTTCTGTGGGGAAGTGCTCAGTGGTAACTTTATCTTTCCAATGAATCATACCTATATAATAATAAATAATCAGAAAGTATTATGTGGAAGAACTTTGTTTTATTGTGCTACTAGACGGTATGCCCGGCTTCGCTCGGGTGTTTCATTCCTCCCGGCAGTTTAACGCTGACGACGACAAATCTTAAACCCAACGATTCTTGCATAGTGCTGATCATTTTCATGATCAGCCCAGAAATCCTTTTTTATTCACCTCTGTCAGAAAATGAGAAAAGTTGTTTTGTAGGTAATTAATCCTAAAATCCTCGCCATATTCACGTACGTTCAGCGTACTGGAGAACCCCAGTGGGCGGGTTTACACCTATCACCAAGTAGAGGCAGAAAAATCGACAAAATCGATAACTCTATCTTTTTTTTTCGATAACTCTCTCGTGGAATGTGGTTGAAATATTAATATTCAGCTTATTAGAGAACCCCCCGTGGACATGTTCTCACCGACCCATGGGCAAAAATCAATGAAATCGATGAATCAATACTTGGTACAAACGGTTGTCATATTCGTGTTCAGCGTATTGGATAACCCCAGTAGACATGTCCTCACCGGCCCTTGAGCGAAAATAGTGAAAAATCAATAAAATCGATAAATCAATACTTGGTGCAAAACGGTTGTCATATTCGTGCTCAGCGTATTGGATAACCCCAGTAGACATGTCCTTACCGGCCCTTGAGCGAAAATAGCGAAAAATCAATAAAATCGATAAATCGATAAACAGATCGATAACCTAAAGTAGCCTAAAACCTCCGCCGGCCCGAGATGCATATGTGTGCAAAGTTTGGTCTCGATCGGTTAACTCTCCGCGATTTCTATTGATTACATACATACACACACACACACACGCACAGACTTTCTACTTCATATATAGAGATTTGCAATGGGTACAGTTTGTTTTGTATTGTTGGATAATGAAGTATTGCTGGTACTTGAGTGATAACTATCTTCGTAATTGATGATATTATAATATTTTGCCACACAGATTGTTAGGTGGACGGTTTATTTATGAAACGCCCTTAGGTTTCGACACAACGTCTTTATCGAAGTCCTGAAAGTGGCATTGTTCTATTCGTGACTTGAGCCATCAAGCATCTCACCCACTCCACTCTAACATACTGACATAGGCCTGAGCTCACAAAATGCGATCTCTCAAACGCAAGACGCAAGATCAACCTCAGAATCCACCGTTTTTTGACGGAACAGAGGTCCGTAACGACTAGTGCACTCACTGCTGACGTGTGAATGTCACCCTGTACCCCTGATGGCGGTCGGGCTAGGGATTATAGTGGATCTGCAGATCGCATAAAGATATAATACAAAGGGCAAGAGATCATTGGTAATTGCTAAGCGCTCCTTTCGGTTTATCTTCGGAATCCCTGTTTCGAATTTTCAAAAATTACTCCCATTTCGTGGTAACAAATATGAGAATTTGAAGCCTCCGGAGAATAAGAAGAAGTGTGGATCTGAGTGATTCCATCCATGTATGTGCATTCCGTAACAATGACGTGTCATTGCTTGAGATCGCAACACATTTCATGGTGTTTGAATTCAAGAACCGGCTTGTGTCTGTAATAGCAGCCGTAGCAGCAGCACCAACAACGCCACCTTCCGCCGGGGCAATTCGTCAGCAGTCAAGGGTTTCTATAAGCCCCGGTGAAAGCTGCTTGGACTGGCTACTAGACGTACACGCGCATATTATGACGAACACGTCCACGACGGCACAATCGCTACGCAGCACAATCTATGCACCCCGCACTGTCGGCGGGGATGCAAATCGCTTGAAAAGAAGAGGAAACACGAGGGAAACTGCCGAAATCCTTCTAACAAGTTCCATATATAATAATCTGTGTGGTCTGACAACATTAGAATCATACTGTCGAAATTCTCCCAAAACGAAGAATCCTAGGTAACTAACATGTGAAATAAATATGCTCTAAAATCCTAACCAAGTAAGTCATTCCAAATCCTTGTTAAAATACCTGCCATTCATGAATTTCTCCAAAAATCTCCGCACCTGAGCTGCTACATAATAGCAAACGAATAGCAAATTAATATTATTAGTACTATTAGTAACATGACAAGTTATTAATTAGTGAAACGACGAAAACTTGTTGGGAAGGGTGCTGCCTACTTGCTCCATCCGTTCCCTGATCCATATACGGGGTACATTGTATAAGTAAGGTAAGGTTCCTACGGGAACTCGCCGGTTCGGCGAGGAGGGCCTTGATTTCTATGATGGACACATGACTTTTTCCGAAATTTTCCACATCCATATACATATAGTGCTGTGAGCAAATCAACAGTTTGTGGTGGAAAAAAATCTCTTTGGAAGTCGCAACTCGGAGCGCCAGACTCTGGGAACCCCACCTGTTTCTTCAGCTCACAATCACAGAATCCAGTAATATTTATAAGATTTGCAATATATTTTCAGTTGTCTGCACAGTTTTCCCTTAGGTTTGAATCTCCGATGGTATCCAAGTTAACAGGACAATAAATATAATTATTGTTTGGAAGAAAAATGCTTGAATGCTACTCTCAGCTCAAGGAGCAGTCGCTGGGGAGACCTTGTTTTTTTTTTCTGGCTAAAATTCCTTGAATACGTTTCTAATCATCGTTAAAATGTTCATTTATGTAGAGTGAGAATTTAAAGTCCCATGACATTCCCTTCACGCTCTTACTACTTCTATTTTTTCTGTTTTCTATTTTTTTTTTGAACCATTAAATATTTTCTAGCGCGATTTCATTATTTTCGCCATTCGTCGTGGTGAAAAAAGAAACCAGTGAGGTAAAAAGTCCCAGGAAGTGCACATTGCTTTTGGATTAGTCAATCTGCTGCTTTGCTCTCTATGCTCTGGATTTCTGATACTATTCTATGTATGTACAAATGAGGTGATAAATAAAGTGTTTCCAAGCTTCCCGCTCATTCGAATTGAAAAAATGTTTTGAGCGAGATGTGATATATCCTGGCAATGTTGTCACCGCTTACAACAGTTAACTGAAACGAGCCGCTCGGACAAGGTATACTTTCTTTATCCTGAAGAACCCTACCATTTAAAGTCTGGCCAAATCGCATCCTTCATGAAAAGATCCATGAATCTCACCTCTAAACATTTTTGCCGGTAAGCTATCTCATTAAACAAATAAGAAGAAGTAGCCATTAACAACCTATTATTCTACTTTATTTTATTTTACTCATTTCTCTATTGTTTTTGTTGGGATTAGCCTTTGCGACATCTCTTTGCGAACGGGATCAAATTTATATAAAACCAGGAAATTAGGCATACAATTGCGACTGAAGAGATGTATGCAATTAGGGCATATACTCGTACTGTTTTATGGAAGATCCGTAAACATCTGCAAAGACAAATAACACGTTTATTTGTGTAATTAAGATCACAATCCATCAGAACGTACGACGGGAATGATCCCGTGAACGTTTTTAAACAAGGCTATAACTACATTGTTTGTATCCCCAACAGATGGGGGGGGGGAATTAAATCCGGTGTTGTTATTCACAAAGTAGTACAATTAAATCACTGCTCATTGAGAAGATGATAAGATGCCATTCATATCCACAGACCCTATGGCGATGTGCTCATAGTGGCCAGAGTGTGGACTCCCACTAAAAATCCTAAACATTTTGGGAAAATTTATTTACCTCTTTCATCAATCCATGTATGTAGTATGTATCAAACTGGCTTCGATAAAAGGCCTATGGTGCTGTCATGACCTGTTGGACCTTGAAGCTACTTTTAACGTTTCACACTGAAAGGTCGACATCAAAAAACTCCGCGCTAGGGAGCTAGAATCCAGGGATTTACATTGCCATTTATCTTCGTTCCGAGTAAAACACGGCTTCAGGATTCTCGTCTGGCAAAACCTCAACAGATTGTAAAAACTCGTGCGTAGCTCAATGGGGCCGTGTGTTGGAAATATTGCTCTGAGATCAATCATACGGCTGGCCGCTCGATTCTGCTTAACGATGGCTGGTTTCGCGACATCTTCGAAATCCGTGTTAGGCACCAAAGCGTGAGGAGCATATCCTTGGATTTATGTCTAGAACCTCAGAAGAGCTATTGGGATAAAGATGAGAGGTAAGTTGAAAGCCGCAGGATGAATAAAAATTGAGCATTTGAGCGTAACTATAAAACAATCACCTTAAAGTTGTATAATGTGATGAGTAGATGTGAGTGAATAAAGGCAAGGTGGTCGTCACTGCCCTGATCCATAATTGAGGAGAAATTATTGAGCCTCATACAACCAACCACTGTCTTGGAGCTTACCTTTTTTTGAAAGAAAAATACTTGCAAAAAGTTAGAAAAGTTCGCCGAAGGATGTATAATAATGTTTTGCAAGACTCTATACCCTCTATTTACCTCTATTTATGCAAGACTCTATACCCTCTACTTACCTTTACCTTTATTCCTTGGTCTTTTATTTCTTTGCACTGCGCCATCCCTTCACCTGTACTTCCTCCTAGCAAACCTGTGATATGTCACCAACAAACAGTTGCGGGTGTGCAAACTCTAAACAAACCAGCGTAATGCGTTGTTTTCAACACGACATTTAATTGGACTGAAGTGTTTGTCTCTGACTCCTGCGACCCTCTTGTAGTTCTGGTATGAGGTACGAACTTGACCTGACCAGTACGGCCAGTCGAGACTGAACTCTGATAAATATGCAGTCCAACCACTACAATGTGTCGATCTTGAGGCATATGGGAATCTCATGCACTTGCTGCCATCCTTTCCTTGGATGTGTTAACGCTCCAGGAACAGCAGAAGCGAAGGTAGCAGAGAAAGATAGTTTTCTTCTTACTCGACATATTACGTTATTCGAGTAGCATTGGAGCTACTGTCTCTGGAGAAGTTCACCATGGCGGCGGATTTTTCATCAGTTTCATCAATCATAGCCATATATTGGAGTTTGAGGTTTTTTCTTTTATGAGATTTGCAGATATCGCCTCCAACTATCGGAAGCAATTCAAATATAGATATGGCAGATTCGGATGATTTTGGGTCAATTCAATCTGATGGCTAGTTGACGATGCTCTCAGTGCATAAATCAGTGCTGAATTTAATAAATTTCATAGGCCAGATTTACCCGTATCTTACAATATGGAGTCCCTCGCCACTGCGGATATAAATAATGATCTTTTCCTGCGTTAGTTTTTTTTTCGTTAGTCTTTTCCTAAGTTAGTTAAAAATGAATGTTCGGAACGCGGATTTGCGTTTTTCCGTTCCAGGACTGTAACTCACCGTAACTAAGCTTTCATACCTGAAACCAAGGATTAAGAATCGTGATGTAACAGGCTAGCATATAAAACCAACTCCGAAACTCGATTTTATATTGTGTTGTATTAATCTGCCTGTAATTCAAAATATGTATGTTACTGTAGTTCAAGATATGTATGTCCTCCACAAGGAAGTTTCGCTCCAACTCAGTTTTGAAGTCTGTTCAGATTATTCTCACCGGATATTTTTTTTCTGGCAGATTGAGTCCAGTAAGCCAATCTGTTCTCATTGTGTGGGTCACAATGTAGCGTCAAGCGTTTCGTCAAATGAGGTTCAGTAAGTGCAAATGTACTAATGTTCCGCTTCCATATCGTAGTGCATTTAATCCAATAATTCCGTCAGAAGCTTGTGACCCGAAATCGGCCAGATTTTCAGGTCGCTCAGTGCCTTTTCCGCAGAAAGAAGATTATAAAAGCTTAAAAGTGAATCCAGTAAATCCAGTAAAAGCCGTAAAGGGGAAAGGTTGACAGCAAAGAGATTTTCAAAATGGGTAGGGAACTTTCGGATTCCAAGGGAATGATTAAAGAAACTACTGGCTTTTACCAGAATGGCACAGTAAGGAGACAAGGGTTAAGGAATAATCTATCTGAGTAGATAGTAGGAACTGAAAAAAAAACAAGTAAATCAAGAGATTCGTGCTAGTAGAGGCTGGTAATAGAGGCCAGCAAAGGAGCTACTTGACAAAACCTATGCGCCGTTTTATACGGCGCCTTTCCCGCCAACTGGAGATCGAGGAATCAAAAATAGGTCAAACTCAAGATCAAAAACCTACACAACAGGAAACAGCATTAGTAATGTCAATTTAAAAAAAAAAAACGAATAAAACGACTACAGAGGTAACAACGCTTGTAGGGTACTAGTTAGTCTGCAGGGATTCTTTCTGGAGAAATACACAAAAATCTAGAATCTCCAATATTTTGACTAACTACGTAACACAAATGTGTTAGCTAGCCAAAATATTGGAAAGCAATTACCGAAAGCCAGCCAGTAGAGACATGTAAGAAAGGAGTCTTCAGAAATGCATGTAAAGCCGTTGAAGAATAATGGGAAGTTTTTAATTACTAGATTCGAGACATTGTGGTTCAAACGTCCTGTAGATGGCTTGCTCAATTCCATTGATATCCACCGAAATCACATGACTTTGTGAATTTATGGCCATTTAAGAACAACTCTCGGCATTTCGGGTACTGTCCTTTCCGAAGATTTAAAATCTTTTTCTTTATTCTCATTTGGAAACTACTGGACATGGAAATCGAAGAGAATGAAGAATTCCTCCCCCCCCCCTTGATGTTTCACTTTTTTTCGAAGAACCTAGAATGCACTCTTCTGAAAATCGGTTTATTAGAGGCATTTGAAGTGTAGATAAGTTTTCTTTGATTCCCATGTGACGAAATATGTAGGTTTTTTTAATTCATACTTTTCAATGACACCTACCCTCAAATTTCTATTCTTCTATTTCCTTTCTTCTAACACGCTTCCTTTGGGTTTTTTTTGAGGAACCTAAGATGAATTCTTTAAGAAACGGATTAACTAATGAGACTCTTCATTTCAGTTTTAATTTTGTTGTTTTTTCCCTTATGGTTAAGTTTAACTTGTTGGTCCGGTATAGTTTTGTTCTCAGGTTTCCTGCATGAGGACACTTCTTTATTTCCTTTGAATAAGCCTGTTCCTAACAGAACTCATTCTTTGGAAGCATTTTTTCCATGAATGTCTCTTCTTCCTACGTTTTTCCTGCTTCCACTAGCGCCGCCGTGAACAAAAACAGATGCATAGTGATCGCGCTAGGACTTGTTACAAATCCATGCGATCACCACCACTGGCACCAGTGAAAAACCGGTCGTATCATTCGCTGTTAGTGGATAACGGCTGGATTAAACCACTTTCTTAGCTACCTTATAGAGTCCTTACGACATTCATTAAGGGGCGACGTGAAAGCACTTCAGGATTGCAGTGGATATCCAGAATAGGGCAGTGCCAGGAAGGGCTAAGCGTCCTGAGGGGCGATCCTTAAAACGTAGCTGCAAAATATCCATCCTGAAAATTCTGAAACAGTTTGGTACATATGTAGCCGTACCTACACCACATGTCATTTCATCTGAAGGCTTTCTTACTCGATGATGAGTAACAGTGTAGCATGAAGAACCCAGTGGTAATGGTTAAAGAGTAGTCTTCGAAAAACCCCGTATACAGCATAAAGCCCCATCACCATTCCGGATGTTTTTACATACTAGGCATATATTGAACAGGATGCCTATCTACTTTATCTAAGTGCACCATACACTTCTTCTGGTCACATTACGTCGGTGTTGGGCTGGTATAGTAGTTGGCTACAACTTAAAAACGTAACTGGCGCTTAGTTCTGCAGATGCAACAAAGTAATGACGGAGAAGCGAATACAATCGAGATGTGAGGGACTAACACGTATGGCAAAAGATGCGAACAGAAGAACTGTTTGGAATCACGGAAGAAACTGCAAAACATGCTAATGTAGCTGTTAGAAGTAGTACTCGTAGCTCATACTGTATCGAAAATTCATGTTTTCTATACCCATCACAATAAATGTATGCACATGTTCAGTTTCCCAACAGACAACCATTGATAGGTTTCATCAATCAATTCTACTTCAAGATAGTTGGTCTGTAGTTCATTTTTCCCAGACAGGTGAGTGAAATCAGTTTTTTGGCCTTTGAGTATCCCCAGACTTCGCCAGTTCAAAATGAATCAAAATGAACCGACGATATAAGAGATTAGGAATGTGGAAAATATAAGTATCGATCGCCACGTTACACCGCCATGGATCGCTTCCAAACGGAGATCATCGCCTCTTTCGTCTGGAGTCTCCTTCTTCACTTTATCCATGTGGCGACCATGGCATGGCGAAGTCTGGAGACACTCTAATACTGACTACTTGTTCCTGTAGTGAAAATAATGTAATGTATCTAGGAATTTTTCATCGGTCCATTTTTAAATTGTCGCCAAAATTAACGTCTGCAAATAACGATGAGAGGGCCACATAATCGGTAGGACTTTTCTGCGAGATTTCTTCTTCACTCGGCAACTTCATGTGAGAAACTCTGTTGTTCAAAGAGCAAATTGAGATACATGCACATGTTAGGCCAGGAGGAGAGGCCAGGACAATATGCACATACAATATGGTTTTTCATGGAATCCAGAGACCCAAAAGCTACTCCAACAGTTGTCATCAATAGTGCAAGGATACGTTCCAACTGCCAATGAACTTTCATATGTCCATAGTGGCATGGTTGACATGCAGATAGCACATTCACTTAAAGGCAGCACCCACGGAAATTTTTGTGTTGGAGATTTCGCTAAATTTTAGGGTTTTCAAGGACGATGAACTCATAGGCAGCGGTGAAACAGCGTGAAACACGCCGGAAGACGAGAAACGAAAGCGCTGTTCCCCATGCGTCCACAGCGCGGACGAGTTTTCCGCTGAGGGTATACGCGCGTATCGTCACGAATTCTTGTGAATGGTGTGCACTCTATACCCTACGCTGTACAATATTCCTTATACAACATGATACATTAGGCTAGACCGCGCGTAACATGCCAAATCAATAGTGTTAACTGGCGTGGTGGACACCAAAATGGCCACGCTCGGCTCTGTGTCCACGGCAATATCTACACATATAGGCCGCTTTTTTCTGTGTTCAAGTTACCATTGTGATTGTCTGGCAGCCGACCACACGGAGAACGACTCACCTCGAAAGTGAGGATTTCCGTGGGTGCTGCCTTTAACGGGTTAACTCCAAAACGCATATTTCCAGCATTTAGGTGAACATACCAGCAAAACGGTGTTGCTGATTGGAAGTGTAGGCATTAGTTGAATGATAAAACCTGTTCATAACAGCACCAGTGGCTGAGTGGACAGTATATCAGCAGTTGAGGTAAGATCGAACCTCCCCACTAGAAAGCGCTGGATTGAACTAAGCAGGGAAGAAATCACAGGATAAATGTCTGTCTACTTGTTGAGATACATTATCTTATTAGGGATTAGTGTTTGGTTCTGTCTTCGTTCCAGTGGCACTTCTAACTGACCCCACAAACTGTCTGGGCCTAAATGCTTCAATGGTTCAACCACTGCGAACGTGATGAGTGATGTTAACAATGGGCAAACTTGACTCTCTTAACAGGCTCACTATTAGTCATCTCAACGATATATGTGGATCCTGGCTCCGGGATGCATAACTGAGATTACCCAGGGTAAATTTGTTGACGCTCTTATTAACGATGAGTGGTTCTGTTTGATGCTACCAGTCCCCCATGGCAATCACATAACACATGCAGGCCCTGAATTGTTTGAAGGAACTGTGAACTTTATCGAAGCACAATTCAAGCCCTGGAACAGCTCAGGAATGGTCACCAAATCTTTGAAGGCCAGCGTATGCAGTGTGGTTTGAAGCCATGCGAGCTAGGATTCACGAACGCAACTGGTTCACTGGCTTGACCACTGTGAGCGTCAGAGTTGTTCCGCCTTTCGGGGTAATTCTAGAAGGCAGCATTTACATACAGACACTATTCTTGCCCCACAAACGAACGAAGGAGTCTGGTTCTATTGTTCAAGGCTTTCTAATATACTATTCTTTTCAGTACTACTCCCACTATGACGCCAATCAAAATCGATGTAATGTACACAGACGAAGAAGTGGATATGAGGGGTTGGTTTTCTTAAACTTTTGTGGGGCTTTATTGAGCAAAGCAATTTTTCATGACTACCTGAATGGCATCCACCGGAACCGGTTGATGAGGAATCTTTTATGGCTTGGCTTATTTCCCTAGCACTTATTTTATCCTCGTTGGTTATTCCCATGATTATTGTATTGCTTTTTAGCGGGTGCGTGTTTGTTTTCATTTATTTTCTACCCAATTTCTTTCGCATAAATATAAGAATTCTTTGTTGTCAATCTACTACAGCTGTAAACGTGCTCACAAAAATCGAGTCGAAGAGAAACTAGTGGCAGAAGATTTATCGCAGTTTGACCACATCTACGATCCTGACGGAATATATAGGACGTCAAAATTCGATGGAATGTTGGTGAGTGCAGATCCTATCTAAGCCTGTATGCATCATTGGCGTTATCCAGAGTAAAGGTGACGTTGATGGTGTTGGAGGTGAGTAAATCTGAAGGATGCTAACACTTTTACCCTGGGTAATCTCAATGATGCATGCGGGCCGTGGTGTATGGATACCTGGTAAGGACGCTACGGCCAAGCTCTGTGATTTTTGACAAAGCTAAAATAGTCAATCGCAAATTTCTCGGATAGTCGAGTGGAAACCAGAGTGAGGGACACAGCTATTATATTCCGTGAAAATGAGGGGCAAAACCCTCACGCCAAATCCCAGGTAGAGCGGCACTATCGGATCGACTAGGAGAATTTTCATGGTAGCTAATTCTTTATTTTGCTTTGCCCTTTCGTCTGATGGGGTTACCCATTATGAAATCACATGAAGGCCCAACTATTATTACTAGTGGAATCACATAAAGAGCTTGCGCAGTATCAGTTTCAGGGTGAAGATGCTGCTGATGACGTTGAAATACCCAGTCAGCTAAATAAGTCGGATAAATCGGGCAAAGGCAATGGTACGTTAACCTTTGTTTGTTTTCTTCTCGTAAAACAGCAACAGTTTAATAGCAATATTAACCAAGTTCCTAGCACTCCCTCCACAGAAGAAACATGCTAGTACTCAAACAGATCCGCTCTTCGCTTATGGTAGTGAGGTAAGTTATGTAGTAGTTATGTAGTAGTGGTTATTGCATTCTTATTGGGCATTTTTCCGATTTATTCATTTTTCTAAGTTATGTAGTAGTTATGTAGTAGTGGTTATTGCATTCTTATTGGGCATTTTTCCGATTTATTCATTTTTCCAAGTTATGTAGTAGTTATGTAGTAGTGGTTATTGCATTCTTATTGGGCATTTTTCCGATTTATTCATTTTTCTATGTTGGAATTGATGCTTCGGACGCCTTTTTTCCACAGAAATATTCTACAGTATTCACTAGATGGAATATCTGCACTAAGTTCTTCAGAGAAAAGCTATGTACGAAAAGTACATTCCTATCTTTGAAAAATATGATCTACAGAGAACGATGGAATGCCCAGAAGAAGCCGAGCATGCAAGGTTTGTATGGCGCGGATAATTGCCATATCTGATATGCTCAAGTTCACTGTAGTAGCGGAGCAAAATTAGTAAAATTAGAACAAAATATCCACTTCTGAGAAAAAGGAAGAAATTATGCAAATCATGAGTAACTGATTTAAGGTAGAATCCTGTGGAAACAAATTATTCTGTTCCAGACCGTCACGGCGACCTCGTCAAATAACACCACAAAAGGTTAGTGCTTAATAAATTCAGGCATAACTTGCTTCGTTATTTATGTCGACGTTGGTATTGCATTCGGGTCAACAGGGCCGTTTTTGTACAAGCTGGCCCACCAGAGATACGCGGGTTATCCGTGTGCGGCTATCCGTTTAGACAATGCCCGTGGGTTTTGACTTATACATTATCCAGACCGTTGTCAGAGCTTTCAGCACCGGTTAACGGCTCGGATAAGATGAAGATAAAAACTACCACTTTTTTGAGAAACTCGTCCACCCAGAGCGAACATGCAGCCTAGACTATTCACGAATCCCTGACGTGAACTGCTCTGGTAGGGTTCTGAAGAACCGTTCTAGGACGCATGCCTAGATCTGATCGAAGGTCTAGTTTCCAAGGACAAATTTTACCCACTTCGTTGAAAGCCGAAATGCGTTTCCACTTATAATACCACAGGGCATTTTCTTGGACCCTTTGGCACTTCTTTCCTTTGTTCAAAACTACTAACAAGAACTATTAAAGGCAGAGGGCCAGCTCATATCGTTTTCGAGTTATTAACATATTCCGAACCTCCTCGATGCGCTGATTCCGGCAATGTACTTGAAATGTCCCAAAATGGTCTCTAAACCCGTTTTCCGTGACGGGATTTGTACCTGTTTGCTGGAACAAATTTACGTGTAAAGACGTGTATCACCGTTGATCTCATCGATCGGACAGGGCAAGACGTGTTCACCCGACTTTGCTGCCGTGACGGGCAGCCAGCACCAAGTACCCGCTTTTTGAAGCGGATCCGCCCCTGCTCCAAGAAGCGGATACTTTGACCCTATCAAAAGCGGGGTTTTCGTCACTTCTCTGATTTTTACTGTTCATTGTTGGGATCAGCGTGGCGAGGAGGTCAAGAATCTGCCAATATCGTCCAAGTGAGAAACGAGGTGGTCTCCTGCCTTTAACTAGCCATTATTTTAAGTTAACACCAAGAGGCACTCTTCGATACCGCGGAAAGACGGAACGGAAGTGAGTTTTTGTGATTGGAAATTAATACAGTAATTACAGTTCTTTACATAAGAGTTAATAATTTCTGTAATTTTCTTATTGTTACTTTGAAGACGTCAAAACGCTAAGGGGAACAAGGACGACGCCGCAAAACGAGCAAAAGGGTGAGTTTTGAAAAGGACACGTGGATTGATACTAACAAGGGAAGTGCAAGAGGCGAGGCTGGCAGATCGGAATGAAACCTATCTGGCTTGAATCCTTTCTTGACAAGGTCCTCCATCATATATTTCATTTTTGCCCAATGTGTTAAATATGTGGGATATCTGTTTTTTAGCTCTCTGGGCAAAAATGAAGTATATGCTGGAGGACCTTCTCCAGCAAGGATTCAAGCCAGACAGGTTTCATTCCGATCTGCCAGCCTCGCCTCCTGCACTTCCCTTGTAAGCTTAAAGGAGTCTCTTGAAGTTGCTCTTCACATACTGCTAGTATTCATTTATTTATTTATTGCAAGTGCGCTAACAAACAAAGCATAAACATCATATTTTTTCGAATCGTTAGTACTGTAATAACGTGTAAGATTTCGGAAATGCGATGCTATCTTGTTCATGCTTTAGGGCCCTCACACCAGTAGAAGATCACACCGTCTACACCAAAGAGGACGAGCGAAACCATGTAAAATTATAATATTAAAGCGACTGTTTAATATTTCTTTTTCACTACCTTCTTTCTTTTCACAGGATCCTCGACCAGGAGCCGGCAAGTAAAACTGAGACGTTAACAACTTTGAAGGTTCAATTATACTTTGAAGGATAATAAGTCTTGCCACATTAAATTGTAGTTTAATAAACATTTGTTGCGGATGGAGTTCCTTATTCGTGGTATGCGACAGCCTGTACGGTTTGTGCTGTGCACATCATCTGTAAATAGCAGCAATGAAAATTTTCAAGAACTCACCCTATTCAAAGATCTTGAGGAATGCAGGACTCATAATTAGTGCTGAAATTGCGTGAAACATATCATATGAAACATATCCCAAAACTGAAAAGAAACAAGGTCTTTTCTTTTAGTGAGTTTTAATGCTCAAACGTTTCACCCGTCATGTACTTAAGAGGGTCACGCTACTACGATCGGTCGCGACCTGGTACGGGCCCCGCCAAACGGGAGGCGGTCAAGACGTACACCGCGACGCAACCGCAGCCGCACGCCGCACGCGTATGCTCATTAGATCCAGGTTCTTCCTTCAAAACCGACGCATTGAATGACTCCGGTGGACATCCTTACACTTTTCAGCTCCTATGGCACTCATCTATCTCACCTTAACTCAGAAAACTAGTGTATTTCTCCCTAGCGCTGCTCGTACGTTTGAACGCTGCAGCCGCTACGCGCGCACGAATCGACCAATCACAGCTCAGCAGCGTACGTCTTGTCACGCAGCCCCGCCAAACTGGCCCAGTGCTGTAAACTGGTGCGTCGTTGGGTGGTTTTTCCAAACCATCCAAGCCTGTCCACGTCGTTGATCGAAAGGCAACTCCTTTGTTTCTGTTCCTTTCATAGCTGTGATAGTGGCTGAAGAATGACACGTATCAGAACTTCTGATGGGAAATTTTCCACGGGTAGTGCTTCAAATCAAAAAGCAACGTGGGTGAAATCCACCTCTAGGAGAGTTCTTGAGCAAACAGGAGAATGCTTACGGGTTTGACCTGATCTGTGAAGTCCCCGTCGAGGAACCATGGGAAAAATATGGAGCAATAAATTGTAATGAAAACTCAAATGATTCCCTTTCGCTCAATAGCTACATGGAACAGTGGATGTTGAAGTGCCTTTTATTTACCCCTTAGTTACTGCAAGACGGTGGCGACTGCGTTCTGCCGTATGTGAGCGTAGAGAGTGCAACCACACAAGACACACATTCCATTTCACGTCTAAAATTCTTCGAATTTGTACTGTTGACCGTGAAAAGCGAGCAATTGGAAGGGCTGTTTGTGTTAATTTTTCTCCGAATTTGCAACATATGACACAATTCTCTGCGTGAACTCCTCTTCGCTCATTTCTCTTGATTTTGCCATGCTTCCAAATGTGTTAATCATTTCTATGGCTTTTTCAGGGTAACAAAAGGAGATGGCGAAAGCACGCGTGAAGAAAAGTGCTGCATCTCGTGGAGCTGGGACCACCAAACGTCCTCGTCTAGAACCATCCTCATTTGTCATCAATCCCATATACAAGGACACAAAATTCGCGGAAAACGTTCGTAGCGATCTCAACGGTAAGTTATTTTCTTTCCATTTTTCTCTGCTATAAGAGTTTTATGCTATTTTTTTAAAATTATACTTTAAAAAAAGATTCTTTTGTTTATATATACTGCAGTCGAACTTGTCCGTCTCTTTTGAAGCTGATTTCATTCTCCCAAAGATTACCCAGGGAACAGTTTATACTCCCTGCGAACGGACTCCACTGATCTGGACTCATTCGCATGCAACATGCTACAGCACCGATGGCAGATGAGGATGTTGACACCAGTGTAATTTGCGGATGCGCAGGCAATCAGAGTGCAAAGACGCAAATTGCGCAGTTCGTGCGAGCGAGCCTGAGGGTTATACGTGCTGCACCAATAATTTCATCGGAAACCTGTTTTTACTTGAATTCGGGGGTTCACCCAATGTCTTAACTCAAATTCTAACATGATTTTTGCTCATTTCTCATGGAATTGAGTTACCATAACATGTTTTTTCCTCGAAAATGCAGAAGTATTCACAGTGGGCGTTGATGGCAGTGGCCCCTCCGCAGCTTCGAAAAGCACGCGGCGCGACCGCGCCGCTCGGGCAACAGTCCTTTCCGGGACTACAAACTATGGGGTCTTCTTGAAAGTTAGTGTGTTTCCTTCTTAGTTAGCATCAAATGTGATGAACAACTATGAAGAAAACCTGAGACCTTTGACACTGCGGTGACGATTCCGTCCTGAGCGGTGCGGCCGCGCCGCGTGTTTCTCGAGGCCGCGAAAGAGCCACCGCCATCGACGCTCACTGTAGATGGTGGAAACATAATAATACTACTTGACGCTTTCCAGAGAAACTCCCGTTCCCTCACTGGCAGCTCAGTAACTTCCTGGAGGTTGACCCTTCCGTGATAGAACGTGTCGAGAAGGAACTTATCGAGTATCCGGCTTGGCATCGTAAGGAGAACGACCTTTATTCGCTGCTGCAAACACCAGATCTACAGACTCTTGACGCGGCTAAGTATCCGGCAATCACTGGCTTCAGGTTAGTCGTACCTATGGCCACTGCTAATTAGGCGTTCTCTTATACTTTTTGAAATTGATATAGTATTTTTTAATATGTATGGTTGCATGGTTCAGAAGATTTCCGCCGGATTTACAGGCAATTCCTGTACAACGAAATGCGAGAGTGGTTAGCAAACGTAAGCGGAATAGAGTTGCTCCCACAAGTCGATTCCACTGGTAGTTGCTATGCTACCACTGACTGTTTACTGCCACATTCCGATCAGGTTTGGCTGACATGTTTCTGTTCATTTCCTCGTTGTTTTTCAGTACTACGCTTTTTACCTGTTTTTAGAAGGCTTTCTCTTTGAATTATGACGTTTGGCTTAGGCAGATTTGTAGCTTCCATGCTCTACGCTTGCTGAATTTCCGACTTTTAGGTTGAAAATCGTCGCTTTGCCTTCGTCTATTACTTCACTGAAGAACCATGGGAAGAATCGTACGGAGGGCAAACGAACATATACAACACCAACGGTACACTTTCTGAATGACTTATTTGCTTGCGCTCTTCCTTCGTTTAGTGTTCGACTCTTTTAGAAGATGATGAACCCACAACTCTCTTCACTTCACTCATTCCTCATCGGAACTCTCTGCTACTTTTCGAAGTGTCTGAGAAGTATGCTTATTTTTTGAATTATTCTCTCCTGTTCCATTATTTTAGCTCTTTTCTGTTAGATCGTGGCACTCCGTTGCTGAAGTGATTGGAGAGGAGAATTGTCCACGTCTTTCCATAAATGGGTGGTTTCATACGAATCGACCAATTCAGCCACATATTCGTCCACCACTTGTTCGTCCAAAGATTACTCCACAAGGTGTAAGTGCGCCGTTTTCAGCTTCACCAGTCCTTCTATCAAATATTCTGAAATTTGTCGTTATCTTTAGTCTTCTGAAGAATTTTTTAGGAGGTAGATTTGTCTTCATTCTTCAGCGCTCAAGTTTTGAATGAGAACTCTGAAAAGAGCATGGGAGAGGTGTTCAAATCGTCGAGTGAGCTTCTGATCAAGGACTCCTTCCAGGTAAGCGCATTTCTATCGTTGTCGGCCGTTTCTTAGTTTTACGTTTGGTCGTTGCCACTAACATATTCATATCCACGATTGTTTCACTTTTTATGTGCTTTTAGAAAGCATTTCATGATGAGATTTTGCTAGCTATGGGCTCTGGAAACTGGATTGAAAGAGGTCCAGTTAATAAGAGGTTTGCATCCTTTTCTCCTTCAAGTCTTTTTTCAAAACTGTTTCTTAGATCTTCAGATGGATGGCTGAGTATAACATAGACGATGTTTCTGATGGATGTGTCGCGAAATTTGTGCAGGCGCTGCGGTCAGAGACGATGATGACATTTGTCAAAAAAGTAACGGGATCGGAGTATGAAGGTAAGGAGGAATCTTATATTTTTGTGAGTATTCTGTCGAACATTCCGTGTTTGTATAGAAATATTGATAGAGCCCCATACTACGCTGAGAATTTATCGTTTGACACACGGGTGCTATACAGTCCTTGGTGATGAAGACGCCGAACAGTATATGAAAGATGGATTATCGGCAGATTTTTGGGTGAGAGACTTTCAGCTTTGTTTCTTTGTGCGTTCTAACCTGCATGAGGCTTTTCTGCAGTTCTATTTTGGGAAGTCAAACTGGAATGAAGATGCTGGTGGAGAAGTCGTTTATATCAAGAAGGATGTTGAAGAGCCGGTACGTTCGCATCGTCTTCCAATGTTTCTTTTCCTTGGAGAAGGACATTAAATTATCTGTCTACTGCCTTATTTCTATTCACCCGTACCCGTGTAGCAGCAAAGTTGAGTAGAGTTTCCTGCTGCGGTAGTTCTGTTATTTCGTATCATTTAAAATTGTCGGGTGCGTATCATAGTGAGGGAAAAAGGGGGCATAGCCAGGCGACTCTGATTGGAGCCCTCCGGCCGACTGTCACGCCCAGCTGTTTCAACTCGAACTGCGTCAGTCCCGTAATGCATGGCCTATAGGGCATTCAGGAGTGAAAGTTGGTGCATTCACCAAATGAAGGCAAGCGGTGCGGTTGTGTACTATCAAGCATGCTTGATATTGATTGAAAACGACCGCATTTCAGTCTATGATCTCTCTGCCAACACTCACTACCGGTTGAATAGATTGTATTTCTGCTTGGTGCCGCAAGAGTTTGAATTGATGAGCGTGACCGGCGGCCCGAATGCGCCAATAAGAGTCGCCTGGTTACACCTCTTTTTTCTCACGATGAGATACACCCAAAATTGTCACGTGCGATGGAGTGCAGCCATTTGAAGGAGGCCAGAGTAGGCAAAAATGAACGAAATTGGGGAGTTCACTACAGAATTGAATCGATGAATAAATATTAAGGACAACAAAGAAAGGTCCTTCTCGCCATACTGACGAGTCCTTGGGGGGGGGGGG
>JARK01001367.1:189100-211341 GCA_000688135.1 Ancylostoma ceylanicum | reverse complement strand
ACCGCCACCCCTCCTCGCAGATCACTGTATACTCATTGAATGGCTCTACGGTGCTCAGACGAACTCGGATGTGTGGCGCATCCCACAGACGGGTTTGATTAACGTCGACCCCTTTATCCTTTACTCTGAGGTCTTTCATGTATCCTTTCTTTTTCTCTACTTTACGTAGATTCTGGTTCTGTAATAATCTCGGAAACGACCTCTGAGTAAGACTGTTCCTCTGTCAGGGCATGCACAGTGCTATTGGTGCTGTATTTTGAATCAGTCACGCTGTGAAAAAGACACTTCAGATGTACCTTACAGCGGAAATGACAATAAGAGCCCGTATTGGCCTTTATGTAACAGAAGGATGTAGTGCAGGGCTAGAAACAGTGGAGAAATAGGCATAACTCACTGCTCTGTGATGTCAAACATCGGGGGGTTCTCGGATTACCTGCCATGTTTCTCCGCACCCATCCGAGGCTTTTATCAGAGTTCGGGGGTATGCCGCACCCCCGACTATATCCTCCGCAAGTCCTGACAGTTTTTCGGGCATAGGTCGAACCCCACGACTACGTCCTCCGCATGTCCCGAAGAATATTATCACCGCATGACCAGTAAACATCCTTAAGAAATGAGTGCTATTGTCCTCCGCATGTCCTGACGTTTTTGTCTGAGTATATCAGCGTTTGCAAGAAATGAGGGGCTACACGTAGTTCAACAGTTCAACGGGATGAGAGGTAGCATAAAGTCAATGAATGTTTTTGTTTACTCAAATCCTTCCATTTCAAGCGCAGGGAACTTGGCCATTCCCTGCATGCGAGTTAAACTGGTGGCAACGAAAACCGTCCCCCTCAAGGAGTATCCTATTCTCATTCGTTTTGCCTAAAGAAAAGTCGGCACACTTTTTTTTATTTACCTAAAGAAAAACACTTATACTAGTCCAACCAGGAAATGCTGGAGAGAATGAGGAACTGCATATTCATCTAGTTGCAACACCTTCCATGATTTCTATTGTTTGTTTGCAGATTTTCTCCATCCATCTCACGTGATCTTCCTTTAGATTCGCATACTACCTCGTAACTATAACATTTTCTGAAGGCTTGAAATTCGGATTATGCGTTAAACACTATCGTAATCAGGTTATCGTTAGTAAGGTTGAGGAAGGTACATTTTGCGAAGATTTTACAACCAGTGCTACGATCCCTTTTTCTTTATTTTTCAGGATCGTTAGCTGCGGAATCACTCCGAGTAATGGACCGGATTGTTGACGTCAACTCTATGCCAGTGACAGACAAAGATGTTTGCAAGACGTTAATAGTAAACTCCCTCACGGTGAGTAAATAAATAAACGAATAAATAAATAAATAAATAAATAATAAATGAATAAATGAATAAATAAGTAAATAAATAAATAAATAAATAAATAAATAAATAAATAAATAAATAAATAAATAAATAAATAAAATTTCTATGGCTAACCATTCTAGGGAAGCTCTTGCTCTAACATTTGTTTTTCGAAAGCTCTTGTCCTAAGGTTTTCCTTGAAAGTGGATTAAAACTTCTTTAAACATCAAATTGATGCATTTTTCTTAGCAATTTCTCCTTCATATTGTCACAATGACAACAAGCTACAGTTCTTTCGAGATGAAACTCTGAAGATTTTGTAATGAGCCTTCTCTTGATATTGACTTGGATTATTTCAGCAAGCTGGAGTCGTAACAATGATTGTTGAAAGACCAGTTGATGCTGCTGCAATAGAAGCTATGGAGGTAAGCAGGTTTATTGAGTTAACGAGATGATAATACCTGAAAATTTTCAAATCTCCCTTATGTTTTAAAAATCAATAGATGCAGGGCTCTGGCTTACAAAGTGTTAGAGAACGTTCTGGTTCATAATATAAGCAGCAGGACTATTGCTTCAACTATGCCTCAAATCGGAAAGGACTGCTTTCGCTCGATCTGCTTCTATGAGTGGCTTCGCGGCACTTCTGCTGCAATCGCTGCTGCTAACATCCACGCTGCATTCAAAGAGGTCCTCGTCAACGAACGCACGGTATGCCCTTGGTTCGTTCATTTCACTGCGGGAGAAACGGACTTCGAAGATCGGTATCATCCAGGCCGACCACAGCCACTCTATGACTCAGCTCTGCTCACGACTATCAAAGAGGATTTGGAGATCGCGCGGCACGAACTCGCGCCACGCCATGACGCAGATCAGCGTCTCGCAAGTTGCCTTGTGTGTAACGTCGACAATATCATCAACTCGCGCATGCTAACAAGAGCGACCGAATTCAGTCGATCGCGTGTTGCTGAAGAGAAAAATGTACGTAGTGCACGAGAGGAACCGGCGACGACGCGTTGCAACCTTCATCCATGAGCTTATGTTCATTTGGATGGCCGAACTCAGGAGCAAAGGAAAGCTTGCAATGTCATTATTCCTGAGGAGCTGGCTTGTTGAAACACCATCTGCTTATCCTTACGACATACAGCAACTATGCTAACTAGTACTTAGCTTCCACGTTGTAACATCACATTAGTAGCACCATTATAGTGCGGGATTTTCCATACCTGCTTCCATAATTCTTTCCAATACTGCTTTTCTTAACATAATCATTAATTACTTCGTTTACTCCAACGATTCGTATTTTCATTTCAGAACGCCCTATCGGCTTCTCTACAACAACCACCTTCAGTAGCATTGGCGTCTGATGTGAAGTCTATTGTTCGCCGTTACACAGAGAAACTAAAGAGTGGACACGGCGAAAAGAAACCGGTACTAATTAATCTCCGACCTAGTCGAGTTTTTCGCTTGAATACGCTTTATCCTTAGCCATCTGTTGAAAAAGCTGAAAGTTAAATGCAGGATGTAACGGGATACATCATACGCTCATCGTTTGGGGGCGAGGGGACAGCACTCAACTGTGTGATGAATAGGAGCTGCAGCACTGTTTACTTAGGTATTCAAAATTGCCGACAAGTGGAATTTATAGTAGGTGCGTGCGTCAGTTGCGTGCAATTCGTCTATTTGCGGGAGACTTTCTATGGATATCGCTCAACGCGCCCATACGCGTAGTGCTTCACATTTGCATGGTTCATAGTTTGCGTAACACCTATATTGGTGTGAATGTACTCGATGTTTTAGCATAACACCCTCAATAACGAAGAGTGACCCTTCTGAGATCTCATTCCCTAAAGTGAAGCGTGAAGTGGGGGCAACTAGTTTTACTGTCAGGGCAGGGTCCGCATACATTAAAATAAGCAGAACACCCATCAATTGTTACAGTGCTTCTTTCAAGTGGGGCTGTCACGTCCAAGATATGTATGGCATAGATCAAACCGATTATTTAACTCTTTTCATCATAATGGTAACTGCTCATCCAGAACTTGTAATTTGTCTGAACTGTGTATTCATAGCGTTGTAAATAAGACGCAGTGAATTAAATCAGATTAAAAGCGGCTTATGCATCCTCAATGAATACAAAGCGAGATCGTGAACGCAATTTGTATTGCTTTTATTCAGGTTAAAATCCTACTAGAACCGGGATCTACTGGGAAAGCTCATGGACATGTAAAAATTCCCGAAAATGATCGCCGTGAAATGCTCATTGGTATGGATAATGAAGACAGGGCACAAAGACTGCAAGTGCTGCCCCTATATTCTTTTTTGTAACCATAAATTTATGTGAATTGTACAGTCCTATGAATATCTAGAAAGTGCATTCGAAGAGCAATCCACGAACGCCACGACGTAAACGGAAAGCGAGGAAGAAATCATGATGGATGGCCTGGTTTTTTGAAGATATAGGAAAATTTCATTAAGACAATAAATAGACATTAATAAAAATTGTGAAAGTTCATTTGAATTTTTTTTCATGATCTCTCAAGAGTTTCGAATACCTTCTGAGTGCATCAGTCTGGTTCATGGGGAACCGCACACATAACAGGGGTACAAGCTTATCTTTGCCCAGTCTTCATCTGCGACGTAATGACGGTACACTCACCCAGATTTCATACGAACCTTCCTATGTGCATCATATCGACCACTTTTAACGGACCCACATTGTACTCAGTGCAGGACGCCTGTCGCATGAGATGAGAAATGATTTCACTCTTTTTCAAATGCGGGCAGTAAAGAAGGTGAGCATAGGAGTGGGTTGCTGTCTTCTACATTATGTGCTTCTTTGACATAGTGTTTCATCGACAGGAAATGGTTGACGATGTCAAGTTAAGCAGCGTGGCGGGGCATGAGCTGACAAACCAAGCGAAATTTCTACCGTGGGAGATTGGCACCTGCAATTCACTTCTCGCACTTTGTCCTGCTTCGTTGAGAAGTAGCTTTGGAGGGGACGACAAATGTTCCAGATGAGAAAACACATTTGTTGCTGTTTATGCATGATTCAGATCGTAGATATGTGGTTGCTTCCATTTTAACTCCGACGATCCCAGCACTAGGTTGGCCTAGTGTGGTGGTGTTAATTATCCTTACTCAGAGATACTATGCAACAGCATGGCGTAGCTGTTTCTCAACCTGAGGTGTGTCTACGACCTTAGCATTTTGTTCCGATAATCTATTCTATACAGGTGTACATTATATAAATGTACTCGTAGATTTCACCTCTAGCACCTGGGCCTGTACCTTCTCAGGCACCCGTGCGGTTCGACTCCAGCACAAACGGGGGTCGACCCCAGTTACACATGGGGTCGAACCCCCGTTCCACCCCTCACGTGCTCTGTTCCACCCCTCATGTGCTCTGTTTGTCCCCCCACGTGCTGCTGTTCCACTACTCACGTGCTCTGTTTGTCCCCTAACGTGTCATACCGTGTTAGACGTTTTAGCATGCTGTTGCGCCCCGATTGCGAAGGAAAAGCAAATGTGCGCGTGAAATGCCTGGATACGCAGGCGCTTTAGCGCCGGCGCCCAGTAGGCCCGCGGTCACGCGACGGATTTTTACGTCGGTGCCGCGTCCGCATGTGACCGCGTCCCATGCATCCCGCCTGACCGATCGCCAGGCCACGGTTTGCACCGGGCCTCGGCCGGCCAAACGTGTCCCGTAGGGCTCGTCAAGTCTCCACCGAAATAGACATGACTGAGCCACAACACCCGATGGCCTGCTTATATACGCCTCGCCGCAGTACCCAGTATCACCAACATGCTAAGCTAGGATTGTGTTATAAAAAAAACTTTTTGTGCCGCGGTCCAACTGCAGAAGTGAATGAGTTGTAATTGATACGCGAGGGGAGGAACCGAGCACGTACAATACTAGCAGCACGTCGCCTCTTTCATGGCAGTGGGACGGGCTAAATCTCTTTGTGCTAGGGTCGGCCCCCACGAGTGCCTGAGTTGTTCCAGCATTCGAGTGCTTCCTGAAATTTCCTAGTCCCCCAATCCTTGAACCCAATAAAGAACAGGAACTAGCGAGAAAATGGTAATTTGCTAGTCGAGTAAAGAGGCAAAAAAAGAAACACCGAGAAACACCTCATGCACTCAATTTCTCAAATCGAGCTACTTCGACTCTCCCAGTTTTAGTGAGAATCGTAAACCTGTGCTAGTGTATGAGTAATTGTAGCTCTGCTCAACACAACAAATTCAACTCACCGCTATGCCTACCATCATTTGTTGCGCAGAAGGCTCACGACGCAATTTCGCTGTTGCGGAGGAATACAGTGACCTCCATCACCCCTACCTTAAGTGGTGTTTAAAAACCGACTAGAACGTAGCAGATCGCCGAGGCACTTCTTCACGATTGTACTGTAATGCCCACCTATCCACTACATGTTAATAAAGATGTCCATGGATAACATAACACGTTTAGAGAACAAAACCAGCCTTCAGTCCAGGACGTTATGGTGCTGCACCTACTACTCCACCGCAGACTGGAGGTATTTTTCAAAGCAGAAAGCATGTTCGGAAGCAGAATTAAAAGAATTTCATGGCAGGTTGATTTAGATGCAGCACAGGCAGCAGGTCAAGGCGGAACAGCCCGGAATGGTGCTCAAGGTGCACAAGATGGTATGACTGCGGAAAGAAGGAAAAACTTCACTGTCCGTCCAGGGTTCGTGACCAATTTTATTACAATTTTTTGTTCATTAGGCCACAAACAGAGACTTGCTTCATGCTGTCATCGTTTCTCAAGACTTTCCGAGTAGATTATGTAGCAGATACATAACTGTGGTTGGCTGATGAACGAACCTACGTGGAAATCTTCTTCGAATGAGGTTGACGACATTATGCGATCAACTGCATTCCAAAGAGGATTTTCAGCAACTTGCTACTTTTTCTCTGTAGAACTGCTCAGGATGGTTCACCGTAGGTGACAACACTGTTCATCTGACAACAGCTCATCTCTGGCCTTCACAGTGGCTGGCTTGCCGAAGGTATCCTGGGGACATCAGTCATTTTATTAAGACTGCTTCCATCAAGGAAAAGCTTGTTGTGACATGACTCGATTTCCGCCACCCATTCCTCATCCACCATTATTTGTTAATTAGTTTGGTGAAAAGATAATGCTTTATCATTTCTTTATTTCCTGACCTCACAACTCGATTCGATCGAAATTACATTTTCGATGAAATTTAGAGCTATTGTAATTCGCATATTCCTAGCAATAAGGTAGATATTCTCAGACCACCGCACATTTCGGGCTTCTGAGATCGATGAACACTGTGGAGTTTCTGGTGTGCGACATGTGGCTGGACACTACTGTGTGGGAGCATAGAATCCATTTTACCGTGGCTCACACTTTCACCCGCATCCAAAGTTGTCGTCCGACACGATACAGAATTGTGGCCAATATCGTTCACTGATAGATGTGACGTCATCGCGGGGCCTGCACACTGATGGCCTTCACCGCAGAACAATCCGCGGCCACCATAACACTATTTATTGTGCACGAATATACGATGATAATAATAAACTCAGGATTTCACACACAACCTTACTTCTGTAGTTTGTTTATTTTTACTCTGTGTTATTTTTAATTTGGATTTGAATACTAATCTGGAGAAGTGTTTTTAGATTTGCCTACTACTTGGTTTCCATACCTCAAATTCCCGGCCAGCAATTTGGTCTTTGTACCAAAGACTATCAGAATGCAGTACTTGTTTGTCAATTAGAAGAAGGTTCGTTTTCTTTGTTATTCTTCCCTTGAGGCGTTGAAAATAAAGGCGTGGAACTCACGCGAATCTATGTGCAATGAAGGCGAAACCAAAGCAGCCAATAAAGACCACGAATCATGCTGCAACGTGTCGGAAGGGCTCGAAGCTGAGCCAGTAATTGGACATAGGTTTACTCTTTGTGAAAATCTGAGATGTTCTTGGAGAAGTAGCTTCCGGAATCCGTGGACACTAATCACAAAATCGTTAGCGTGCAAATCTTCGCATATGCAACTGCAACCAGGCCTCTGAAGGCGGTGTGCTGTCGAAATGTGAGGTGGAAGTAAAACGTGTCCTCATAACAGTCTGTGTGGCACGAAAGAAACATCTTATGCAATGAAAGTGGGAGTGCCTAGGTTTTATAATCAGAGAACATGGAAGTGCAAAAATATTCTTCCCAAAATTTTCATTCCCACGTATCCGTTATTCCTTCCAATCAAGCTTACGCTGAGTCAAATTATGAGTAGTGGTATAGGACATGCAGAATGGAGTGAATACTGGTGCATTACCAAACTGAAGGTAAGTGGCGCGATTGTGCGTGGTCAGGGCATGGTTGATATTGATTGGACACAACAGCGTCTCAGTCCATAATCCTTCCACCAATACTCACTAACAGATGATTGGAATATAGCTTGGTAGGATATTTATGTCGCCACGCGGGACTTGATCTCGAACGCCTTGAGAAGAAACACAATTTATACTAACGTCAACCACCAGCGCAAAGCATAAGGAATGGGCAAAAAAGCACATTGTGATCAAATTCCCTCCTTTTATACTGTAGATGAGGGCGGAGTCGAGCTCATTGCTGGTCGTCATTTGATAAAGCTATGTTTCCTATTCCTAGCACTGATCAGCAAGCTGATAACGAAACTAAGGTACAACATGAGTCATAACTAGGGAAAAAATGAACAAAATAGAGCACAAGTAGAGACATGGGTCCCTACAATATTGAAGTGAATATTAAACACTAAGAATACTATAAATTTCGCTACAATAAAGTGTAGCTAAAGCTACGGATATACTCTTCGAGGAGTACTGCACCTTGTATCGCTGTTGCTGCGGCGCCTTCATTCTTAGTACACATCAACTGTGGACGGTCAGCCACCGATATCGGACGTCCACAATTAATGCGTACCTTAAATGAAGCCGTGCCGGCGACAACGATGCGAGACTGTATACTCCTCAAGGAGTATACAGGAGTGAGGACTCCTCAAGGAGTATACATCATATAGACGCACGCGCAAGAGTCGCACGTATCCAGTATAAATTGCACTCAAGATGTTAATTGAGTGACACGTAGTAAACAAGAGCCTTTTCGGAGCCTATCTGTTGGCTGTAGTTTAGCGAGCGTGGAAATTCTCTAGTGGAAATTGGGACTTGAGATTGAGCTAACCCCAAATCTTGCTTTCCAGAACATTCCCGTGTTTCATGCTAGTGCCAGTCTTACAGTTATTAGTTTGCAGTCCATCTATCTGGCCAGAGTGAGCCAAAAATTACGGCGCAGCAAAACACGTATATATGAAGTCGTCAAATCGAGACTAAGCAAAAAAGTCAGGAAGGCCCTTGACGCGAGACTTAGCTAGCCAGCGCCAAATTCGATACCATTTTTCATCATTATTGTGCCTCAGGGTCATCAGCTTCTGAAACATTGCGAGTAATGGACCATATTATCGATGTGAACGGTGTTCCCGTCACAGACAGGGAAGTATGCAAGCAACTAATTAACGACAGCTTGATGGTAAGTGTGAGTTGTGGTGGGAGTTTGTAGTTCACGACCAATAACTTGTCCTTCTTTAGACTAAAGCGGAGGTAAACATGATCATTGAGCGACCTGTGGAACAGCAAGCAGTTAATTTAGTGGAGGTGGGTGGTCTATATCACTCTAAATCTGCTCGCTCAATTATTCATATGTTTAGAATGCACTAAATGCTTCGCAGATGCAGGAACCATCAGTTGCCTTAGCTTCCGATGTAAAGTCTATTCTCCGGCGGTACAATGATAAACTTAAACAGGGTCACGGTCAAATGTTGCCGGTACTTCTTTGAGATGATTGCCGTAATTTCTATTCTTCAAAGAAATCGATGCTGCAGTACATCGCTCTGCGTGATCCGAACAATCCCAAAAAAGATGTGCGCCCTCGCCCGGAAGCGCATGCTAATGTCAAATCTCATATGACATTACTAATTGGAGTTGATGACGAAAGTCAAGTGGGTCAACTACAGGCAAGTCATTTCTTTCCATATAGAAATGTCCCTCAATGTTGGAGTTCATTCATTTTCAAAGGAAAAACAACTGAAAAACGTTTGATGCGGCGAAAAAACCACTATTAGAAAGAGTTCGAAGACTCACATATCATTATCAGAGCCAAAGGATGCGCGAAAAAGCTCCAGCTGGGCACTGTGTTCATACGTTGGCCGCACACATCAATTCAAATGAAAAAAAAATCGATAAAAACAACTCCGTTCAACTCTAACTCGGATGGCTATTACAAGTACTTCCGAGCATATCCATTCTGAGCAACACTTTTCAAACTACATCCGAAGACACCTCCAGTAAGACGGAAAATGTTGAGCAATTATTATTCAAATAGTCATATTCAATAGTGGAATTGAAGTAACCGTCCTATTTTTTCGAACAAAGATTCATTGAGAAAGGCAATGAACGATAGTGGAAGATCTGTGGAGCCAACCGTTTACGTTGGCTGGCGGAAGGAGAATGATTGGGGAAAGCTAGTAAGTATCTGTAGAAGTTGCTAGCAGTAAGCAGAGCGTCTACACGATGAAGCAACTCTAGGCCCGATGGAGTGCTCTCCTATTTCCTTCATAGAACTAGATTCAAAGTGTTGAAACAAGCTCTCATGGAGACTACTTTTCTTCGTTCCCAATTTCTACTGCCCTTATTTTATTTTATACCTGATTCTCTACATTTTCAGAAGGTACCGGAGAAGCCAAGCATGTTCAAGCCTAATAGTTGAGCATTGAGAACGACACTTAATTAAATAAAATACCTTGAATACTGTCATAAAGTCTTTAGTCTAAGGGTTGTACACTTTTGAAATGTCAACCATAAAGTAATGTTAATCATTCTAATAACACAATAAGAATCAATAAAATCTGTGAAGATTCGAAAAGCAAATACTGCTGGCAGCCTTTCCGTTGACCTTTACATGAACGTACGAATTAGTTTGGAGTTTACTATCAATAAGGTGACAGGCACGATGTGGTCAATCTTTGAACAATACATATATGCGTGCGTGTATGTGGATGTATTCTTCCTGTATAAAGACGCGTAAAGGTCCAGATTTTTCTGGACCTTTACCCGTCTTTATACAGACTGCGAAAGTTTTGCGAAATCATGTATATCTTTTGAGTAGCACGGCAGCGCATAGGCAATGTTGTAGAAAGATGCGCAGACGTCAGACGGCTAAGCGATTTAGGGGAGTCAGGTGGAGCTAGATCCTCGCATTCGGCATTCTTGCACAGTGGGTGAGGCATATCCCCGCTGGCGGTTCCGCAGGTGCGACATTTCTGACTATACATTCAGGCTGTATAGCATACGGAGCGGAATGACCACTTTACAATTCCTCGAGTACTATGCCGTGCAGCAGGGCTACACCACACACAAAGATGTGATTGGCAAATTCCTCGCGCAGCGCGAGAGTCACTCGATGTAATGCAGCCGTGAGATGTATCCCAACCCATTGCAAAGTCCGTTTTCTTGCGTTAACCTCTATCCATCCAAACCACTGAGCGATTCTGGAGCGATGGAATCACACGGTAGCAACTGCTACTCAAACAGAAACACTTCAGGCACACTTGATCAGCACTGATTCTAAAGTGCTGCCGAATTTGCAGCTCTACCCGAGTTGTTATCGTTGTAGAGTTCAATTCGATGAGGTTAGAATTGCGCAAATGTTTGACATATGAACTTTTCTCGCGACATCTGGCTCAGCGAAGAGAGCGTCTTGCACTTGCTGTCATGTACTTTTCAGTAAAACGTACGGGGGGTTTTCTGCACTCCGGCCACAAATTCGACATATGATTCGTACCATAACACATTTTTATAGATTGCAGCAGTTGTATATAGAAATGGGTAGTGCTCATGTACAATCACCCTAACTGATGGCTATCGCTCGCATTAACCCAAGGAAATCTTCTTCCTCCTATTCTTTAAATTTGCTTTCCGGTTGATCAGGAACAACGTCTCAACCTTTTCATAGGAAGTGAAGCATTTTTCCGAAGCGTATGAGGTCCTTGGTAAGATAGAGCACAACGAAAGCGCCGGCTAAGATCTCACAGTAGCAGTGCTCTACTAGCAAGAAAAAAATCTCTTGCTCTGGATTTTTTTTGGGAAGAACGGGGCTGGGATTCTTGAAATGGTAATGAAGCAAACCAAGGATGGTTAGCTCGATTGGATATCGTATACATACTGCATCAGAAGAGGGGACGCAGTCTGCAAAAGTTGGTTTGCTAACCTGGTTTTGCATGACTTACTGTGTGTCGAATTGGAAATGGTCAGCTACGCATGGCTTTGGTCGCGCACATCTGGCCTATAATTTATGGCCTGATACTATTTCAGTGCGCACTGCTGAGTTTGACCATGGACCGAAGAGCTCAACATTTCTCTTTACATGGCAGTTTCATTCTTAGATCTTTGTTGCCTTAACAAGAACTTGATTTCTTAGTTGACTTATACTCTTCAAAATCCTTTCACACACTGCAAACAAAGAGTCATACTTCATGACATCGTTCATCACCGTTGATTGCTCGAAGCAGAAATAATGTATTGCCTAATTTGGCACATATGACCATTAATACCATATTCTTCACATTGAAGCAACAAAACAAAGAGAAATTCATTGATAACGACGCACGGATTTGCTCATGATCTGAAGTTATAGTGGTATTACGTCGTCAGCAACCGACATGAGAGCTAGTGATGCTGCCCAACTTCGTGACAAACAATTAGGAAGGCTTTCAGTCATAGCTACCATATGTTCCTTTCAAGATATTCCCTATGCGTGAACGAACATGACGTTTTTATAGGCGAACAGAACTACAATTTCGAACTGGTTGAGAAACGTGATTCATCGGAATCACTGGATTGATGAAGATCTTCGTTTTCTAAAATCTCAAAAACGGTTACGATGTTGGGCAGTACGTATTTGGCAATGTATGTTTGTAGAGTACCCAAGTGACTCACAATGATACACACATGGGGCAAAGTGTTCTCAAACGCTGTAAGTTAAGCGGATTCAATTTTGGGTTGTTCCGGATCACCACACCGGTCCCATCTCGAGGAAAATTGGTTAGCATTGGTAACATCAACTCAGTAAAATCTGAATTGTTCTCGATTGTAAGAGCAGGACGCCCTAGAAAATATGGGAATATATATGTTACTAGAGGAAATGGAGGAAAAAGAGTGTTTGCTGACGCTTACCAGGTTGACACGATACCAAGTCTTGGAGTTTCGGGCAGCTCAACTTCATGTATTTCGAGTTCGTAATATTGATGCATATTTCCATATACACGGCATTTGAACAGAGCCTATTCATTTGTTTTTCTGTGACGTAGTTCGAGTCCGGGACCAAGATTTGTTTTGAACCTGGTTTTATCACAGCCTTTCCGTCACATGCATTAATAAATTCGTCAAAAGTAAATTGTCCGTTGCCCAAGCCACAAGCTGGAAAAAGGATCTTTGAGACATTATGCAGGGTTCTGGTAGTAACAGAGTAATCAAACCAATGTCGCTGGCCGTGTTGCAAGTGGGGCATGCGCTTCCAATTTCTTCCAGTAGCTTGGTTGGCAAGCGTGGATTCATTTCGAAGTGCATGGGGGCGGAGGTCGTCATAAAGGTACATCCTGGTGCTAGGTAGAAGAAGTTGAACTCGTGGTTATCCATAATGTCAATGGCGGATCTTCCTGGAGATATGTGAACATGATGGCGTTGAGATTTTCTTTTCAAAAGAACTCTAGCGTTGACGCAAGTTACCTTCTTGGCACGGTTTAATGTATTGTAGCATTGGAAACACAAGTCGTTGGAACGATGACTTCTTGATGGTTATGCAAACCTCCATGTAGATTGCTTTGGCGCACATTGCGTTCATCTGTGGTTCTGTGACGACGGATGAGTCAAACAACAGCATCTCGCCTGGAGCTGGTTTGATCACGGCTTTCCCTGCGCAGGCTTCAGCAATCTCTCCCGGCGAATATTTTCTAGTGTAGTCAAGACCACATACTGAAACATTCCACTCGAATAAGCTCAAAATACGAAATCTCTCATTTTATATTCCAGCGGATTCATCGACCACCTCTAAGAAAAGCTTCTGTGACCAGAACTAAATCAGCTACCCCCTTTGAATTCAAGACGTTATAGTCCAGATACCACTCGCAAACCCTGTCTAGCGCAATACAAACCTTACGCCCCAGCGATGAGCCGAAAGTCACAGCTAATTATCAGCTCTGTCTAGCAACCACGAAGATGTACGAGTTAACAGACAGCCGTGGTGTTAAAGTTATGAGGATTTCCGAAACCATCTAACCACAAGAGATTCCAATCCTTCAACCATGAAATAATCCATGTCCTCGGTCTATGTTGACACACATACCTCTGCACCAGCTTCAACAGCTAACATAATTCATGCGACCATTATAACCCAATCGGTCACTGAAATCCGTTCCGCAAAGCCTTGCTTTATTGCAATCAGCTCATGAAAACATTTCCGTGCTCATAAAATATTTGAAGATCAATCTGAACAGGTGAGAGCCGAGCAGTCAAAGTCACCTATTTAGATAGAAGATGAGATCATGGATAATCCTCGGGAGAAAGTCATGGTGATCGGAACCGTGGGAACATCGATGAGCTGGGTGCACCTGTGCCATCAGCGAAGATGTGTCAGTGTAGGCTCCACTGACTTTAATGATGTACTCTGATTATGAAGAAACGTCCCCCGGAGGACTGCTTACGCAAAACGGCGACTTTGATTGTGCATCTCGAGCGCCACACACCCTTGAGCTTCCCGATTTCTCGTCATTTCGTGCAAGCAGGAAGTTCAGCACCACTGTCAGCTCACAGTTGGTGCAAGTTCAGCTTCTATTCAGTTCAAGTATGGTCCCAGTTTAATTTCTGTATTCAATCACCATACCTAAATATATATATATATATATATTTTGGTCTACAGAATTTCTGTACCTATGCCGGTGTTCCATCTAATCTGGAGGCTAGTTGCGAGTTACGCAGGGTTAGTACCACCTCAGAGTTGAAGTTTGTAGCACCTACATTTATTTACCATCCCCTGCAAACCCAATTTTTCACTTGGGCCAGAAGTCGTTTTTCTCACATTCAAAATTCATGCATGTTGAAATGTCGAAAATGGCATGCTGAGTACGACCGTGCACTAGAGTGAACGCGCCAAATGAATCCCGCTTTCAGAACATGATGAGCTCATTTTTGCAGATAGTGAGAAAAACATACATATATCGGCCGTTATTCTGCACTGTGGACATATCCGTTGCAACTCTACCAAGCGCTGTGCGTCCAGAAGTGGGTTCAGATCAGCAATCATAGGAGTGTCGTAGTATTCAAAAGTCAAAGTGGCTGGTACATCGAACACGCTTAGTTGTGGATTGTTGAACAGGCGTATTGCTGGTCTGTCTGAATGCTTGAATAAGATAAGAAAATGCTTCGTGTAGGCGTAAATGAACATATTAGGGTGTAAAACTACAGATGCGCTCTGTCTTCTTCCGCCTAGTTGGACTCCTTACTAAACATGCATGCGTTGAGTCGCCCATACTTGGCTCTATTTGGCTACCTCTTGCTTTGTCGGAAAACAAAAAAACCTTGACATGGAAAAATTTTAAAACCTGCGCCCAAGGCCAGAATTTGAGGAAACCATTACTTTGGTTCACAGCGCAGCGATTTCTCAGGACGGGGGAGGGGGGAAGGGGGCAGCCATTTACTGCGATGAAGATGGTTGAGACTGAAGGGTTGCGTTATGCGTTATTGTATTTGGAATAAGTTTTGCTCTATCCACAAGCGCATATTTGTAGGTTTGCACCCGAATAGAATAATAGTCACTATTTCTTACCTGGCCTGCAGGATTTTATCCTCTGCAAATGTGGGCATCTCAATTCTGAGTAGTCGGAGTTCGCTATTATGATGCAAGCTTCCATGTAGCGAGCTTCCGCACATATTTGATTCATAACTTCCTCAGGCAGTACTGACGCGTCGAATACCAACGCTTTTCCCGCAGATGGAACGATCCGCTGCCTGCCGTAGTAACGCTGGGCATCTCTAATTGTGACCACCTCTAAATGTCCGAAGAAACTCACGAGAGTGCTAGATTGAAAATTTGCTCGACAAAAAAAAACCCACCTTCGTTCATTTCATGGGCAATACAGTTCGGACATCGTAGCCTGATTGGGTGGAGTTGACGTGACGAAATACCTGGGTTTGCTCTGATTGTTACTGGTGTCCCCTCTGATGGCGCGGTGAAATTGTTCGGGAGCGCGAATTCACGGAATTGAGGATTGTTGATGATAGAGATGGCCGGTAAATCTGGAACAGATGTGCTACCACTTGTACATGAGCAAAAAGTGACCCGACAGTAACGAAAGGGTATTGATTTTTCTGCTACTTGTATGTGTGCATCGCTTACCCTTATGTGAGAGCAAAAAGGGGATACGTACATACTTGTAGCACTAACTCGCACTCCGTGCTTTACCTTGTACCAAACGCTTTGCTGTCTTACAAAACTCATACACTCAGAAGGTGAACCAAAAACAACAACAGAAAACAGGCTTGTCAGCACTGATCCCAGTGTTGTCGAGGCACAGACCGCTAGTGGTGGCATTGTACTGGTAACGATCATTATATGTACAGCGCCTCAACAAGTTGCCTATTGATCAAAATCTCCAAAGAATTTCGTACAAAGTCAGCCCGTTTTCGGTAGCAACCTCTATCTTCCGTGTTGTGGTTCATGCGACAGTCCAAACTTGTGCGCGCTTTGATACCAGGATTTTCTCATTATAACGATGGACCTTCGATTTCAGGAAGACGTGGATGTAAAATATGACAGCTTATTTACCTGGTCTACAGGGCTTCAAAACTTCCAATTTTGGGCATCGAAGTGACTGGAAGCCCGACTGGTGTATGCGTATACAAACTTCCATGTACTGAGCGTTCGCACAGACAGCATTGATCTCGTCTTCTGTAACTACTGAGGCATCCAAAACTATCATATTTCCAGACTCTGGTCTTATTATTTTCTTTCCAACGCAAGCAGACGTCAACTGCTTGATATTAGTCCATTGACCTGCCATGCCACAGGCTGAAATACACAGGAATGTCCACTTCATCCACCAAAAGCAAAAAAAAGCACAAGCGATCCCCCCAGTTGAACACTGTAGGATAAATCGACGTACCTATATCATAAGCAATATGACAATGCGGACACTTGGCTTGCAGTTGTAGCAGATAAGGAGTAGGTAAGAGTGGGTTCAGTTTAATGTATAGCGGCAGTTCTTGGTGTGGTAGTTCGACGTCCAGTGGCATGAAGAAGTGTCCCAAATGGGGATTTTCAGTCATTACGATGGCAGGTCTTGCTTAAATAAGTGGCAAACATGCTAAGGTTAGTTGTACGAACAAATTCTTGAACGCTGTCGATACTCACTTTGATCGCACGACACAAGCCTTTTCAGAACCGGACAATGCAGCGATTTGTAATTTGATTTCTCGATGGTAATGCAAGCCTCAATGTAAATTGCTTTCGAACAGATTGCGTTCATTTCCACCTCCGATATCCTTGACGCATCCAGATACAATGCATACCCTGGTGCTGGTTTTATCACGGCTTTACCCATGCAAGCTGCGACAAGTTCTTCAGTAGAGTACTGTCGACCTCCGAGGCCGCAAGCTAAAACATGTGCAGAATTAACGAGTGTTTTATGAGCTTTGTGATCAATTCGGTCAAGGGTTGAAAGATTACCGATATCGAGCGTAACTTGACATTGTGGACACCTTGCAGCCATTGCCTGTAAGACTTCAGGATCCAGAAGCGGATTCACTTCTATTATTAGAGGCATCCTTTCGACCGGAATCTCGCAATCAGGTGGTAGGTAGAACTTATGCAGGAAGATATTATTGAATAATGCTATGGCCGGCCTACCTATAAATTGGGAAATCGGATTTATCAAATGTTTCAATTCGTACTGCAAATCTGCATAACCAAACTAGGTAATCTCCTTCTTTCTAACTAAAAGTTACGATGAGAATCGTCAATGGGAAATAAAAAATTGCGAACAGCTCGACATGAGCTAGCACTCGCTTTTAGCTATTCTGAAATCCCTGTTCAGCACTATTCCAGGTTTTTTTTTAATAGTAAGGTGTTAAATTAGAAATGGGCGCTGAAGTTTCGACATCTTTATCAACGTGCTCCCAAATATTCTCGTCAAACATTCAATACCACCTGAAAGGACAATTCATGCACTTTCACGTGTAGGTTATGAAGCAATTCTTCATTCTTTATTTTTTAGAGGAAGTTATAAGGAGATCTACCAACATTTCAAAATTTTCGTTTCCTGGTTTCATGTTGTTGAAGAGCGTAAAGCTGGAGCGGAGCACCCCCACAGATCATATGAAGAATTAAAAGAATTCTTGCTGTATTACCTGGCCAAAGCCATGTGACAATAGTCTACTCGAAAATGGTCCCCAACTTGGATAACTGAACCGAAACTGTAGCTGCAAATCAATTCCTCGACTGCCCTGTTCTTCAACACTGGAATCGGGAGTCGCGCTTGGGAACTTCTAGTAGCCCAGACTTTGCGCTATCAGGCAACCACTTGTTTGCGTCGTTCAAGACTTAAGTGAGAAAAAAATAGAAAATTGTGACGAAGCCAAAATTTGGGTGAGCTGCTATTTTAAGTCACGGCGCTGCGGTATCCCACAGGAGAGCGCTCACTCTCTGTGTGGAAGATGTCGAAGGGTGAGCAATACTAATTCTGCATTCAGCTTGTGCTAGGGTGTTGTAGCTTTGTTTTTGAAAAATAATTTGTTCCATGCAAAAACTCGCGTTTCGAATTTAACACCCTAATATATTCTTTTCCTACACAGTATTCCAATATTCAGTAAGAGCACAACTAACAGGGAGAGATAATATACCGTAACTAAACCATGACCAACAACTGGAGATGGTGGATGATGTCGCCGCTGAGTTAACTAGAGCATGAATATTTTGCATAGGCAACGTCCTTCTGTAGATCCTGGGTTGAGCCCGATAATCGCTTTTCCTTGCTTTTCCACGGATTTACTCGAGATACTATGTAAGAGTTCCATCCACATTTTGCAACTTTTATGTGGCATTGTAATTCTGGAGAAGCTGTGTCCTACTCATGTGAGTGAATGAAGTCTATGCTTCAAAACTCAAGGTTATTTTCAGACGAAGTCGGGTGCATCGAGCAAACTCAAAAACGGATCGAACATCACAGTCACTTCCACCCTTTCGGGATAAGCTTGATGTAGGGAAAAAAACGTAAATTCCAACATGATATCCCTCACAAGAGGAATAATCATAATCTCTCTGGGAGGTGTGAACAAAACGTCTTTCTCGTATACAAAGTTCTGGTAATGGCTTGCTATGATTTAGGATTGCTAATCTTTCAGAAAACAACTAGTTCAATGCTGCATAAAGCCAGGATCTGGGAAACTTGAGGTTCTTCCTGTTCCCGGGGTTCTTAAGAACAGTGTTTCATTGGTAGGGAGACCACCTATTCTTAGATTCCTTGATAGATGTGTGAAATAGAGTTCAAGATTATAGCCAACCCAGCGATTTACCTGGACTGCAGGACTCGAGCTTTTTCAGATACGGACATGTGAAAGAGGTGTACGTTGAATTAGTTATGACTACGCAGGCTTTCATATAAACCGCGTTCTTGCAGATTTGATTCATGTCGTCCTGCGAGAGCACAGAGGAGTCAAATACGAGCGACACTCCTGGAGGTGGTTCTATCCTTTCCCGTCCAAACCATTGCCGTGCTGCCTCTGGCGTCACAACTAAATCGAAACATTCAGTTCAGCTGACATACCGAAGTATCGTTGTCGTGCACTTGCACAAAAGTTAGAAATTACCTTCAACAGTGGCTGTCAAGAGACATTTGGGACAAATCTTCCTGACTGAATCTAATGCATCCTTCGGCAGCATTGGGTTATTTATTATGATCATAGGAACCGAACCTTCCTGTAGCACGACTGTGGGAGGTATTACAAATTCACGGAACAGCTGATTCTCTTCGATAATGATAGCCGATGTATCTGAATGGTAAGAACTAAAGCTTGCGAAAGATCCAATACCGATCCTATGCTGCAGGGTGTGGCTGCTAGATGTAAGGAGCAGGAAATACAGGTAAGATACGACTACAAAACAGTTCATTTAAGTGGTTCGTTTCGGCAATATTTCAGAAAGATCGCTAGGTACGATCCAAGCAGAAGACCTGCAGCTGCAGGACTTCTAGTTGACGTGATCTGTTTCGGCCCTTGAGCAAGTTTGTCTGAAGGGGATTGAAATTCCGTTTTCGTGTTTTCATGTTTTCCTCTCAGCCCGCAAAATTGATGACGCCATCAACGCCCACAATAATTGTTTGGAACTATCGCATGCTATAGCACTTACATTTCTGAGGACTCTGATGTCTCATGCCTGTGATTGGTTCCCATATCTTGGGAGCTCCAACCCCCCCCCCCCACCCACCTACATCTGGACACATCAACTCCGACAACTTTCGCGACAGATTCACCAACACCCAATGTGCCACACTATTCGCGACTGGTGCCGTACAGGAAGCCGGGTGGTGGTATCAATATGGATGTGTGGATGTGTAAACAATCTACGCATTCGTGAACGGAGCAAAGCACAACGTGCTCACTAGATGTTTGGAACTTCTTAGTTCATGGGCCCCATGCTCATTGAGTTTATCCAGGGTAAACGTATCAGTATTTAACGAAATTACCAATCGCAAGCGCGGGCGTCAAGACGCTTACCCTGTGTAATCTCAATGATGTATCGAGGCTCAGCCAGTCTCAGAAACCTGCTACTATTTTAGAGGTCAAAATTGCCACTCCAGTAATAATTTATTTTAGAATAGCCCGTGACGATTTGGATTTTGAACGTCTTAGTTTCTCCTTTCAGAGGCTGAAGGACGGCAAATACGGGACGACCGCGTTTCCAGAGCGATGATCAGGAACTCATTCAATGCGTGGTCCCTCCCCACTCCTCACATGCTGCCATTCCTTTCCCCACAGCTGTTATTTGGGAGCTATTATTTTCCATGAGGACCAGAGTCGATTGATCAGCAGCTAGCCCCTTCAATGCATCCGAAGCATGGATTCTGCTCCCATCACTCGTCTGCAGCTTGTCACCATCTGATTTCTTTTTCTCATTGAGGAAAATTTTGCACTCACCTGGTTTGCACGATTTTAATACTTGAAGATTAGGGCAACGTAGAGCCTGGATGTTGGACCTAGTCATCTTTATACAAATCTCCATGTACGTGGCAGCCGCACATATCTTATTGATCTGATCCTCTGTCGCGACTAATGAATCAATCTCAATCACAAATCCAGTCGCTGGTCGTATTATTTTCTTGCCAACGCATGCTTGGAGAATTTCATTTACAGATCGATGTCCTCTTCCAAGGCCGCAACCTGAAATTAGTAGAAAATGATATAGGTGTATACGAAAAAAATAATGATCGCGAAGACTGAAGTACCAATGTCTTCGAGGAGTTGGCATTGTGGACAGGCCTGCTGCAGCTGTTGCAGAACCGGAGTTGGAATCATAGGGTTCAATTCCACATACATAGTTACTCCTGTTGGCGGGAATATGCAGTCCGCAGGTATGTAAAGGTTGTCAAATTGTGGATTGTTAACAATCGTAATGGCTGGTCGTCCTGCAAAAATTCAGTTAATCTGAGCATAGTAAGATCAACGCTGTTGCATCTTATAGCTTTTCAAAAAAAGTTCTATTCAGCATTGGCTGATGACATGGTTCAAATCGGCTCTCACGCGCAGCGACGCATGCATCTTGGCAGCCCTATTGTCTGTGCGTCCGCATATTCCATTTATAGCATTTAAAGGAAAGGACTCGGCCCTTAGAAGTCAGAAGATTGCATTTTCTGCAATAAGCTAATCCGTGTCGAACATCTTGTTGAGGAGAGTTGCAAAGGCTCTCTTTCAGCATACTTCGCGGTCATGACACTCCTTCAGATTCTAACAAGTTCATTTGCCGACTAGCGAATTCACGTAATTTCGATAACTCATGGAGCATCTATGGGCCACACTGATTTCATTCAGCCCGCTACTCCTACTCCTTAGAGGGAACCTGAGGACGTGTCGATAGACATCGAACATGCAAAACTGCCTATCTCAATTTCTCAGTGCTGACGGAGGTGCATATGAAATTGGCTGGCAAGGATCCACAGTAGTCCTTAGAAATACAGTTAGCTCTAGTCACAGGCTGCTCCGCTGTCTTTGCTAGGTGGCGATCGAAGTAGGCAGGACTCGCACGACATCGAGGTTTTCCCACATTTTCTTACTGAAACACATGAATCGGTGGCTCAAAATGACTGAAATTGTTCGCTGCATTTTCTGATATCTGACGCTGTCAGGCCGTGTTCCAGTCTCTTAGTGACCAGGTCTTCTTTCGCCGGTAAGTGAACCCAAAAACGCGACAGCATTCTCGAAAAATTCCCTTTCCTGATGTTCGATGTCTATCGACATGGATGTCTTGAGATTCCCTCTAAGGAGCAGGAGTAGCGGGCTGTATGAAATTAATGTGGTCCATAGATGCTCCATAAATTATCGAAATTCCGTGAATTCGATTGTGCGGCAAATGAACTTGTTAGAATCTGAAGGAGTGTCATGACCGCGAAGTGTGCGGAAAGAGAAAAATAAAGTTTTAAAAAAGTTGCAGAGTTGCTGCCGTGAGCTCAAAAATTGAGAACCCAGGTCATTTTAGGTGCTGATCACAATGGTACTAGAGAGTAAATTCCATGATCAGAGGAAGAGACGGGAGTGGGGAATTCGGGGGAGGGGGGGCTGCAGCCCATAAATCAGCCTTTT